>SEMN01000386.1:41191-488406 GCA_005408345.1 Macquaria australasica
CTGTAACCTTTAAGCTGCATTTGTGGAGAAGTGACATTTACAGTACATCCCTCATTGTCTCATATACTGTACATTACACTGACTGCACTCTCTGTGTGTGTGTGTGTGATGCTCTGTGACTTAGATTTTCAATTGGGTCCACAGTCAGCCATGAGGAAATGGACTCACAAGTCTGGCCATCACACAAATGGACTTAAATCTCTCTCTCTCTCTCACACACACACACACACACACACACACACACACACACACACACACACACACACACACACACACACACACACACACACACACACACACACACACACACACACACACACACACACACACACACACACACACACACACACACACATTAACACTCTCTCCTGCTCACTGCTGTGCAGGTTCCTCATAGAAGTAGGTAAGTCAAGATCGTGCTTCATCATCTCAATTTCCCCTGGCTGTGTCTGCTCTCCAATCTCTATGTTGGGGAAAATAACACAGATTTATGGGTGGGGCGCTAACAATATCCTCAGTTATTGCTAGAAGCAAATGAATAAATCACCATGCCAAGATGCTTCGGCTCCACTGCCTGGACTTATAACAACTGAGAGAGTGTGTATATGTGTGCATTTCTGTATGACATTGTTTGTGTGCAAACTCATTTGTGCCTCCACACAGGCATGCATCTGTGTGTTTGTGCATTTCATTTTAAATGTGTTAGGAACCTTTCCTTGTGTGATTTATTCAGTTGATTGCTGTTGGATTTCAGAGGCCTGATCAGGCTGCTGAAATGCAGTCAGTTGAAAAACTCAATTGCAATAAACTAAATGTAATTCAGTTGAGAAAAATCTCCTTTCCTTCTGATTTACTTATTCCTTCTTTTTATTTATTAAGATATGTATTAGATTTTGCAGGGCTGCTTGGAGAAACGTGTTGTTGATGTTTATCCTACTGGATGTATTAAAAGTCAACCGTAAATTCCCAACACAAAGGTAAAATGCATAATTTATATTGGAAGCCACCTTGGTTTTGTGGTGACTCGGCAGATGTGTTAATGTCATGTTAAGTGTGTAAAGATTAATTTCATGTTATGTTTCACTCATGTCTAGTCTCGTCTTGCACTTCCTGTTTTATTTTGTATTCACTGTCCCTGTTTCCAGGTTGAACTTCCTTCCTTTGTGTGTTTTCCCGCCGTCTGTGATTGTCTACCCCATCCCTGATTGGATTCACCTATGTGTGTGTATATATAGTCCTTGTTTCCCTTTGTCCTGTGCCAGTTCGTCTTGTCCAGTCTGCGTGTCAGTCTCACCAAGTGAATAAACGAATATTTCATGTCAGGTTACGTTCATATTTTGAGTTCTTTTGTACTTTGTGATTTTCCTCGTTATGAGCGCTTTGTGTTAGATATGTTTTTGGATTTTTCCTCTTAGTGAGTGATTTTGGTTTTGGACTGTGTTTTTTGATTCTCCTCTGTAAAGAGCGTTTTTTGTTGTACTTTCTCTCAGTAAATTGGATTTTGTTTCTTAAAGCGTCTGGTGTGGAGTGTCGTGCTTTTGAGTCCTCCGCCTTGAGTTTCAGTTCCTAACAGGTTTGTAGTGTGCAGTATGAAAAATCATATTTAGCCAGTCAGGAAGGATTCAAAGTTACGTGTCTTTTGTCAAGAAAGGGTTATGTAAATGTGTGTAACAGGCCCTGGGTGTAGGGCCTGTAGCCAGATTATATTTTATCCTGTAAAGAACAGGGAATTATTGAGATGGGCCCTCCCCAAGCTAACCCAGCTTAGACCTAAGGCTGCTCCACTACCCAGCCTTCTCCTGGATAATGTCAATCAGAGACTGTTATGCCCACATCTTCACATTCCGGATCAAGCTGTTGCACTCGACGGAAGGACCAACAGAACACAAGACTCCGGCGTGGGGAGGCGGACTCTGTGTTTACATCGATGATGTGTTAAGATGCTAGGATGCCGACCATATTATCAACACTATCTTGTTGCTGCTGTTGACATACATTTATATTTGTATATATGTTGTATGTGTGTGTAGCATGAAGGGGCTACAACTTCCATTCCATTGTGCAACCCTGTGTTGTAAAATGACAAATAAATGACTTTGATTCCCATTTTCAACATATCACAGGAGACTGTTCCCACCTGCTTCAAAACAGCCACCATCTTCTCTGTACCTAAAAAGTTTTGCGGTGTCTAAACGACTGCTGCACTGTGGCACTCACCTCCATTCTTATGAAGTGCTTTGAGAAACTGGTTCTCCAGCACATCAAAAACAACAACCTAGCCAGCTTGGACCATCACCAGTTTGCATTCAGAACCAACAGATCCACAGAGGATGCCATCTCCACTGCCCTCCACTCAGTCTTCACACACCTTGAAAATAACAACACCTATATCAGAATGCTGTTTGTTGATTTCAGCTCAGCATTCAACACAATCTCCCCCATGAAACTGATTGGCAAACTTAGCACTCTGGGCTTGAGTACTACACTCTGTAACTGGATATTGAACTTCCTCACAAACAGACCCCAGACAGTTCGGATTGGCGGTCACACCTCCTCCACTCTAGTGCTCAACACCGGAGCTCCCCAGGGCTGTGTGCTCAGCCCCTCCTGTTCACTCTGTACACTCATGACTGCAATCTCCGACATGGAGAGAACTCTGTTGTGAAGTTTGCGGACGACACCACCACCATCGGTCGGATTACAAACAACGATGAGAATTCATATCGGGAGGATACCACATCTTGCAGAGTGGTGACAGAGAACAGCCTACTGCTCAATGTCAGCAAAACCAAGGAGCTGATTGATTTTAGGTGCCTGCGCATACTCCAAAATATACTAAAAGACAATACCCACCCCAGCCACAGCCTGTTCACCCTGCTGCCGTCTGGCAAGCAATACAGAAGTATCTGCTGCCGTACCTCCAGACTACAGAGGCTTCTTTCCTCAGGATGTGAGACTCTTCAGCTCCACCTCGTCCTCAGCACTCCACCATAAATAACAGTTTTCTGTTTTTGGTGAAGGTATTACAGCTTGCATTTCGTTGTATAGCCCTGTGTTATATAATGATAAATAAATTACCTTGAACTAAAAGACATTGCATCAAAAAGTGTGCCGCTGTCCAGGTTTGGTGAATTTGTGGGTGTTGTCGTGGAAAAACTGCCTTTACTCCTAAGTTGAACAAAATACAAGAAACACTTACAGATCGTTGAGAAAAAATATATTGTACAATAGGAGATATACAGCAGAAGTCATCAGCTTTCTCTCTACATCTCAAAGAGAAGATACAAGAATACAGCTCTTATAGTATTTTGGAGACAAAGAAACTCTTTTCCATTGGTTAGTGTTACATGGTTCGATAGGTTTAAACCTATAGGAACTTTGAAAAACATACCAAGACCCTTAATGCACACTTGGGGAACATAAAGCATCTCTGTACCATAACAAAATCCTCGTATTACCATCTGCCGAGCAGAAAACGTTTCCATATAAGGACCTACATTCCACCATATAGCTGACCTTTTTGACCTCACGTGGAGTCACGTACTTAACACACACCAAACTAAAAGACATGAAACTAGGTGAGAGTTTAAGAGTAGTGACATGAATAGAACTGGAACTATTAACTAATTAATGTAAATACACAATCATATAATTACTAAATATTAATAAGTATACAAACATGATTATGAATATATGATTAACGTGAATAAATGATAAGTTAAGAGACATAACAAAGTTTACTTTCACAGTGTCCTCAGAGTTTCCTGCCTGTGCCTGTCACATGACAATTTGCCTCCCTGCACACCTGCCCCTCATTATTCCATTAGGCCCACATTATATATACGTGCCCGGTTGCTCCTTTTCTAAGTAGTTCAGCCTTTTTCCATGCCTATCATTTAATCTTAGACCTTGTTCTAAAACATTACATTTAGGTTTAAGGATTATTTAATCTGCGCAAAAAACAGCTTGATTTTTGTATATTGTGGTCTTCCCTTTCCATGTGTATGCCATGCCTTTTAGCAATTCACGTGTATCTCAGTACAACATCTATTGTCAGTACATACAGTATAGTTATTATTTTTTCTATTTTCTTCTCTATGTTGTGCTTCTGTGTTTCATAATTATTTTGTTGTTTGTTGTTTTTAGTTTGCTTTTTCATTGAGCACAAAAAGAAAATATATATTTTAGTTTGTTTGTTTTTGTTTTTTAATCTCCAACACAATCTTTGTTCTTTAAAAAAAAAAGAAAATTCATGTATTATGTGTTAGTGTTTGGTTACTTAAACTCTTACTGTAACTTCTGCCTGTTTTGGACTAACCCAAGATGTTATGTCTGCCGTTGACTCAAGTAAACTATTAAACAACTATTAAAGCTAAATTTGCCTTTACATCTTACATTATATATGCTCATTCTCAGGGCGAGCTCACAACAGTTCTGCCTTCTGTCCTCACAACAGACAACATGGGAACCCTGTAAACACAGGTTGGACCTTATTAAACACGGTCTGGTTTATTGCCTACTTAGTTCCCCTCAGCTCTACGGAGTGGTTTAGCTTCTTGCAGCTCATTGACTTTGGTAACTTTACTGTACTGTATCTGCTAGATGTAAGTTTAGCTTGTTGCAAGCTATTATCTGTCACCGGGCATTCAGATCAAAGAGAGCACTGCTTTAATAAAATGCAAGGGGCTGTGTTGGTGTCATTGTTTTGGGTGAGACAATGAAATACAATCCAGGATGTCTAGTTTGAGTAATAGATCCATGACTTTTGGGTTATCATACACTAAAACACTGCACAGTGGTTTGCAATACCAGAGGAAGGATTTAACAAATCTGATAAGTGATAACCGTGGCAGTCATTTTTTTATCCATCTTGGCGATCTTGAGATAAACCTTCGACCCTGTCATGTTATAATAAGACTAAGGCTTGGGACAAAGCTGAAGACTAGCTGAAACCTACAAAGACCAAACAAACCAACCAAAGATTGTTTCCACCAACCAGCAGATCTTTCTGTCTTTGACAGTCAGGAAGGAGCATAAACCTGACGACTGAGTAAATACACCAGACAACTCACTGAACCATTGGTCAGTAACCACTGGAGCTCTGGATGTAGATGACACTGCAAATCCCTCAACAACACTAGCTGTCATGTGTTCTTGTACCAAAACAAACTTGGACGCCAACTGGCGGCTTGCGCTGTTTATATGCAGAAACATTTGTGCTAAAAAGGCCAAAAAAGGAGGAAATACAGAGCAGAGTTTGATGAGATCCTGGGAACAGGAGCTGAGTGAACTTTGTAAAACAAAGCTAACTTCAGGTAAAGCTGTTTATTTACAGGTACATCTCCCTCAGGCGACACATCATCAGTCACTGACATCAGTCACAAATGTCAAACATGTTATTGTAATCACTTGACTGGCAGTGACTAAATCTGAAGACCTTAGATTAGAATCTTTACATATCACACACTACATGATCTGTGGCGACTGCCAACACCATCTGACCCAGACAGGAACAGACCCGGTCTAACTTGGTCCCCTCAGTAGTCATGTTCAGTTAATATGTGTCCCCACCTTAAGAGTCTACAGCTAGCAACTCTGTGAGGCTGTACTTAGGCACAGTAGTGCTTCGACTTTAATGCATGAACATATGCTAACATGCTCACAATGATAATACTAAAATGTGGAAGCAAAGCAGGTATAATGTTTATCATGTTCAACATCTTAGTTTAGCGTAACACAAAGTACAGTTGAGGCTGATGGGAATATGATTACGTATTTGGTCATAAATTTAAGTATTGGACATATTAAAATTTTGACCTCATGTGGCACTAAATGAAAAGTTAGGGATTGCCAAAGTGATTACAATTTATCCTGAGGGGGACATGAATGTGTGTACCAATCAATCAATCCAGTAGTTGTTGAGATGTTTCACTGGATAAGGGAAAACTTTGACCTGCTGGTGACACTACAGGAAGGGTCAACCAAGTAATTAGGATTTACCCTCTTGGCCCCATGGATATCTACCAAATTTCTTGGCAATTCAGCCAATTTCTGCCAAGAAATTTCACTGAAAGTCAAAATTGTCAGCCTGCCGGTGGGGGACACTGCCATTCCTAGAGCCATGCCACTAGCGTGGCTAAAAAGTAATCCACCTGCTCTTGCACATGTTTGATTGGCCAGTGGACTGTGTTGCCGAAGAACTTGAAGCAAGTTCAACCTTTTTTGCCAAACAACCCTGCCTTTTTTTTTTGCCAGAGCCACCCCACTGTGCCAACCCATGAAAACTCTTCCGTTTCAATCACTACTGGTCTGCTGGTTACTTTCACGTACAGTTTAGTTAGTTTCAGTTGATTGAAATAAAATTCAGCAAACTACATATATTTGTTGTGTCTCGTCGGATTTGTTAAATGTATTTCATGTCATGTCCTAGTTTTAGTTTTATGTTAAGTTAAAGTCACTCACGTCCAGTTTCGTCCTGCACTTCCTGTTTTATTTTGTACTCACCTTTCCCTCTCGTTTCAGACCCTGACTTCCTCCCTTTGTGTGATTTTCCCGCCATTGTGATTGTCTACCCCGCCCCTGATTGGTCTCACCTGTTTTCCCCTACCTCATGTATAAATAGTCCTTGTCTCCCTTTGTCCTGTGCCAGTTTGTCTTGTTCTGTCTGTGAAAAGAAGTGAGTCAAGTGTACCAGCAAATTTCCATGTCCCAGGTTTCTGTATCAGTCCATGTTATTTTTTGATCCTCTTTGTGAGCGTTTTGTTTTGTACTTTTTTATAACCTCCTTGGGAGCATTTTTGTTCGTACTTTGGTATATCCTCCTCGTGAGCGTTTTTTTGTTGTCTACTTAAGTAAAAGATTTTTGATCCACGTTACACGGTCTGAAGAGTCGTGCATTTGAGTCCCAGTTTTGTGTCGGAGTTCGTGACAATATTTCAGCTTATGCCGTGACATCAGCTGACACCACTTTAAGGAACTTTGCAAAGAAAGTGTTGGAATTGTAGTGTGAAGTTTCAGTAATTATTTCTCCATTTAATCAATTTAGGAGCAAATGTTATCTACAGAGTTTTTAATGATATAGCTTTCCTCTGTCTCCTGATCCCCTTCCCTTATTCAGTTTTTAGTTGCAGTACTTGTATAAACATGTCGGATAAAAAATCCATACAAGCTGCCTAGCTGAAGAGAAACAAAAAACATGTTCTCTTTCCCCTTCAAGGGATTCTTGATGACATATTGATTTAGCAGTATGTGTGAGAAAACACAATCCATTTGTCATGCTATATTTTCTTATTGTTTGCCATTTGTCTTCATAGGTTTGGGTGTATTGTCTCGTTGTACATTTCTTAATTAAGTTTTGATGTGTACTTCAACGATATGGAGACATTTTGGCCTTGGTTTAGATGCACGTGTGGGTGGGAGGTTGCAGCACTTGTTTAAATGAGCAGAGTGATTTATCCTGTGGTGGTGTTGGACCAGTAATCCAGAGTAGTCCCCAGAACACTAGAGGTGTCACAACTAGTTTAGAAGTGATGTGTGTCTCACCGTGATAGTACAGTACACCCCCTTCTGTAGGGTCTCATAGTGATCTGGTGCTGTAAAGGGTGGTAACAAGTGTCTGACGCCAGGTAAGGGGCATGTAGTAGAGATCTACTGCATGTTAATAAAAGCTTCCTGGGTGGACCTCAAATAGCATCTTAGTAATGATGCGCATTGCAAAGCATCAACCTATGTTTTGTTTTTCAGACACTGAAACTGCCATACATGTCTTGATTTTGTCACGTCTTGACTTTTTCAAAATCAGACTTGCAGTACTACAGACCATATGCAGCCTCTCATTCATTTGCCTTAATGAAGTCTGTCAGTGCAGTGGATGCCAAAGTTGGGTAATTCAAAAAAAAAGAAAAAAAAAAAGCTTTTGCTGCAAACGCAATGTCATCCGTCAAGGTGCTGTGTTGGCCAATCAACATTCCTGCTGGATGAACAATGTGAACGGCGTATTTCTACTGTTTACCTTGCGATTGTCGGGACAAAAGATAAAATAATTGGACTGAATTGGACTTCCTGGCTCGTACTTCATTGTCTCACCAGTACCTTAAACAACATGCCTGCACCAACGGGCTGTTTTAACACGGGGCTGATTTTGGTCTGTATCCCCGCTTAGAGCCGGGGTTATTAAAGGCAAGAGATATTACGCAAGGTGAAAGGGACAGGTGCATGCAGGTGTTCTGAAAACAACAGGAAGTCTGGCTCACTGATTTGGCCTGCTAACCAACATGGTCAGCTGTTGCAGCAGCAGCGCCTGTGACACGCAGCTCATGGAAGGTAAGAATTAAGGTACTTTAACACCCTTGGTGCAGTAATGAACACAGACATGATACACATATTTTTAGATTAAATGTGACTGGCACTGCAAACAAGAACTGCTAATTGCTAATTTAGCATACTTGCCAATTTGCCAAAATCCATTTGACTTAGTAGAAAGGATGTTTGGGTCCACAATGCCTCCACAAGGCCACGCGGTACTGTAAATCATGGTCAAAGAAGTTGTCCTGATGACACCTGCTCTCTCTCTTTCTCCCCCTTTCTACCTCAAAACCTCTCTCTCTTCTTGTAGGCCTTGCATTTTCATGAACCTTCCCAGACTCTGCCATTCCTCATCTGTCCACCAGTTGTCCCTCTTGAGTTTTCCACTCCTGCCAGTCACCTGACCGGCTGCACACCTATTTCTCATTCCCTCATTGATCCACACCTCTTCCTTGTTCCCTCACTCAGCCCCAGCATATAAATACCAGCAACTTCCCCACTCATTGATGCCAGGATGTCTATGTAGCTCACCTGCCATAGCAGTTTAACCATTCCAGCCTGTTTGTGGCTGCAACATCCCCATTTCTGAAAACCTGCCTGCTGTCTGTTTCCTGTGTGTTAAGCCGGGCAGACACTGTACGGATTAAGCCAGATTTTAAAACCAAATCGGTCACCTCTGGCTAATTTTACACTATTGCTGAATTCAGTTTGAGAGGGGTCAGAACACGTGATTAATTGCCTAAACGATCAACGATCAGGCTCACAATTAGTTGGATTTATGGCAGGTCAGAAGTTTTGGTCAGCTGTCTTGCAGTCTGAGCAGTTCCACGGTCCGTTTTCCCTCGTGGCTGCTGTCAAAAGATCCGTAATAAGCTGTAGTGAGCTTGTTTTAATATTACTGGAGTAGTGTTTTACATGTTGTGATTAATCGTTGTCTAGACTAAGACTGTGCTGCAGAACAAACAGACGATAATGTCTGCGGCTCCATATTTTAGTTTTATTCTTCTTACTTTCAGCTCATAGTAGAATTGCACAAAGTAGCGCTGCCTTTCTCTCTTTTTGTCAACATTGTTGAGGATGTGGCTGTCTTGTTTGAATAAACTTTATTGAAATTGTTACTGGACCGGGGATTTCATGCATACGTTCAGCGTGAGCTCCACGTCATGGCTGGTAAATCGATCTGTGTGAGCATAAAAGTTGCAGGTTTTGGCTGTGCAGAGAAGCGGATTTGAACGTTTAGTGTAAGTACAAGATCAATAAAAACAGTGTTTGCCCAGATTAAGACCTGCTGCCTCTTCCCTACCACATTCACTTGCCTGTTTCGAATGCCTTTTAAATTGCCAACTGTAATCCAGATTTTGACCCGAGTTGTGTGCCTTTTTAATTCCATGTTCTCTGCTTGAGTGTCTGCACTTCCTCTTGTCTGTTGGTCCATACCTGAACTTTAACAGAAACTACGGTGACAGCATTTCTCTCACCTTCATCTACAGTACCTTCTGTACTAGTTAGACAGATTGAAGGAAATCATAACATATAGACAACATATCTCATCCTCTGATCCATGTTGAATCTTTACCCATTCGTAGCCTAATTCATAATGGTAACTATCCCTGTGCCAAATTAAGTAAGAAAATACATTCATTTCCATTGCCTCAGCAGTGAGTGCCTCCCAAAACCAGCACAAATGACTGTTTTCTCAGGTTCATGGTCAAACTGAACAGCATGTACACAAATAAGCATGGCTGGTGACCTCAACAATTTGTTCATGAATTTCATAAAGACACAAGAGACGGTGGATGGCTAACCTTAAAGTGACGATAGACAACTTTTTTGCTTTAACTTATCATTATGAAGTAGATGTTGATTGCACAATGCAATGGCTATAAAATAGTGACCCCACTGGTGTTTAGACTGGTTTCCTATAAGTCTCGCTTTCACTGTGCAATTCTGTCTGCCCACGGGTACGATCTGCCGGGGAAAAAGAAGGCTCGATTTACAACACAAAGGAAGCAGGTCAATCATTGCATTGCACAACCAAAACAGAAGAGCTTTTATTTATAGGGCTTTTATTTTCCGGTTGCTATTGGTAGCTATCCCCAGCTAGCGGAAATGACAGGCGGTGGAACAACCGGAGTAACTGTGATGAGGGAGAGTGATTAAAAAAATAAGAGTGAACTGTGTGAGTGAACTCTGTCACTTTACCTCTTCTGTGAACATGCTTCTTTCTTCTCTTTTAATGAGATCGTTTCTTCACAGAAAATTGGAAACAAATGCAGTGCGTCCTGTGTTGTTGGTAGTAGCTTGGCTCTGAGGGAAACTGAAAGTGGTCCGCATGACTTTCTGACAGCGGCGCCAAGATTAATACCACTCGGAAACGCTGGGGGGGGGGGGTACTTCACTGCCACTTCAACCATATTTTATGTCATAACCACAAATGTAACCATACTGTAGTTTTCATGCACAGATGTTAAAAAAAGTCATCCAGTTAACATTTTTGTCTGGCAATAGGGTTAAAAAACACATTTGAACATGTCACTTGAGTGCTCTGAATAAGCGGTTGGTTTCCTTGAACTATAGTAACAACTGGTTTTCAAAGGTTTTCAGCAAACTGATGTAGTTTCACTAGGCAATACTAGGGTGACATGGTCAAGACTCATATTTGAGAGGCAGCTACTCTGTATATACAGCAGGTATGAGTGCAAACATATTATTAGGAGTTCTGTTGTGAAAATGCTACCTTAAATGAAATGTCTCCTGAATAACTGCACATGCAAACAACTGTTATGTGGTGATTTCAAGCTCTCTCTTTAGTGCACATTGCAGGAATGTATCAAAACCAGTTTAAACTTGCAGCTAACTTTGAGTTTGACAGTCTCTGAATGTCTGTGTCCTTATTTCCAGCACCTCAGGTAATGTTGGAAACTGGTGTTCAGAGCAGCTAGCAGCTGTTGAGTCTCCTCCAAGAAACTTTGTGGCGAAAAAGATATTTGACTCCCCTCAGGCCGACCGTCAGCAGTGCATTCAACAATAAAAGAGCCAAATAATTACTGTGCCTGAGGAAGTGATGTGTCTACAGCCCCCAGTGGTGCTCCACACAGCTCTGACTGCCTGCAGGCCTGTGGCACAGGGAGATATGAGGGACTGATAGAGGGAGAGAGTTAGTGAAGGTACTGAAGAAAACAAGGAACATGGAGGCATGGAGGTTATTGTATAGGTGAGAGAGGAAGGACACAGCACATTTCCTGTGTTTCTTAAGAACTATTTTGAGTTTGGGGAGTTGTCTGTCTGCTTGTGGAGCTTTTATTACTCTTGGGTGGGTGGTGAAAATTGTCTCTAATTCCTTGGGGTGTGAGCCTGATGTAAATGCTGGTATATGAATAATATAATTCCTGCCATCCATTTCCCTTGTGTTCAGTTGCAGAAAAACATTAAACATTACTAAAATTAAAAACATTAAAGCTGGAGTGTGGGACAAATGAATTTGTTACGTTCAAGCCATTGCCAGACGAGTTCACACAATACTGATTAAACCTATCACCACCAGGTAAATCTCTCTGTACTTCGCAGTATACCAGAGTTTTTAAATCTGGTGTGTGTGGTGACATTCCCGTGCTGGAGCACTGGTAGTAAAACCAGAGCCATGTAGAGAGAGAGTCACGTCAACAGAAGTTCAAAATGCTTGATGGTCTCATGATTCACGTAGACTTCAGATAGTTCTCTCTACACGGCTCTGGTTTTCCAGAGCTGAGGGGAGCAAACGTAGTGACGGAGCAGCTACAGCAACTAAGAGTATGGAGGAAAAACCTGAGAAGCTCCAAGAAAAGTTTCTGATGCTCCAGATAAAAAAGAAACTCGGCGTTCAGAGGAAGGATTACAGTCAAAAAAGCGACCACCGGCGAGGACTATGAAGCCAAATCCGAGCCAATAGGTTTGATCATTTGAAAAAAAAAAATGCAATTGAAAAACTAAAATTTGAAGCAATGTTAAATTTTGATCTTGAACTTTAAAAAAAAATACAATGTATTCAAAATAAAAAGTGTAGAAAATGTTTGTTTTTTTCAGTTTAAATATAATTTTGATTGAATTCTGGAATTCTTTTGAATAAATTTATTTTCATTTTTCACTTTCATATATATTAATATTTAAGATCTTATTATTTTCTGTTTCAGACTTTTTTTCTCTCAATCACGTTGCCCTCAGGAAGTGTGACTCAACACTTTCTATCTACAAATAAGAAACAGGAATTTATTTATTATTGTGGTGATCTTTGGTTCTCAGCTATAAGACGTTAGTGGAGCACCAGTTGGACAGTATACAGTATGTCAATGTCATAACAATAGGCACATCATCATCATTCATGTAAGCATATTGCATGGTAGGGAGATCATGAGGAGTTATGCATACCACATCACTTGCGGTCTAACCTCTTTCACCCATAATAACTAATTGTATGGCAAGTGTGAAAATAGCAGGAATGTACAATTCAGTAACACTAGTAACAATGCAGAATTAAGTATAAAATGAGACTTATGTCTATAAGTCAGTTGCCCCGGTGCATGCTGGGAAGCTTTCCCACATCCCTGCTCCTGGGATGCTGAAGTATCCTAACCTCAGTGTCTGTCATGTTTTTAGTCTTCATCTTTCTTGTTTGCTACTTTTATCCACAACAAGTAACTCTACATTAAGGCTACTAGGACTTTCAGAGAGATGTGGCTGTCCATACAGCACTGTATGTGGCATTCTGGGGGCATGTCTGTATGTAAATGACTCTGGATGTGCACGAGTAGATGGACGTAGAACAGGTGAGATTTATTATTGTTCATTGCGAGGAGTTGTGCGTGCATATCTTTGACAAACACTTTCTTGTTCGTGCAGACATTTCCTACACACACATTGAGAACTTGTTCTAAGCATGCTTTGATAAATGAGGCCCCTGAACTTGGCCCGTGCCTGTGTCTTTAAGACCCAACCCCGCTGAACCTGACTGGTACTGTAAAACACCCAATAGCCCAAAGCCTCAGCTATTACTGACCATTAACTCACCAGGCTAAATGGCTACTCTATTCACTAGGCATTACGTATCTGCTTGCAACACAACACGCATGAGCGCAGACAATTTCACAACCCAAACACGACCTGAGCCAAAAGCTTTATGCATCAAGACACCCCAAATCCATCAAAACCCAGTATTTTGTCGGGTAGCAGAAGTCATCAGGAAAGCTAGCCAGAGCAAACAAAAGACATCTCATTTGGGATTTCCTTACCGAGTTTATTTTGCAGTATTAATTGACTTCACTTGCATTATATTGTCTATTTATACACAGACTGTAGAATATGCTAGGTGTCTTCAACTCCTTACTCAGCAGAGGAGACTGTTACAGTGAGAAGAACAAGGCAACACACACATCAGCACAAAATTAATCTCAAAACCTGGCACAACAAAAAAGAACACAATGCAAACTGCTGCACTGCACATCCCTCACCTTGTTGAATGGTCGAATCATTAATACAATTTAACTTATAAATTCATCATTAACATAACTATATAGGATATTGGGTTAATTACAATTAAAATATTGACTGGTGAATGCAAAAAGCCTTTGGAAGTGTCAGAAAAAGGACTACATTTAAATAATGGTTTTAAACCTACAGACTTACTATAGACCCTGATGTGTTTGAAACCTCAGAAGGTGCTTTAGACATGGAATGGGATCAAGATCGTCTTGGTGGTTTCCAGATAACATATTCTAATATCTTTGGTCTACTTTTCCCCTAGTGCCACCATGAGGATGACACTTGTGGTTTTGAGAGAAATATCTTGAACTGCTGGATGGACTGCCATTAAATTTGGTTTAGAGTTATGTTCCCATCAGGAGTAATTGTAACGAGCGACCCCTTTCGGATTGTCATTTGATCAGAGATATATTTGATCTGTGTTGTGCTCTCTGGCTCTGGTACTTTTTTCTGTTTTTGTTCAATCACCACTGGCGCCCCCCAGTGTTGTGTGCTCCCTCCACTGCTCTTCTCCCTCTACATCAACGACTGCACCTGTCTGTTAAACTCCTGAAGTTTGCAGACAACACCATAGGACGTTGTTGAGTCTGGATACAGACGGGAGGTTGAACAGCTGGCTCTCTGGTGCAGTCAGACCAACCTGGAGCGGAACACGCTCAAACCTGTGGAGATGACAGTGGACTTCAGGAGGAGCCCCCCACCACTGCCCCATCACCATACTCAACAGCACTGTGTCCGCTGTGGAAACCTTCAGGTTTCTGGGATCCACAATTTCCCAGGACCTAAAGTGGCCATCCAACATCGACACAATCATCAAGAAGGCCCAGCAGAGGATGGACTTCCTGCACCAGCTCAGGAAGTTCAACTTGCCTCAGGAGCTGCTGATCCAGTTCCTCACTGCAATCATCCAGTCTGTTCTCTGTTCATCCATCTCTGTCTGGTTTGGATCAGCCACCAAACAGGACAGCAACAGAGTACATCAGCATGCTCATTGTGAGCATGTTAGCATGTATTTAGCTCAAAGCTCTGCATTAGTACAGCCTCAGGGCAGTGATGCTCTTTAGCCTCTGGCGGGTTGTAAGTTTTTGCACTTCTTAAGTTTGAGAACCTCTCAGCTGAAACTGTAGATGCAGGAACAATGAGGAACAGGTGAATCAACTCAACTTCCCTGTAAAATTGGCCTTCTTGTCCGTCTTATAATTACATGGATCATGTCTTGCTCTGTAAATTCTTTTGATTTTAATCAACTCTGATGTCACATTCAACTGGTTACAAAGATGTAAACGGTTAAAGTGAGCTGTGAATCTGATGCTGAGAGCAGTCTTCTGAAGTAGGTTCTCTGTGGACTCACACAGCTTAAATGTCTCTGATTGAAACATATCAGTGTGGGCAACATTAATCTCAAAATAGGTTTTTCTGAAAAACTGTCCAGCTGTCTCAAAGCTATGTGCTGTGTGTCAGCTATATTTGTCTTTCATAATTTGTCTTCTTAGTGCTCCTGCATCTGTCTAAGTTCTTGCCAAAAGGGCAGCAGAACTTCCGTCTGTGCACAGTATGTTTAATATCCCTATTGTCCTGGATGTGCTGCCTTCACCTGACTACGTGACAGCTGGGGGCTTTGCAAGATAGAGCTGAAGTTCTCAACTGGCTCACAGACTGACTCAATCAACATTAAGCTGCAAAGAAACCTAGCCTGAGAGTGCTTCACAGAGTGCGCCTGCCTGCCTTCCAGCATCAGAGCCAGAGCTGTTCAGTTGCTCTGTAGCGTTGTTGTACAGTAATGCCCTGACAGCTTTCACACAGCCTGCCCCCCACGTGTGTTCGGTTTGGTTTTAGTCGGGGAAGCCTCTTTAACCATGAGACATGAACTCCTGCTGAGCTTGACTCAATAGCTCCTCTCCTTACACTGTTGCCGTCATAAATGCACTGAGCTCCTTTCTCCTCCTCTTCCTCTCCATCTGTACGCCCTCATATCCCATCAATGCTTGTTATTAATTCAACTTCTTCCCGTAGTTGTGTGCTTTCTCTCCTCTCTCTCTCTCCCTCCCCTTCTGTTGCTTTCTGCAGGTGTTTCTGCCTCTGGAGCTGTTGGGGTCTGGGTCTGTGGTTGCGGCCGCCTGCTGCCCCCGTGCTCCTGCTCTGCGCCCGCTGATGCTATTGCTGTTGTTGCTGTTATTAGTATTGCTATTATAATGTTGCTCTTAGTGTTGTTTCTGTTGGTGTTAACATCAATGCCATTACCATATCTATTGCCTTACATCCCTATGTGGAACTGTATTGTGCTGCTGTGTGTTCTCTTTCCTCCTGCTCTCTCTCTCCCACTCCCCCCCTCCCCCTTCAACCCAACCAGTCGAGGCAGATGACCGCCCACCTTGAGCCTGGTTCTGCTCAAGGTTTCTACCTGTTAAAAGGGAGTTTTTCCTTGCCACTGTCGCATAGTGCTTGCTCATGGTGGGAACTGTTGGGTCTCTGTAAATATAAAGAGTCGGTCTAGACCTGCTCTATTCGAAAAAGTGCCCTGAGATAACTTTGTTATGATATGGCGCTATATAAATAAAACTGAATTGAATTGAATTGAATAAATCCACTTACTGCCATTATGTACTCAGTGGCATCCACTGATATTGACACACCACTAAACTGATGCTTTAATGTCAAATCACACTGTATTACACATACAGGACACTTGGATGAAAAAAGGCATGTTTTAGCAGAAGTTTTGTCCCTCTGCTCATCAGAATAATACACTATGTATTCTGTACAAATGTATATGTTGTTGTATGTAAAGGTATCCATATTCTGGAGGCACACATAATGCACAATAAATTCACAATAAAGTGTGTTTTTTTGGCTGAAACAGAATGAAAGCATTCTTAATTGTTGGCCCAATCTAACAGTCATACATACCGAGCATCCAGATTACATCCACATACCAATTATGCACATAAAATAAATGGACTTATAATGTGGTTCAGAAAAAAAGAAATGAAATGTGATCCATCTGAACCACTTAGGGGCGTTCTCTGAGGTGCATTTTACCCAGATGTTACACAAACATGAATGCATCCTTGTCTCTAAACTACAACTTTTCCACGTGTTCAAAGTCTTATAATGTTGCCATAAACGTATGGATACATCTGTTAAATGAGCTGACATTTCCTGCTTTATGGCCACAAGCCACAAACTGAACTCCATTTCTATTTGAGTATTTAATCTGCACTGAAGGTTATTATTGTTGTGATTTGCCATCTAGGCAGCAGGGGAATGACTGAAACGCATACAGTCGAGGCTCCAGCAGTTCAAAGGTTTATTTCACAAAAAACACTTACACGTAGGTGCAGGCAGGTAGACAGGTAACAGGTATAGGGCAGGTCCAGGTTTGGGGAACAGAAGCACACAGATAACATACAAAACTAGCACAAGACAAGCAGTATAAGGCCACAGAAAAGAAAGGAAGGGGACTGGTATATATAGGGGAGGAGACAACAAGGGAAGCAGACACAGGTGGGTAACGAGACAGGTGATCCCAATAAAACACAGGTGATCCTAATCACACAAACAAGAAACAAAGAGACCAGCACACAAGAGACAGACTCAGGAAACTTCAAAATAAAACAGGAAATAAACAACATGCAAGAGATAAGACCTGGGAATACAAAATAAAACCGGACACAAGACCAAACGCACACAGTGTCCATGTGGGATCATGACAATTATGACACAATTGTTTCTGTTTTATTTGGATCCCCATTAATTGTTGTCCTGGCAACAATATTCAAAGAAAATACTTATAATCATCAGTGTTTGCACTTATAGTACATACAGCAAACAATTTAGCAACAACATCACTACTGCAATCAAGAATAAAGTTACATCAAAACCGCTCATAAACAAAACAATTTAAATGGGTTGACAGGTAAAACAACAATAATAATCTCAGCTCATTGCAACATCCATATTGCAAAGAACACCTTTCTTATTTATGTTGCAGGCCTGTTTTCAAGAATAACCGTTTGAAACAAATAATTTAATTAGAATAAAAAATCATTCCGTGGCATAAACTGTGCAATAAGTTTGTCCAACAATTTCTGAGCAAATGTTTTCAGTGTACCACTACGGTACATCAACATAAACTACTAATGGTACAACATCAACAGCATGTCATAGTGCTCTCTTTCTCTCTCTCCAGATTGTGACTGTCAGTCCTGAACAAAAGACTACTGCATCACACACTCTTCCCCTTCAAGGATTATGTTGGGGAAACTGGTGGTACTGGATGAATACCACAGTTAACATTATGGGTAGGCTGATAGTGCAGGTCCCACAGCTGGATGTCTGATGTGTAACTGTGTACCACATTCAGTTAAAGATGTCATTACCAATACAAAATACAGCCAGAGGGCAAGCTAAACTGAGAACTGGACAGCTAATGTACCAGCAAACCACAGAAGCCTACTATTAATCCAGGATATATGGATCTTCTTCTCATGTTCTGATGTGTGTAAACAGATTTATTCACCTGATGAGGTGAGCCATAGCAGCTTCAAGTACAGCAGAATGGCCTCCCACATATGGCTGCCAGTAGTCTCCTGCATACTAATGTGGGGCTGTAATCAGAATGTGCTTCCATACTCAGGGAAACCCCGGTGTCCTTTTATTAAAGGCAGCGGTTGTCTCTGTACTCTGGGGATCTTCAGCAGATAGAAGGCTTACTGTCTGGCGCTCTGTAGACTTATTCCAAACAAATGTGACAATGGAGTCAATGTTTTCTCAACAACAATCACCTGTTACATATATAAAATTTATATGTGGACACATTTGATCTGTGAATCTGTGTCACAGAGGCATCAAGTACTATCCACCAATGTGCAGACAGCAGCTGCAGCTTCTGCACTGCTGCAACCCCGATATCTGATGCGTTAATCTAATTAGCCATCTACTGCTGAGTACTGAGAGCCAAAGATAGAATCTTCCCATCACATTAAAAAGATCCAAAGAGCATAAAACATGTTTGGAAGCAGATACCATCACACATTTGGCTGGTTATTGTCAGGTATTGGATTTACATTTTTGTGGAGCATTTCTCTTAACGTGCAAAATACAATCACACTTCAGGAAACATGTCGGAAAACTAGGTTTAAATGCAATATAATGAAATGTCATGAGGACTTATTAGAAGGACCAGAGATTTGTATGGGTTCAAAGAGGATTCATGTATGGTGGCCCTGAGAGCTCAAATGATTGCAGCTTGAGAAAACACATGCAAATAAAGGAAACATCATCAATTCAGTCATTAAAACACATGCGCATTAGGGTTGGGCGATATGTTAAAATTTTCCAGCTGGCCACTATCCCAACTATACTTGCGTGTCTGAGTGTGTGCGGGGCGCACAGGGACGGGGAAGTCCCCACTCCCCAGACTGACATCTTTAATGTGAAAATCTAATTTTACTGAAACATTGCAGCCTATATGCTACTCTCCTTCAACTCAACTAAATAAATCCCCTTGAGATCTTTGCTAAGCAATAAGCTGTGAAGACAGGCTGAACAGCTGTCCGACACTATTTGAAAAAGAGTCAGATGGCGTCAGATGAAGGATGCCTCTGCTTGCAGCCTCCAAATGAACAAACAGATGGGGAGAACATAACTATGCTATTCAATGATCAGGGTGCACAACTGCACATACAGTTTTTGGTCTAGTTCTCAAATATGATTTATGAGTTGATGTTGCTCTTCACCACCAATCGATCGGACGGTAACCACTAAAGACGGCTTAATTGTCAATTGTCAACTGAATTGAATTCTTGAGGAGGCAGACCATTAATTTAGCAAAATAAAACTAAAACAACCGGCGATGGACTCCAATTGCCGATAGCTGATATATTTGTCCAATCGCCCAACCCGAATGCGCAGCATTAGAAAAAACCCTGCTGCAAATGGAAATAAATGCAAAAAGTGAAAATACCACCAAATACAGAAACCTTTCTGCATTTATATGTGTTGTGTGTATTTAGCATTTTCTTTTTCTTTTCATTTTTAAATGTTACATAAGTGAAGATGTTCTCTGCATTTGCTTGTGTTTTGTATATTTTACACGTGTTTTTCTGAGTTACAGTGCGTTGAGATTTCCGGGCCACCATACTCATTACTTATTTGTCTAATCTAGATAAACCTGCCATAGACAGAGGCCAACCTGAACAGACCCAACAGCAACTGGACCTGAGCCCAAAAGTTAACAGGGTCTGGTTCTGATTCTAAAATCCTTGCACAGTTTCACTTTAATGTATATGTATTGCTTAAGATTTCATTGTACATAATTGAAAAATGTTTCCATCAAGCATTGTCAGCTTGTTATCAAGGTAGAAAAACAAAAAGACATTCCCATCCAGCAATGTTTGAACAGGAAATGGATGTATTCAAACTTGAGGACTCAGTAAACATTAGTTAGCTTCATACCTTCAATTCCACTGTAGCTACTTGCTAACTACAGTCAGCATACAGAAGTGCCACACAGACAGTCTGCATCAACCTGATGAGGTAACATGAATACTTTCCCAATCTCATTGTCAGCTCCATGGTAACCACTGCAGTTCCTGTTGTGCCTCTTCTGTTTGCCTGAGCTTCTGTTGTGCCTCTTTTGTCTTTTTCAGGTTCCTCTGTCATTTGTTGTCTTACTTTCAGGCTTTCTTTTCTTTATTTCTGCTGCATCCCTAGAAATATTGCAAAAACAATGTCTAAGAATGTAATTGTCCAAAACTTGTGTCTACATTATGTGCATATGTACAATTTTACATATCTTACATTTCTGTGCCATCTAACCTTGGCCTAAATAACCTGTGCCTGCATCAGGCTCATTTCAGAAATATCAATTTCTGTCAGTAGACATCACTTTTATTCTGTAACAGAACCACATGTCATACACATCAATGGGTGGTTGGATTATCCTAATAGATTTTCCTTTCTTGCACTTAACCAGTGGACACTGACTGCAATTGGACCTCAATTTTCACTGTGTGAATTATGATTGCATTGTTATTCTGTCTGGTGCTCTTCATATTTGAGGGCTATTCAGCTTACAGTTAAAAAAGGGAAGAACATGCATCATAGAATGCTCTAATCAATTCTTTTCTGAGCAACACAATTTCTGCTTTAAATGGTATTTGTTTTGCACGTAAGCTGAATTGCGAAACAGTGATGCCCACAGGAACAAGCTGATCTGCTGCTGGTAGAAAGGATGCTCACATAAATATGGTTTCATTCACAATGAAAGTTGTAGCAGTGAGGGCTAATCTTTGCCAGCCAACATGTGCAGCCGTTAGGGAATAATTAACATGTTAATATTTACAGCCCTTGAAATAATGCAGCATAACCAAACATACACACACACACACACACTTTTAGGTTTCTTACTAAAGTCTGCCTGAACATTGTTATCTTAGTATACAGCCAGAGAGCAGATGAGACTTATTTACTTACTATGAAGCAGCGTGAGGTTTTGAGACTATTTTACCCTGCACTTCATCTCTCAGGCTACATACAGGCTTCCCTATCTTGTTATTGGAGGTTGTTGGGGCCGTATGCAGCCTGAAAGGGATACCTGAAGACACTACTCAGGACTGAAAAAAAGAACTGTAACCATTGTTAAAAATAATTTACTCTATATTTTCATTTACAGTTAATAATATTCTCTTAAACAGACGCTAGAATTGAATATCAGGTCATGGATAAGATGGTAAAGTGCTGTTTGTAGAAAAAATGCAAATACAATGTTATTTATTGGAAAGCAGCAGGTATCTGTCAAGGAAATGATTATAGGGTTAATGCATTAACAATACAGAGGTTTACATAGCATTTCTATTTTTTTTCTTTTTATACTACTATTATGAAAAGCACAAAAAAAATGTATTTTATCATCATTTGTTATTTGCTTGGATGTCTATAAATGTAGAACATTATATTCTGCAGAATATATATATGCCCTTGTAACAAAGTAATAGTAAAAGGTTGTCATTTAGGTCATTTGTCTTTGTGTCATCTGGGCTCGGTCTAATGTTTTCACTGGGTCCTTTCAGAGATGCAACTGTAAACTTTTGAGTAAATAGCACAGGTACACTTGTCTAACCATCTTTGGTTAAACCGCTGTTTTGCAAGTTAATATCATTCATTTGATTTCCAGCGTTTATTTATTTCTGCTTCTACATGTATGACACTGCCCACGATCCACAGGGTCATATTGTAAATCATCCTTTGGTAAGCCTTCCTTTGTAAATCCACCTCTCGCAGATCTCTGTATACACAGCTCTCAGTTTTAGTGTTTTCTGCCATCCATGAAATGTAAAATATTCATGTTGGGAAAAAGAACTCCAAAACACTCTAATGGTACTTCTTTCTGATGGGTTTTGTTTAGTGTTGTTTGACTAATAAATGAATGGAAAGCACTGCTTTGACTACAGCGTTACCATGGAAACTGCACCTCTGTTAGTAAAACACAACAGTGCATGGATTAAGGTGTGTAGATGCTTCATTATATCCCAGCTGTCTTATTGGGGTTTGTTTTTTCATACACCTTTTTATTGAGTTTCGCTTAGTTATGTCTTATTAACATCAAACAAGCATGGGCTCACTGTTTGGTCAGTGATGTGAAAGTAAACTCACACTATTGGCTGTACTCTGAAATAACTTGGTTTAATAGAGTCAGTCAGGGCCGGACTTGGATAATAATTCAGGCCCTGCTAGCATGCTGTTGTTTGAAACACTAACCGTGTCCTGCTCGTGGACATAGCTGTCACTTTGTCCCCCTTTTCTCTCCCTCTCATTCTTTCACCTGCGCTCTCCTCCTTTTTTCGCCACACTGCTCGGCCATGTGCACTCCACACACTGACTGAAGGTTGTGTGGATGTGCACGTGCACTTGATGAATCACATATGAATTCTCCAGGTGCTCCCGACGGCCAGTCCGGGCCTAGAGTCTGTAGTAATGTATTTAATATGAATGTAATAAAAAAAAATAGATTTTGATGGGAAAAAATGGAAGTTCATCATTAATCATATTTATAATATATTGAATTGCTTGATTTATCACCCCATGATCTTTTGAGGCGAACTCTTACTCATTAAAGGAAAAGTTTGACATTTTGGGAAATCTGCTTTTTTGTTTTCTTGCCAAGAGTTCAGAAGATCAATAACTCTGTATGTGCGGTAAATATGAAGCTGGAGCCAGGAGATGGTTAGTTTAGCTAGTCGTTGTTATGACTATGGCTATGGCTATATAATAGATCAATCAACTGAGATATATAGAGTGAAATGTCAGCACCACAGTAGTGATGTTAATGGGGAAACTGTGAAGCTCTAAATGGGGTCTTCTATGTGGAGCGGCATGTTCTTCCCACAGACCTCTAAATTGCCTGTAAATTGGTGCGATTGTGAATGGTTTACTGTCCATACAGTATATATATTAGACCAGTATCCCTTGGAATTATATGGAATAAAAGCTATTTCAGTAGTTTCATTGTCACTGGATGTTAAAAACAATGAGGAATGTCCTCAGTACTTGCTGTGGCTGTATGTTTGTGATGTTTACATTTCAGGTTTGATGGTGAATTGTAATCGGGCAAACAGGACAAGCTGTACACAGGGTGTATTCAGTGAGTGAACTGGTGCTAGTGTTCAAGGCACATCATGCTGAAATGAACATCCCACAACTGCATAACTAATTGGCCATGTGTACACACAAGGACAATTAATTATGGAAGTGAGAGTGAATGTAAATTGAGAATCCATGTCTAATTATTAACTGTATTTGAGAAGATAATTAACATTTAAATTAGTGGACAGGATTTTGCATTGGAAAAAACATGAACAGTAAAGATGGGTCAATCTTAATAACATAAATCCCTCCCAGTCTGAGACCTCTGTTTAGTTATTTGTAGCATGTTGAGCTATAATGTGATTATACATAGCCAGGCTATTTTCGCCTGTTCTGTGGTAAATAGTAATGCTTCAACAAGCTCAGATGGCAATCCAATCATCTGGTACAGCTGTATAATAATATGTATTATTGGCTTATTTCTAAATGCTCAGTTAAAGCATATGTGCATTTCAAAGAGCTGTGAACCAAGATCAAGATTGCAAAAACAATGGTTTAGTTCAGTTGTAGTGGTTTTGGTTTCAACACAGCAATGTTAATGTGTCCAATGAGGGTTACGCTGGAGGTACTGGTTTTCAGTCTGACCTCATGTGGCCTCTCAAGACTGTCACTGTTGTCAACGCTTCATGAAATATTCAACACAGAGGTGACACACCTCAAGAATTCATATGGTGTCACTTTTCAGACTCCAGTCAGAGAGGGTTTCAATAAAGTTTGGAAACATGGTGAATGACACATTTGTATAAATATAAAGCTGCATTTAAAGCATAACTATAACTTTTGAACAAAGAAAAAGCACATTCATTCTCTGACAAATGAAAAGTTGAATGCATAGCAGTATAATGCAGCCTTGCTCTATTCAGTGCCACCACAGCCTTATCGATCAGCCTTATGCATCTGCCATGTCGGTGTAATGTACTTTAGATGGACGGCAACCGCGTGCAACTCCACCGCCGCAATTACCGGCTACATCCACCCAACGACCTGTGGCGTATGCTACAGGCTGCTATCCACCTACCTTCTTATCTCATCATCACTTAGCTAAACCCAGTGGGATGAGCTTAAAATAGAGGAAACAATTTTTTGACACAATTAACATAGCTAGTTCATCTAAAATCATAAACAATGTTTATTGGCCCCAACTGTCAAAACACATGGTTTACATAGATATTGCTGTATAACTGACATTAGTGGGGAGTTCGCTGACTTGATGACTCATCTGTACTTGTTGTGCCCTTAAACAGGGAAAATAGTAACGGGGAAAGATGAAGAGAAACACACGCAGCTCTCGTCTTCACTCGTCTGCACTGAGTGAGGGAGAGGAGCGACAAATAATTAACCCACACAGACAAGGACCTGTGTTACCTATCTGTGTTTGCATTACTGGCTGCATATTCTACAGTGACATATATAACAGTGACCAGCACTAATACACATATATACTATCTGTCACATACTTGTGCTGCAGTTACAGTATGTCTTACCATTTGCCATTATCCAGTGATTGCCGCTGTTGAGCAGAAGTAGGCTTGCTTTAGTGTGACTGATAATAAAAGTTTATACAAGAGTTTAATGCCTTTGAATTCCTCCTATTGAATTCTGTAGATACATATGAAAAGCTTCAGTATTTTCTCTGGAACAAACAGTCATTGTAGCCAAAATTGAATTAATTGTTTTGGGGTCTTGATTTTTATGATGCTCTATAAAGGCAAGTGAGCTGTCTTTATAGTTCTATGCAAATTGCAGTCAAGTGTTAAACATGTACCCTCCACATTCTATGAAAGCATTCATTAGAAAGAACAGAATTTCAAGGTAACTTCCATAAAATAGAGAAGTGAGAAAATGGGACTACTTACTTCACCGAGTCAACAGAATAACTGGCAAGGCCTGAAATAAATTCTGAACCAACATAAAGTGTTTCCATTTCACTTTCAAGGAACACAGAATGCCTGAAGTTGATGCACCGAGAGTAATAGGGGAGAAGTGGAGGAGTAAGTCAACAGAAATTCATTTCAAAAGATGACAAATCTTCTTTCCTTCTGAGAGAGTGTTACGCCAGAGACTGTCATCATACAACCTTACAACATCATACAGCAAGGGTCATTATTATGAAGGTATATTTGGTGCAAAACACCTGAGCACCTGTGACAGTGGAATTTGTAGTTGTAGAAAATAGTCACACATGTGTAACCGTAAATTTAAAGTCACAGAGAAAAATGCTTTAGTAGTAGTAAGTAATAGTAGTTAGTAGCAAACCTGTAGAATTTTTTTCTCTCCCACAAACACAACACAGCAGTTACACCATCTCAAATTCTTCATTGCAGGTGCATAAATCCTATGCTATAAATCACAAATCAAGAAAGTCATATGCTCACATTTTTACTACAAAAATTCCACAGGTTTGCTACTTTGTCTGTAAATTTACTGTTACACATGTGTGACTATATTCTACAACTACAAATTCCACTGTCACAGGTGCTCAGGTGTTTTGCACCAAATATACCTTCATACATTATTTACTCACTCTGAATTTTCTATTATGGAACTATTTCTGTTGTATCTTCTGTAATGACTTAGTACATAGAAAGTAGATTGAAGAATTTTTTACAGCGGACCTCCAACATGTGTGCATTTGGTGTTTGTGTTCACCCTGTGATGGACTGGCAACAATAGCTCACTACAGAAAGCTGTAGGCCAGATGAGATGTCTGAATGTTCCCCCTCTAAAGTCACTGGGCCTTTTCTTCTATCACAGGGTTCTTGGCTACAAGGGCATGAAATGCCCTATGAGATGCAACCAAAGACCTCAGTCGTTGCATATGCAATAAGACCAAAGCCGAGATCTTGACCCTGCAATCCATCACAGTGGTCTCAACTGGTCTGAGTGGAATTACAACACAATTCATTAGTGTGTATGTGTGTGTGTGTCATACAGCAAAAAAGCAGATACATCAAAGAAAAACTGCCAGGCTAAGACATATTGCTAAGAATTATGGGTAAACAAAGTTTGATGAAGTCATGTGGTGCCTTCCATCTGGATAAACACCTGATGCCTGAGGACCGCTGCTCCAGAACTGATTCTATATACCGAGTATGTCACCGAATGTGACAATGATGAATTTCATTACTGAAAGAACAGAACAGGCTGAGGGAGCAACAACTACAAATATAAATGTTCTAAATAAATGTATGACTAGCCCACAGGTACAGTGAGTCTGACGTCCTTTTCAGCCTCAGGCTGATATTAAAGCAATAAGGATAATAACTGTAACCGTGCCTGTGACTATAGCTGTGTATTTTCTTGAATGAACTTTGGAAGAAAAATAAGAAAAGAGGGAGAAAAGAAAAGTCTTTTGGCTCATGAAGAAGAAATGAACAAAGATTTCCTCCCCTAGCCTTCCGAAGATGTATGGCCAATCCACTGTGGACTGAAGACAGCAAAGGATAAACCGTGTGTGTGTGTGTGTGTGTGTGTGTGCGAATTCTGCATTTCTTGGTGCATTCGATGGAGCCTTTGGAATGAAACAGCCTTGTCTACTGATTCTGATTTATTTGGTCTTGAAATGCAGACTTCAAGGGAGGTGGCCCACCAAATGGGACACAACACAGCAGTGGGAATGTTTGTGTTTCTTTCAGCATGTTCACACAGAGATGACTGCAGCACACATAAACAAATCTTGCTGTTTATTGCAGGCATGCCAAAGCAGTCTGTAAGAGTCCCAAAGCAGATAAAATCAAGCTGCATTGCATGAATATCTCAGTGCTGTGCACAGATTGCTATCTGAGGCTAAGTGCTTACAAATGAAAATGGTGGTGAATGTTGCTGCAGTGCACTGAAATTAAGTCTTCACAGCTGAAATGTCCACTGAGATAAATATAAAATGAACTGTAATTGCATCAACTTTAATCAACAAAATGGAACTGAAACATATGCGAAGACTCGTCAAAAGACAGTATCAAAAGCTTGTACAAATCAGAATAGGTTATCAGTTATCTTGTTTCTACAGGATACCTCACCACTGAGCTAACTGGATTTTACATGAAGCTAAATCAGAAAGAAGCTCTCTCCCAGCAGATTTAAAAAATGCAACGAGTGAAGGAACACCTGTAGGAGGCGTGGCCTCATGTCTACGTAGTGTGTGGGTCAGGGGACATGGGGGAGACTGACTGACACTGATTAGATTCTTTTATTTATATACATTTCATGACGTAGACAGGTCCCAACTGGCTGACTCTATGTCAGCATTGGCCTCGCAGGTTCAGGGCTGATTTAAAACAGTAGATGGCGTGTTGAGCCATTTTCAACCCATCCATCCATCCATTTTCTATACCGCTTATCCTCTTAGAGGGTCGCGGGGGGCTGGAGCCAATCCCAGCTGACATTGGGCGAGAGGCGGGGTACACCCAGGACTGGTCGCCAGTCAATC
The DNA here is from genome assembly GCA_005408345.1 of Macquaria australasica. Taxonomy (NCBI): domain Eukaryota; kingdom Metazoa; phylum Chordata; class Actinopteri; order Centrarchiformes; family Percichthyidae; genus Macquaria; species Macquaria australasica. The sequence goes on from SEMN01000386.1 coordinate 69,081, forward strand.
ACAGGGCTGACACATAGAGACAGACAAACATTCACACTCACAGTCACACCTACGGACACTTTAGAATCACCAATTAACCTAACTTGCATGTCTTTGGATGGTGGGAGGAAGCCGGAGTGTCCGGAGAGAACCCACTCAAACACGGGGAGAACATGCAAACTCCACACAGAAGGGCCCCAGCCGGCCGGCGGGTGCCGCCCCCATTTTCAACCCATAACATTTTTTTTTAAGCTTGGTAAGAAATGTCAATATTAACACCAGCATTGATGTGTTTCATCACAGTACAGTCATATCATTTAGTTTACAGCTCAAAAAACATGTTTAAGTGTTCAGCACCTCTTTAATAAGTCTATCTGCGATCAGCCCATTCTAATTGCCAGCTCCTCCAGCAGCCATGCTTTGTTGGGACTTCCCTGCTTTTCACACGGGACAATGGGAACTCCACAGATGAATTCGTTCATTGTGTGACTTAAACTGAACTTTTATTTTGAAATGGAAGCCATTATGTTCACAGTACCACCTCTCCTCCAATCACTTCCTGTAACTGTAACCTGATATCTTCTGGATTACGCCCCTGACCAGGTCAAGAAAACCCCAGCTCCCCTGTTGTTCTCTCTCTTACCTCTTCTCCTCTCATGGCTCGCTGACCTTGATGGAGGTCCTCTCCACCGTGTAGTCTGCTCGGAGCAGACACACCAAACTCCCTTCTTTAGGCAGCTCAACTTGTTACATCCATAGCTACTATGTCTCGCATGCATACTAACTATCCTATTTTCTAACCTGGCACCATTATCCCACACTGATCACATACACATATTTCAGATTGGCTTGGAAACTCAAAGCTCCCGCTTCACATACTGTTTTGTTTCTGGCCTAACACGTGTGTTGCTGCCTGTGCACGCGCAGAACACACAGGCAGAACAAAGAAACACACACATTCTTCGCACCCGACATGCGCACACACACACACTCACTGACTCACATGCGCACGTTTTAAAGTACGTTTAGTTAGATTACCTGTTGTGTGTTTTACCTTTTTGTTATTTGTTAAATAAAGGGTATTAAATACATTCTGGTCTATTTAATGTTGTACAAGTGTGAATTTTGACGACCTCTACTATTCAGAACTCCAGAACACTAAATAATAATAATAATAATAACTTAATAATTTAATTATTAATCAGAGTTCCAAATTAATAAATTAGTATATTTGATTTATGAGTGATTGATTTATTAATTAATTGGCTATGATTTTCCCTTCTTTAAGGGGGGAGTCCCTTATTCTATTATTAAATGTAAACACTGATTATTTTTTGATAGCCTGAAGTGAGTATAATCACTCCACTTCATCTTTTTGTACCAATTAATGTGTTACACTATTATAAATGTATAAATTATAAATGTGGTGCCTCTTTGAGATTTATTAATTATGGTTACATATTTTGGTATCCATAAAGCAATATAATCCCAACAACAGTATATACCTGCCTCTGTGACCCTGAAATGAAATAAGCATGATGTGCAATGTGTAAGAAATACCAATACAAAGAAAAAAGGCAATGTCCATGCTACTGATCACTATAGTGTTAGATGGAACAAAAAACATGCAGACAATCTGTTTTCCAATGCCAAGTGTGGAAAGGAAAGGTACTTGAGAAACGCTGGATTATGAGATATATCTTACAGATGCCCTGTGGAGTTATGGCTTAGGGTTACTTATGTTGACATTCAGTGCTTTTCACCAAAATGCATTGTGTGTATCCTTGAGGTCTAACAAATGTGGTGAAAGCATTCCTTTGAAATTTTAATGAAAAATTGGCTTTCCAAATGTTTTATGACAAACAAGTATTGTTTACATCCATGTTCCCTTGATTTCACTTCTTTTGCTCCACTCAGATTATGTTGAGGGCTGAGGTGTATCAGTATTTCTTCAAGCTCCAGTTACAGCGGCACATCTTTCCATCAGTCAGTAACAGGAGTAAATGTAATGTGTTGCTTCCGCCCCTGACCAGTACTTATTAAAATATCTTGCCCAGGACCAAACTCTCAGGTTAACAGGCCAACTGCTGCAGTCATTGTGACAAAAAACGTACATCCTTCACATACTTGACAGATGTTGACACCAGCAGTTTAAAGGAGACACAGCTATCACAGTAATATACACACAATGTTAGAAATAAAATGCACAACTGCAACAGAAATATTACAGTAATATGAATACAGTAAAAGTGATAACAAATACACAGGTACTAATGAATGTTCTCTCCTTCTTTCTTTCTTTCTTTCTTTCTTTCTCTCATACTCTATCTGACACACACACACACACACACACACACACACACACACACACAGTCAGCAGTCAGAAGAAGCAGTACTGCACACCCTAAAGCCATGTTAGAAGTCAAGACAGAGTAGAGGGTGCATGTAGCTCTAATCCTCCAATTAATTCTCATTCCCCACAAGTGGAGGACCCCTGAGAGCTTCTTGACACTTCTATTAAAAAGTAAAAATGAAACACAGCATGAAGGTGAAGCAAGAGAGATCTCTTTCTTCTGCCCATCTCCATGGAGAGCAAAGTTTTACAGCATTTCTGGCAAATAGTTACATTTTCTTCCTTCTTTTCTTTCTTCCTCTTCTCATGTGGGAAAAGAGTTAGAGGGTGAGCTGCTTTTCATGACAAACAGTAGCAGGAGAATAACACAAAGAAAGTGCAATTCACTTTTGCATGTGTGCTTGTTGGTTAATGCAATGATTGCTGATAACACACAGATGTTCAGGAAACCCACACAGAGCTAATGAGAAACTAAGATGTTGAAATAGCATTTTCTCAGAAGGCAGTAATCACATTGAAGTAGGACATCATGTCATCACAGTATATTATACACTCAACCTTACTTACTCTGAATAAACTCACAGCTCACACAACTGATACATGTCTCTTTATCATTGTTAATGCTTTAAATGTTTCCTGGTGACATGGTGCACTGAACCAATCCAAATCTACAGATGTACAGCAGGTGACAAACCCAAGGAAAACATGAATCATCAGATCTCAGTATCTTTTGGAAGAATGCTGTTCATCCTCCAGTAGAGGAGGAGCACTGAGGCTTTTCTGGAGGCTGGAGGTGAAACAACACCGTATTAACTGGTTATAGTGGGACAGAGAGACTGGTTGTAGTGGGACATCAGATGAATTTGCAGCGCTCTATACTCGCAGAATGTCATTCAGACAGGAGAGTAGAACAACACACTGATTGTTGTAACTCACTTTCCAGATGAGAGCGTCAGGAACCACTGCGTTGCCTAGCAACATAGTATTGTGTGTGTCCACTACCTGGTGGTAGTAAAGCTTCTTTGCTTTACTATTTGTGTTTGTGGGCTGCAGCTGCTGTGGATTTGATGTTGTTTATGATGATGACAGCTGAAGTGTCTTTTTAACCCTTACTGGATAAACAAAGAACAAAGTGGGAAAGGAAGAGTGGGTCACCTGTGTGATGTTGGGCCTTCTACCTCTTTCTGGCTGATGTCCTGGCAGCAGGAGCTGACTGTGGCCCACACTGCAAAAACAGCCTTACTAGAAATAAGCCAAATATTTTTAAATATAATCAAATTGTCTTGTATTGAGCAAAAAAATCTGCCAATGGGGTAAGCCAATTTTGCTTGGCTAGAATTCTTAAAACTAGCAAAACAGTCTAGCCACTGGATGACCGTATTGGGCCTTTAAAACTAGACAAAATGTCAAAATTTAAGCAAATTGTGCTTGGAAAATATGCTTAAATTTAGTGCTATTGTCTTGAAATAAGGGTATATAACCTAGAATTTACAGTGAAAAAAATAGTATATTGTGCTTAAAAGAAGTAGCCTTCTGTCTGTGAGGCAACAGTGCTAACCACAACACCACTGTACTGCCTTGAGCAAACAAATATGGCGACGGGATCGTTTCATTTCAAACATTAAAAGATTTTAGGTTTACATGAGTGATTGTAGATGAAACACCAGATGCTGAAATGTTGAAAATCAAGCATTTTTCAAGGAGTATATTCAAATGCAAGCATGTTCCTAACCTTGAAAACATAATGGTGAAAATTAAGCAGTTTCCACACTTTCAATACTTTCAATACGAACCCTGTTAATTGTGGGGGAGTTAATTCTGGTAATTCTAGTTTCAAGCATTAAGTTACTCAGAACCAGTAATACAATATCAGTAACAAGTTATAGTATCTTATTAAGTACTTGAAGACTAAAAAGCTTGAAACAAGGGAAATGCTGTAACATAAAAACAGCCTGGTGAAGAAATTTTTATTTTTATTTTTTTTGCAGTGCACTGAAGGGCCTCACTGGGGTTACAGTAACTGCTGCAGGGAGAGGTGACTGGCTGCTGGAGGAAGTGGCTGGCTGGCTGACAAGCATCTAGCGGGCCACTGGTGGAGCTGACTGGTGAACTGACTGGATGCTAGGGGAGTTGTCCGCTGGCTGTTGAAAACAACATTTTTGTCATTTATTTTGAAGAATGTAAACATTCAACAGGGACTCATTTGCCATAATTCTTACTGTAACAGTTAAGGCACTCAAATACTGGCATATTGTCATAAGAAAAAATAAATAACACAAATAAATAACACAAGAGTCAGTCATGCTTCATTGTAAGACTCTGACCTGTTGGTAATTCCTGAACAGCTGCATTGACGGTGAAATGTCTCAACTATTGGAACAAGCTCAGCTAAGATGTTAAACATGGAAAACATTATACCTGCTGAATGTATGTTAGCATTTAGCTCAAAGCACCGCTGAGCCTGAGTATAGCCTCACAGAGCTGGTAGCAGACTGGTCTTGTTTCGCTGTAGGCTGTTTTGTGTTCACATGACTTAATACAAATGAACTAAGAGAGTAAACATGAAGTCACATGGACTCTCTCCTTTTCAGGCGGCTCATGCCAGAGTTCCATGGACAGCTTTCAAATTAGCCAAACAAACACACCAGGGTCTGACCCAGTGGTGGAAAGTAACAAAGTACATTTGCTCAAGTACTTTACTTAACCTGGCGTGTTTCCAATAAATGATTCAGATTCTGATTCAGACAACTTTATTGATCCCAAGAAGGGCAATCCATTAGCAGCTTACCCAGTCCATACACACCCCAAAACTCACAGGACAAGTAGTTATATGTCAGAGGAAACAGACCAACATACATGGGTCAATACAAGAAAACAACGAGCAGCAGTAAATAAAATAAAACTTTCTGTTATACTTCATATAAATAACCAAGTTTAAAAGAATGTAACTGTCACTGTCTGTGTTTAGTAGCCTGATAGCGGAAGGAATGAAAGACTTATAACATACTGACATTGCACTCACCATCTCCGTTGTAGAGATTTTTGGAAACAAGGACTCATTTCAAACACTTGAGTCTGATCCAAAGTTAACAGCAGTCACCTAGAGTGGCCGTTATAGCTAACTGCACAGGGATCTATATTTCCATTTTACATTTTATACTTCTACTCCACTACGCTTCAGAAGGACACGTTGTACTTTTTACTCCACTACATTTATCTGACAGCCATGGTTATATATATATAAAATAAAATAGTTTAAAAGTAACCACCTCAACCACTACAAGAGTTTAAGAGCTTCATGAATATCAATAAAAATCTAATGGTATAATATATAATAGGATACACTCACAGGGACTATTTCTCTGAGTACTTTTACTTTTGATACTTTATGTACATTTTCCTGATAATACTTTTACAGTTTTACTTACTAGATATTGTCCCTGTTTTTTATAGTCTGTGAATGCTGCCGACTTACGCTGCAGCTACTCTAGATAGCACACTGACCCTCCTGGATGAGTGTGTATGTGTTTTCTGTATCATTAATCATATCAGTCACCTCCCTCGCTGCTGTAACAGTGAGCTGGTAGCTTGTTGTTAACATGCGGGTCACACTCAGTAGCTGACCTGTAGCTATTTTCAATAACTCAACCTACAGGTTCCTTTTTTCATCTGTTGGATTATTCTACGGTAAACAGGCTAACACTTATAACATATTTAAACTATGATTCACCTTCCCCAGCTTATACTGAATTTCTGTTGCACAAGACTCCACTTCCCCTTTCCTCCCATTTGCAAAACATGTTTAATTGGATAATCTTCAGTGCAATAATGTGCGAGTCTTCAAACTTTTCGCTGGCCTTGACTTTACTCATGATATACCAGAGAAAAATGGAGTGAAAGACCTCTTATCTGAATGCATTACTCTCTGCTGAAGCCCCTATTCATTCCTGACAGCTTGACCCCCCCCCCCCCCCCGCCCCATCCAGTGGAAGGAATGGCATAAATTTAAGCCTGGTTTACAATTTCTCACTGAGCAGCACACAGGGTGAAATTTAGCAGTGCCGGTGATCTGCCAGAGCTTTAAAATGGAACCCACAGGACTAAACTGGGAGAATGTAATAATGGTGGATGGTGAAATGATAAGCTAGCTTATGACTGGTCTCATTATTTTCATGTGCAGACTATATCAACTCTTTAATCTTAAAATAAAGAGCAGGTCCAATATACAGAAAATATTCTTGGTCATGTGGAGGAAAGTGTCCAGATCAGTAATGCAACCAGGAGGTCTTGTCTTCTTCTAAACATGAACATGGAAAACATGTATTTAAACTCAAACCAGCTCTGTCTAAAATGAATGTTCTCTGGAAACAAGTTAAAGAGTTAAATATGTGAAAAACAACAAAAATGTAGCCTGCTGATGAAAAGGTTTGATTTAATGATAGTTTAGATTCACACAGGCAAGAGCCAAAAACAACAAAACAACCAATCATGAAGCTTTTTTGGGGGCAGCATCCTCACTGTTTTCTTTCCATGTAAAATGTGCTTTATATAAAATGTGACTAACTGGACGACAAATGAGTCATCACATTACATGGATAATCAACAATTTTACATCATTTAAAAGCAATTTTACAAAGAATGTGATATAAACATCTACTAAAAACAAATCTTTAAAAAGTAATAAACAACATAAAATGGACAAAATCTAAACAAATAGAGTCAGAAGCAAACTGAAGGCCATGTGGAAAATGACTGGACAATGAGTATGCACACTTGATTCATTCGTTTTGGAGAAGCACACTATATTAGGACAGTCTATAGATGATTCAACAGAGCCAGTTGTCCACAATCCTGCTTGTATTGTAACTCAAGGTCTTACACTAACCACAGCCATTTTTACAAATTATAGTGACATTTTGGTAAGGTGTAGTAGCGTTAGTATCAGCTTTGAACAATCCAAATTAAGCGTAACCAGAAAAAGTTCTATATGTCAGAGATAGCCATTAAAATGTTTGTTAAGGCTGTATGTAATTAAACAGAGCAAACCACTTTTAGTATAACATTCAAGGCCCTTTACATGTAGGACCTGAGTTTTAGAGACTACTTGGTCTTTGTTCAGCTTCCTTAATCTTGTCTTCACTATCAATAATCTCTATACTGGCAAAGGAAACTTGTGGGAGAAAACACAAGCAACCCACGCTGACCAAGTACAGTTCTCTACATCGTATCTTGTGGATCAACTATAAATGCATGTTAACTTTTGATTCAGGTCTAGTGCAACGTTCAGTGCCAGTGCAAGAAGTAGTGTGCACTTTATGTAGCTAAGCAGAAGTAAGGAGTAAGGGTGTGCCCTTTTGTGGTAGATAGGCCTAAATAATAAATCTATTTTATGTGGGAGACTGCAGTGCATGTCCTAAAATATTCCACCCATTAATGTTTGCTCTTTTAAATTGTAACTACAATCTTTCCTTAACTTTAAGCAAGTGTTTAGTTTGCCTAAACTTAACCATACCTTACTTTTATGTTATTTGCCATAGCCATAATATTTCCCTAACCTTACCCATACCATAGCTGACATGCGCAGAAAATGTAGGAAAACAATTGATGTTGGCATGGGATGTTTAAAACATTGAGGTTTACAGATCCCTCCAATAGCAATTATTTTTCTGTCGATACAGTTGCTCCACTTTTTAGAGTTAATTTAGAAAGTCACTAGTAGTCCATGTAGTTCCCTAACTACTGCAATAGGAAAGCCAAACAAGATCAAAGCGTTCAGGGAAAGACATTTCCCTAAGTCTTTGAAACGCAAAAAGATTTGTATATACAGAGCAGGAGTGGTGTGTTTCTCTGTAGGGAACCATCTTTTCCGGTAGCTCAGCAACTTACCTCTTGAGTCTACGATTACATGTGCCATGATGGCAAATAAATAGTGACAGGAGCTTCAATTTGGACTGGATTTTGACAACTAACTTTGTGCACAGTGGAATTAGCAACATAATTAATCAAAGTGTATCGTATCAGTATGTCTCAGCACATATTTGTTTGGGCACAGAAGCAGCTTTAATCCTGCTATAGTCGAAACTGCATCCCTACTTGGATTTCATTGCTCTCCACCTTGACAATCCAAGAGGAATACAAACCCATGGATTGTTGAACACATGGCAGTCCTGTGAAACAACGGGCCTCCCATTCCTAAAAGTCATTTGGAGTACTTTTTGTGGACATATTGGTTCTGCTGTTTTGACTGACAGAAACATGCTTCTTTAAACCTGGGAAACGTTTCACCAGCAGCTGTCTGAAATAGTTCTGGAACTTTTTCCCAACAAATGTGTAAAAGATGGGACTGATACAAAAGTAAATGTAAGTAATGTTACGGGTGACATGAAGAACATAGCCCATTTTCTGTGCTTCCTCACAGGTAGTGGTTTTATCATGCATCAGCAGTGCAATGTTGAATGGGGTCCAACACATAAAAAACAAGAGGACGATGATGAATATTAACCTGACTGTCTTGAACTTGGTAACTATCTGGGATGATATGACAGTGATAGCAATCCTAACGTAGCAGTAGACAATAACAACCAGAGGAAAGATCAAGAAAAGGAAAAGCTGAAGGTAAAATCCAGATGCTCTCAGCTGCTTCACATCAAAAGAAGTTACGTTAACAGGATACTCCTGACAGTATGTTTTGTTATCAATTTTATTTAAAAAAGCGGTGTGGAGAATCATCTGCTTGATGCAGGCCAGGCCGCTGACCAGCCACACCACAGTGCAGGAGATGATCGCATAGCTTCGATTCCTCACTTGCGGCGCTCTCAAGGAGTACACAACTGCAAGGTGTCGGTCAAAGGTCAAAAGAGTTAGAAAGAGGACAGAACTGTAGAAGCCCAGGTAGTAGACGCTGCCAACAATGCGGCACATGACCTTGCCGAAGATCCAGTTGGAGAGCTGCATGTAGACTCCCATGAAGGGAAGGCTGCTCATGAAGATCAGGGAGGACACCACCAGGTTCAGCAGCAAGATGTTGGTCACAGTGGTCAGCTTCTCAAACCTAGGAGGTGGTGAACAGATGGAGAGAAAAACAAAAATGCGTATGGGTCACACAAGCATTTTTGACAGTGATGCTTCACACTTACGTGAGGTGGTTTCAGTGGAATCCCTGCATCTGATCTTTAGCTTAATAAAGTTTGGCATAATTTGTCTGTCCAAAAAAATCTGTTTAAAACAACTTTACACAATTCTTTCTGTTCCATTTTGTTGTAGTGCTGGTGGTAAGCAAGCTAGCTTGTTGACACTGACAATGTCCATTTGTGACCATGTCCTAACATTGTACCTTAATACCAGACTGTCCTCTCAAGAAGAACAACAGCATTTGTCACTTGAAGGTAAACGGATTACGTTTTGGGGCCCTTGCTGAAACGACTAAGACTTTGGGTAGTGGCCATGGTAATTAAGACGGCAGCAAAGGAGGAAGTCAGGTGACGTTGTTATAGAGCGACAGAGTCCACACAGAGGAAGGAGGTCGAGGCGGATAGACAGCTGTTGGTTTCCGGTTATTATTTTAACCATGGCAATGACAGTCCCCTAACCTTAACAAAATAGTCATTTTAACCCAAACTATAATGTTTCTCTAACCTTAACAAAGTACTTATTTTAACCCTACTCATAATGTTTCCCTAAACCTAACCAAACCTTAATCATAGTGTTGTCACATCACAAAACATTTATTTTTCAGCAGTGATGTGTAACAGTTTCGGATAGGCACAAAAAAACAATAATAGTGGCATCAAATCAGAAAACATGTCTGTGTCGTTCTACTGGGCATGGACAACCTATGTTGTCATTTAGTTTGGAGGATTTGTTTTTAATACCACACCATAACCCAGCACTTTTTAAAATGATGAATCATTATACGATTTCAGTAAGTTATTTCACACTTTTTTCTAATACAGCTCTGGACTCTGGAGGCAAATAACACTGCATTTTATTTCCCACTTCTTTTAATATACATGGACATTACATGTGGGTGAAGGTGTGAGCACACCTGTATACACAAATGAGCTTTGTCACAAAGAAGAATTGGGAATGAGATAGCAGTGTGCAGGTTTTTTTCATCTTCTGGGAACCAATAATATTTTTTGATACTACCACTAGGAGTCCCCAAAGTCACAAATGTTTAAATCCTACACATAGGGCCTTTAAAATGTGTTAAGAACCCCAAAGGGTATAATTTGTATGCATTTTTGTTACAGAGGAATGCTTTTCTCCATTTTGTTCAGCCCATATAAGTCATAGTGAATTATAACCCCCATTCTCAGAGGTTAATATATCAAGGAATAAAAATGATACTGATTTAATTTCATTTCAGATTTGCCTATGGTTGAAAAAGAAGCATGGAAGCAGTGTTGATTTTTGTTGATTGGCTTTTTAAATGTGGAAAAACTAAACTTTGTGAATGAAGAAAATAGTTTTCAATTGTAATTTCTGAGCTATGAATGGTACCATAGAAATTGGTCTTTACTTTCCTTGAGCTCTCACCCTGTCAGCATGCAGCTAGCATCTGTTCAACCCTCTATAATATATTGCAATATAAACACTTCTTTCAGTCCGACGCCCAGGGAGAGTTTGCTGAGTTCATCTCTGACATTGTCAGTTCAGTTTTTTATTTATATAGCGCCATATCATAACAAAGTTATCTCAGGGCACTTGATTGTCATTTGCGTTTCCATGAACACCAGAAATATTTTCACATTTGCTTGCTCTCAAAGGTAGAGCAGTGGTGGAGACAGCGGTAGAGAAAGTAGACAGTGACAGAGTGGAGGTAACTCTTAGGGGTTTAGAGAGACCAACTTTACCTACTGAATAGCTACTGTATTCCTCTCTCTGTGGGGACAAGAATAAGAAGCTTCTAGTATGACTTCATCTTATACTCTCCCAGTGAGTGTGTCTTTTTTCTGACAACCTGACATCTCCAGTCAAATCCACCGGTGCCCCAAATGGTCTAGAACTGAAGCCTGTCATAGAATTGCTCAGTCCATTCTGCCTCCCAAATGTCAGAATCGAATACGGCAAATGGACTAAAATCTCTCTTTAGGTTTTTTGGCTGAAGGAGTGGACAATACAGATAAAATCCTCCGTATATGTCTCTAATTTTACACTCAGTTTTAGCAAATAACGTCCTGCAATCAACCATACCTTCATGAAGGTTATAGTGTTCAGTTATGTTGAAAAGGTGTTGATTAAATTGTATGGTCCTTTTTGAGGATGTTTCATTACAAGTGAGAGCAGATATGGTGACGCAGTATGCTGCTAAAATGGTGCTAAATCATAAAAACATCCACCTTATGCTGCAGACTTCATCAAGAATGTTGAAAAAGTACTGTTCTCATTTGAAGTATGATTCCACTTTAAAGTATAATTCATGATATCAAACCCTAGTTGTTTTCATTGTTAGGGCCAGGGTCTGCCTTTTCTGCACTGGATTTACACTGACTTCACAAGCATGTAATTGTAATTGTAATTTGATGGCTTTGATGTCTGCATCACTGTTTACTGTACACAATTCCCACAATTGTGTCAGCGCCGCATTAAGTTCCTGCTAATATAAACCAAACACTTCCTACTGCTGCCGCTTCACATTAAAAGGATTCAGTTGGCAAAACATGGTTTGGCTTTAACTGTGAAGGAGCCACAGGAAACACAATGTATGTCCTTGAGGTTAGCGCTGACCACAGCTGTTCATTAATAATGTGTCTACAAAACATTAACAGTAAAACAGTAATGTAACTAGAAGGAGCAGCCACAGTGAGCTACGCTGGTCAAAAATGAACAAACAATTCTTTTCTACTGATTCTTTTGCAAGATTGATTCATATGATCACTGAAAAAAGCTCTCGCCTTCTCCCACCTACTCGGCTTTTATATGTTACCAAACTAACTGCCAGCCACTCAGTACTGTGTGACAATGTTTAGCTTAAAGCAGTGCAGGTGGTGACTGACTGATACATGCTTTTTCCGTCAGTACTACAAACATACTGAACTAAGGATTATAACTTATGACTTTATACCTAGTAAAAAGTTCAGTTATACTGTAATTTTCCCAGGTTATAGTAAATGCGTGTATTCTAGAAGGTACATCTCTAAATGGTTTAAAAATGACCCATTGTAAGAACAGATGAGGTGCATAAACTTGCTCCTTCTAACTGATTTAAACTGCGAAACCAGAAATGTGTTTGGATTCTTTTTAAAGGACCTCTGCAGTATGTACTTTTGTTTTTATTTAGGCTTAGAGTTTTTGTCGCTCCACTCACCGATGGATGATGACCAAGACAAGCCCGTTGCCAAAGAGACTGAAGACAAACATAAAGTAGTAGAGGATGGATAGCTGAGCTCCCAGATAGTTGTCACTGTCCCTATCACATGGTGTGGCCGGCGTCGGCTCGTCGCTGTAAATACTATAGTCATAATCGAATGTTGTAAGTTCCATCTTCAACTCAGATGTTAGCAGGAAAATCTGTCAGAAACAGAAATGCAGCCATCAAACATAACATTCCCAACTTGATGCAGTCAGTTTGAATTTGAAATAATATAATGATCAATCCTTAAGAAATGCTTTAAGGTATAAAGGAGCTGTTAGTTCTGCATGTGAGCTTCTGTAAGGCATGCAAATAAGGAGAGCTAGAAAACAATGCCTTTAACTGAGATCCTCAGAGGAGCACAGGAAGCAAAAGCAGATGTTTGGGGGGGGGGTGAGGATCATGCTAAGTTGAGCTGACTTACCACCTGGCCAATCTTCTGCTTGTTGTCTGACTCTGAAGGCCACAGCTGTCTAACTCACAATGAGTTCAAGTCACAATATGATAAGTCAGCCTGCAAGGGGAGGGAAGTACCACAGAAGTGTGTGTGTGTGTGTGTGTGTGTGTGTGTGTGTGTGTGTGTGTGTGTGTGTGTCTCTGTGTGTGTTTGTGTGTGTGTGTCTCTGTGTGTGTTTGTGTGTGTGTGTGTGTAAGGGGGAGGGATTGGCTGATAGCACAACATAATGTAACAACGCACCCTCTGAATTACTGTCTCCTCCCTGGACTGAAATTCTAAAGCTGTGTTCCCACAGACAGGTGATGTGTTCATCACATGTTAATATGACATTCAAATCACATTTGACTAACTGTAATGACCTTCTTGAATAGTGCTGAGAATTAGAGAAGTCATGATATAGCAAACTACTGCAGGAGACTAGAAATAAATTATCAGTCTTGTTTGATAAAGACCAAGTGGGTCCCAGACAAGACTGTGACCTTGAGAACTCTGCAGATTGCTGAAGAGACTCTAATAACATGAGTATCATCAATCATTTCAAACACTGAAATGCACCTGTAATTAGTTTCATCATATAGTTTGCACTTGGCATAATCAGGCTGTGTTGGTGGGGGCATGATACTTCAGGAACCAGTGAGACGTTGGAATATAATCCAGGAAGTCCACTTAGAGAAATAGATTGATTGAGGCCAAAACAGTTTATGATACTCTGAGAGATGATTTTACAACTCTGGAAAGTTATTACACTGGCAATCATTTTATTCTCTGTCTTGAAGATTCATCAGCAGATTACAAAGTACTCGACCAGGAATGTGCAATAGCACCTCTCTGATTGGTCACTACAGTGCGTTGCCGGATGACATTGCATTTGGTTGCAGCAAAAGTTGTGCCAGGTTCAACTTTTTTGCTGGACTATTCACAATGGCCTCATTGAAATTAAGCATACATTTATAATGTCAGTCTGAAAACAACCTACCAGACTAAACGGGCTAATAAACTGTGGTGTGTTGTTCATGTAGCAAGGGCTCCACTCTGTCACCTGACAAAAATCATCAATATTGGACAATTCTGCAAAAGCTTGAATTATGTGCAATGACAATGTTATTTACTTCCAGTTACTTCCAAAGTACCTCCGAAAACATCTTACTTTCTACAACATGTGTAATGTGTGTAAGGTATGATTAGGATTAGCCAAGTAAAACACTTGGTTAAGGTTAAGGTAATATTGTGGTTAATTTAATTATAAGTAGATCGCTAATTGCAAGTCCGTGACAGGACCATCCCCACCTCCATACACTTACTTTCTGCTTTGCTACATAGGACAAATTACTTCCTGCATTGGCACTAAACATTGGCACTGGACATAAGGTGAAGAGCAAAATTGTCCAATATGGACCTAAATCATAGAGACACAGGGCAAGAAAGGCTATAAACTACTGGCATTGTGAACTTTCATCACAGCTAACATATTAAGATTAATGAAGCTTTAGTTCACCAGCCTTGACACATGTACCTGAACATAAAGTATCTCAGAGAAATAGTATATGAATATGCATTATGTCAAATTTGCTTATTTGCAGAATTTTTATCTTATAGTGACTTTTGTAACAAATGTATTGTGACATATATTTAGATAGGATTTGTCTCTAGAAGCTAATATTGGGGAAATATTATCCCCTTTTCTGGTTCTTGTCAGTAAACGTGCCGCAACATTCTGGATCAGCTGGAGAGTCTTAAGGGATTTATTGGGGCAGCCTGATAATAGAGAGTTGCAATAATCCAACCTAGACGTAACAAATGCATGGACTAGTTTTTCTGCATCTTTTTGAGACAGGATGTGCCTGATTTTTGCAATGTTACATAGGTAAAAAGTCAGTCCTTGAAGTTTGTTTTATGTGGGAGTTAAAGGACATATCCTGATCAACGATAACTCAGAGATTCCTTACGGTATCACTGGAGGCCAGGGCAATGCCATCTAGAGAAACTATATCTTTAGATAATGTGTTTCGGGGTGTTTGGGACCAAATACAATAACATCAGTTCAATTTTAACTCATTGATTGGTTTACTCTGGCTTGATATAATTGGGTATCATCTGCATAACAGTGAAAGTTTATGGAGTGCTTCCTAATAATATTGCCTAAAGGAAGCATATATAAGATGAATAAAATTGGTTTAGGTGTAACAGAGTTAGAAATAACCTCTTATGAATTTCTACAAAATTGATATGCTTATCTTAAATGTGAATAGTTTTAGAGCCACCTGGTGGGTTAATAGCGCAACTGCAGAGAGAGTGTTCCTCCTTACGCACCACGTGCCTCAGCAAAGAAAAATACTTCTAAGTTGGAGGTGGGTGCACATGAGCAATATTGCAATTAATATTTCTGTGTTTAATGCTTTAAAATTGTTTTTACAACTACCGGTAACGTTCATTTTGATTGTAAGCACTACTAGCAGGGACTCTGAAAGTTGCAGACGCTTATGTGCAGTAGCACTTTTGGTTGCATTCTGAGCTAATGCTAACGTTAGTCAGCTAGCCATGCACTTGCTGGCCGGCCCGTGGCTGCAACGTTTTCTAGTAATTACTTTAGATAGTAGTCTTTCCACTCTTTGTTACAGAGATCTGCTTGCAGTTCCATAACACACTGGTGATGACGTCTGTGTGCTATTGATTTTTACACCAGGTAAGGCTGTGTTAAATGTAGGTTTCACATATTGTCATTGCACGAAAACCTCGTAATTCTAGCTTTTGATTTATCATGTTTTGGGTGGAATTAATGCTTTTATTGTCTTTCATGGGCTAATAGTGTTTCATTCCCCATGTATAGTCCATTGTAGAATTTTAGAAGTACATGGTCAACAGCATGAAAGCAAACTTAAGGTTTTTGTGCAACGGCAATAACATGTTGCATTATATAGGAAACAAAATGGCGTTCCATTTATTGTTTATGGCTAAAATGTTATTTAGAATGTTGTAAAAATTTTATTGTGAATATAAAAGAAAACAGCTCTTACTACTTATGTGCTCTATAGAAAGTCGTGCATAATTTTACCACTATACGATCACATGTTTGGACTATACTAGTATCTATAGTAAAAGACTACATAACAGTGTGATGTGAAAATGTATTTAGTCTTTTGTAAAAAGAAAGAAAAAAGAAAAATACTTCTAAGCTGGAGATCTGCTTGCAGTTGCATAACACACTGTTGATGACGTCTGTGTGCTGTTGATTTTTACACCAGCTCCAGAATAAAGAGAGAACCAGAGTGAGAGCAAGTCCTGTGTGGCCGTGCCGTCCTTCCTGCACTATAAACATAAAGGGACATATCCACCACAAGTCCACAGTCACATGCGGTTACACAAGCATAGAACCTTGTGCAACTCCATGACTAACTTTGGCGTGCATAGACGATTCATCATTAACATGTACAAACTGATATTGATCTGATAAATAGGACTTAAACCAGCTTAGTGCGGTGCCTTTAATGCCAATTAAAAGTTCCAGTCCAAGAATGCAGCAAGTAAGAGGAGCAGGACTACTGTAATATTACTGACTATTAGTAAGCTAGTGTTTAGTCTTTTGTCCAGTATTAGAGTGGCATTATCCATCCAGTGTGTAAAGAGGTTTTTACATGAACTAAATGTCTATGTTTGTATGTTGAAGATAACCATTATGCTGGGTGAAAGATTTACAGAAAGAAAAGTACAGCTCTGTATAATGCTGGTTTCCCCACAATATCCCTGTATCTGGTAGGAGGTTATACTGACTTTACAGTGACCTTAAATATTCCTCATTATGTTTCTCATTCACTCAGTACTAAATTCATAACTAGCCACTGCATCAAACATGAACTTCTTTCCTCACATTTTCTTGTGTTACACTTTTAGTAATTTATACCTTTTTGGTATCCTCACTGAATATGGTTTCTTCTTCATATGGTATCAGTACAATATAGTGGGAGATGTTTGATTTGTATAATAGTGTGTCCTCCTTTTATTGCTGTTTATAGCAGTCTGTGCTTTTGTCCTAAGGTTTTCCCAGTAAAGAGGAAGACATTTGTCTCCCACAGATGATGTGAAACTTGTGCACAGTCAGCAGGATATTCATCATTCATTCAAAACACCCAGATCGGTAAGTGCCACACCTGCAATGACATTATACTACATTCGTATTGCAGTGTTTCCTGGGTATTTGGTGAGCTCCACACTGCACTGTTAGTAGACAGCTTATGTACGATGGTAAATGGTATCCTTTAGCTTGACTAGTTCACTGGCTCACATCAAGGGTATGCCCTCTCCACCTTCTACTGTATATTTCTCACACTGCAGTTGCTAAAGCAGTTACTGTAAGAAATTAGACAAAGAGCATAGTCCAGTTAAATGTGCTAATGATTCAGTTATTGTCAGCTTACACAAGGGAGGGCAGGCAGGTCATGGGTCTAGAGTGAATACTTTCGTAATGCTGAAAATAGTTGTTTTTGAATAAAATGTTTTTTTAAAAAGAAGCAAGACTCTGCAGTTGACTTGAGAAAGTCAGCACCAAAGCTGAAAGTGAAAGACTGAAATTGACACCCAGGGTGAGGACCATTTTGAAAATGGTTAAAAAATGACTAAAAATTGGTTCTGTTGACATCATGGTGTTTTTCAACATCATCAAGTTTTTATCTCTGATCTTTGATTTGATTAACCTCACCGCAGATAACAGGAAAACATATGATAGCCTTATTTGGGACTCAGCAGAGTTATTGTGGTAGATCAGCTCACTAATGTGTACAATATTGTTGAGTAAGGCTTATGCTTAAATGTTCTGAACACCGCACCCAGAGAGTTCCATCTCATAGGACACAGTAATCTGCAGCCTGTTTCAAGGGTTATTTCATCAGGAAATAGTTTTGAACATTTTAAAGTTAAACTGAAATTATGGGCGGGCACCAAAATAGTTTGTTACATCACTTCAGTTCCAGTAATCATACAAGGGGTCAACCAGCTGGGGGGCTGACGTTGTTAGCCAATGCTTTTGATTTGAGCAATACATTAATCTGTGTCTTGATGTTAGTTACTTCCTGACGTGATTAATGTGATTATGCCATTGGAAACACCCACCTAGATGCTTATTTCCACAAATACGTCGAAAAAACGGTTTTAGTCTTTTTTGAAAAATGGAAAATTGTGCACAATAGTATATATGAAATATAATTTTAGTGCCTTGTATTTCATGTATATTACTTAATTTTTGTACTGGTTTTTGCTGTCACTGTATGTGTGTATTTGTTTTATAATTCATGGCTGCCACCAAACTTCACCTAGTGGGACAATAAACTTTGAATCCAAAGGAGACACAACACATGTCTGATTACGATGGCTTTCACATAGCAGTCTTCTTTAGTAACTTACTTCTTTAGAAACTTGCATAACAAAAAAATACCAAGTACCAAGCGTCTTTCTTGTGTGTCACAGAGTGTTGAAGTTACTACGGTATACCAGAAAAACTATAAGAACTATTACATTAAATATTATTCATTCTCAAAATTTACCAGCATAAAAAGCCAGTATTTAAATTAAAATAATGCACCTGGTACAAACAGATAAAAGTTGATCTCTAATAAATGCTGGGGAAAAAAATTCAGCAGTACAACAGCATAGTCATGTCTTACTCATCACCTGTTGACCTATTTTTCTTTTTAGCAGAAATAGTGTATTTGTTGGGGACTATTTTCAGCAGCGGATTAATCCACATTTGGTGCTCTAATGAGTATTTGGGGCAGCAGGATGGTGTGTGTGGGATTGAGTCCAAAGAAACTACAGTGTGTGTGTTCATGGTGATGAAGGAACATGTCACCCAGTGCAACAATGGAGTTCTATGGCACAGACGAAGAAGATATATCATGCTTTGTAGACTCATTCAGTGTTGGTTTGAGTCTTTTCATGGGATTTGTTGATATTAAGAAAAATATAAAAGCTATTTTGCTGTCATCCGGCCAATTGCCATGTCAGATTATAACCACTCCTGGACAGACATTTCAAGTTGTTCCAAATGTATAACAGAAATAACTTCTTGTAACCCTCTTTGGAAACAAGGTGGAATTGTTGTCCTCTGGCCTTTGAGAATCTGTTTTTTGGCTAGCAGTGTTTCCATCATCAAAGCTGATTGCATGTGAGAGGGAAGTAATTGAGTGTCCTGCGAGCATCCAAAAATCATCTCTGTGGGGAAGCATAGTTAGTTTATATAAATTGGAAAAGAGATATTAGACCCAACGAAATCTAGCATTGTACAATGCCAAAATAAAAGTAACAGGCTTACTTCTTTAGTTTTGTATCTGTCACAAAATTGACACACAGAGGGAGAACATTTGTGTAATAAGACTTTTGAATAACGGAACCTATGTAGAACTTTAAACTATATTAAGCTGTGCCTGGTGTTTACAGAACAAACTGATTCATTCATAATGCAAACAATTGGTAGCAGCCCTATATGGGTCATTGTAGAAGGCTTTGACAAATAACATCCTTTGACGTTTAGGGTGGTGGACTCATTGACCTCAATACAAAGGAGGAAACTGGGAACATTTCTTTAATAGAAAGAATCCAATGAAAACTGTTCAGAGTGAAGGCTCTGTTCCTGGAACAATGTTGATGTTGAATTCTATTATGTATTTCAATGCTGTTAGCACCACAAATGAAAGTCTATACAGTATGTGCCATTCATTGGTTTGCTGTGCTGACCCCATTTAATGCAGGTGAGGAAAAGCCAGAGTCATCTCTCAGGTGTGTTGTTAGCCCCCCAAACAAAGTTCCATTAGTTTATTTGTTGGGTTGAACATGACAAGGCTGCTCTCCTGTATGTTCGGTATGGGATGTACCTCACTCAGACATGCTGTTTATGGCTGTGGGATTTATCTGTTACTCACTCCACTGTACGTCATGGCTGTGGCCATAGCAACCTCTGCCACGTGGATATGTTGTTGTGTGGTTTCTTGAGGTCATGTGCATCCTTTAAGGGTCCTTGTTGATTATGCATTCACCTACCATCCTGACATCTGTGAGAAATGTCTGAATAAACTGTGTTTTATTGCACAATATATCACATGCATTCAGTCAGCTCTGTAAGTATTTGGACAGTGACACCATTTTAGTTATTTTGGCTCTGTACACCACCACACTGGATTTGAAATAAAACAATAGTATGTGCTTTCAGAGCAGAGGGGTATTTGAACTGTGCAGGAATTACAACCACTTGTATACATCGACCCCACATTTCAAAGTACCAAAAGGAATTGGACAAATGAATATAATATGAAATAAAGTCATGATATTTAATATTTGGTTGCAAATCCTTTGCAGTCAATGACTGCCTGAAGTCTGGAACCCATAGACATCACCAGACGCTGGGTTTCTTCCCTGGTGATGGTCTGCCAGGCCTCTACCACAGCTGTCTTCACTTCCTGCTTGTTTCGGGGGCTTTTTGCCTTCTGCAGTTGAAATGCATTCTCTGTAGGATTCAGGTCAGATGATTGACTTGGCCACTCAAGAACATTCCACTTTTTGGTCTCTTTGGTTGCTTTGGCAGTATGTTTTGGGTCATTGTCCTGCTGCTGTGTGATTAGATTTGAGGCACTGGGTTGAACCTGAGCAGCTAGACCTTACAGGCCATACATGCCCATGCCATAACATTACCTCCACCATGTTTTATAGACGAGGTGGTATGTTCCTTTTCTTCGCCACACTCTCCTCATTCCACCACTCTGGTAGAGGGTTACCTGTGTCTCATCAGTCCACAAGATCTTGTTCCAGGACTCTGCAGGTTTTTTGAAGTAATTCTTGGTGAATTATAACCTGGCCTTTCAGTTCTTTGGTTTTTTGAGTGGTTTGCATCTTGTGGTAAACCCTCTGCAGTTATTCTGGTGAAGTCTTTGACGTTTTTGATGACACAGATACGCTTACCTCGGAGAGTCTTCTTGATGTGGAAAAAGGGGTTCATCTGTCATCCACCGCAGTAGTCCTCCGGGGACTACCAGGCCGTTTCGTATAGCTCAGATCACCAGTACCTTCTTTTTTTTAAAGAACGTACCAAACAGTTGAATTGGACCAACTTAATGTTTCTGCTATTTCTCTGATTGGTTGTCCCTGAGCACACACTAATTGCTGTCATCATTTCAAATCCATTGTGGTGGTGTTTTGTCAAAATACAATTTTGTTTCCTGTTGCCCTATGCTCTATACCTAAGGGGATGTTTGGCAACAGTTTGTTCTGAAGAAATCATAAATGCATTTTGACCAAAAATTTACCCACCATCTCTCAAGAGATAAAGACAAGAGCACCTGCAGAGTCTCAGATGTCATCAACTCTCAGCCTAGCATGATGCAGTTAATGGAGTACCATTAGGGAAACAAAGGTTAATGTTATTTTTGCAGTCAGTAGATTATTATTTTCAGGTGATTTATGTCATATTCCTGCTTGTGCCCCAGCAGTGAAGCTCCAAAATGATCTGAGGAAAGTGAATGTTTATTATGTGTAAAGAGCCTATGAATTTTGAAACTTTTTGTCAAGAACAGCAGCATGATAATGATTTGTGCACACAGAGGGTGCAATCATGTTTAGTAGCAAAGAAGATTTCAATCAGGAGAGACTTCAGTATGAGTGAACAAATATTTATTGACACGTGCATAGTAAAAATGAAATATTTGAAGAGTCTTTGGCAATTATACCCCATCGTGATGTAGCCAGTGGTCGTATGTGGTTGTGTACACTTGGTTGTGTGTGTGTGTGTGGCAAGTTCAGTGAGCTCAGATGCATGAACTGAGCTGGTGGGGGATTTGCACATTAAATGTCATTCTAAAGGCACGTTAACTGTCTTAAAGGAGGGAGGAAGAAGATCAGTGCTCCCTCACTAAACCCCACTCCCATCTCTGTCAGGGGATTTGGACAAATAACCCTTCTCCTCTATTCTTCACCTCAGTTGACGATGATCATTAGCTTGCACATGATGGTGCATGTTCATACTTTACTACTACTGACTACAGCAAATTACAGACGCCACACAGAAAGATAAACCTAAAAGAAACGACTGGTGTTATACTATGTTTTTCATATTGTCAACAAATCCCATAAAAAAGACCAAAACTAGACCTCTTTACTGTCTGTGGCTCCAAGTCAACTTGCTCCTAAGCTGTAAATCTTTAAAATACCTCACAAATACAAAGTTTCATTTTTTAAAAAGGCTGAGTGATTTCCTAAAACAGCTACAACCACTGTAGTTTTTAACAAACAGAGGAAACACGAGGAAATAGTGCATTTGTTGGGGACTATTTTCAGCAGCGGATTAATCCACATTTGGTGCTCTAGTGAGTATTTGAGGCAGCAGGACGGTGTGTGTGAGATTGAGTCCAAATGTGTGTTCATGGTGATGAAGGAACATGTCACCCAGTTCAACAGTGACTCATTGATGTGTTTTTAATAGTGTTTGGACAACAATGGAGCTCTGTGGCACAGAGGAAGACGATATATCAGTTGTTATCTATGAAAATGCAATCAAGAAGTCAGTGAAAAGTCAGTGTTACATAATTAAGGTTTTTAATATAAAATCATTTTACAACCAAACTAATAATGCAATGTATTGCAGATTGTACACAATATGTATAAAAATATCATTGTAAATGTTGCATTTTTCCAGCATTTATGAATATTATACATAATATTAACTTTGAAAAGGTTTTGAATTGATGCATCTTGGAATATATTACAAATACAGAGGATAGACAACACAATGCAAACAAATCCTAGACAGGACCTAATTAGAGTGTTTTCATGAAGTGTTCTTTGTTTATCCCCTGTAATCTAATAATAAAATCAATACGTAGTGACAAATCATGTCACCATCTGCACTGGAAGATCAACTTTCACACAACATAGTAAACCATCTAAACTGTTTCTGCAGTTTAGATGGTTACTGATAAGCTGATACCTTTTATAGCAGGTGTCAGTACTCAGAAATGACAGGTCATACATGGAATAGCTACAAAAACAAAGGTTTTTCAAGATACTGGTGATACTGTGTTAAATCCAACCACAGCTACACGTTTCAGACTCAGTCACAGCATTAAATGTGAGACTGTACTCAGCAGAAAAACAGGAGCTTACTCAGTAGCAAAAGCGGAAGTAGCATGGCATTGATATAGTGCTGCATGAAGCCTTATAGGACGTTGGAGTGGGTGGTTGGGTGTACAAAACGTGACTTTGATGCCAGAGACCTCGTCCTGTCTCCTACCAACAGTCAATGTTAGTTTACCTAACCTTACCCTAGTATTTTGGTACATCTTCATCCTACCAATAGCCAATATATATTGTTGTATTATGTATTTTCATATGATGATGATGAGAGTTTTAACTGTCACTTACTGTTCATGAGAAAATGCTTTTAATGCTGCTTTGGTCTTTCCGTCTGTAAACAAAACTCTGTTGAGGATGAGGCTTTGGTGTGAATATACTACCTTATAAGGGAATCCTAGTTTTTTGGTGACCTCCTACACTGTGTTGTTAGGTTTAGGATAGTAAAACACTTGGTTAAAGGGGTAAAAGGGGTACTCCAGCCATTTAGTATTATATTTCCATAAAGTTGGGGAACTAACAACAGAATCATTGACATCATCAGGGTTAAGTTGTTTTTTTGTTTTTTTTAACTTTGATAAGCTCCCTCCAGAGCCACAAAATACATTATACTGTACAAGTCCTACAACCTAAACGACAGACTAGGTTGTTTGCCAATGACTCCCAAAACGACATACAGTATATAGGAGTACCGGATCTTCGTCATCATGGTAACAACAACAACACATGGTTAACTACGTTAAAGTTCCGTAAGTAAGTCAGCGCTGACTTTTGGTTTCACATGGGACACAAACAGCAGTCTCCTGGGTGAAAGTCCTGTGCTGTTTGACCCATCCATCCACTCCGACATCCCGTCCCTACATGGACTTTGGTGCTTTTTATAGGTCGCCGCCTAAACAAATGTAAATATGGGTCGTAATAAGCTGCTGCACAGACGACCTACACGGCCGTATTTTTGGGGAGGACAGTCTCGTTTTCACAGACTGAGTAGTACTCAGTCAGTACTTAAGCATTCAACTTAAAAAAATCAATTAAAAATGTGCTTCTAGTCAATAATGACTTTTTCAATGTGAATATTGAAACAAGTGTAGCATCTTCCTAACCTTAGCCAGGTGCTTTGAGCTTGCCTGACCATAAGAACATTAATCAAGCTATTCCAGGGAAACCAAATCCCTCCCCTTTCATCATTATGTTGATACAAAAAAATTTGAGTTTCCTGCAAATCTACTAGCAATGCAAATTAGTTGTATATGAATATTTTTTTATGGGACAGGGTTGCATCCTGACATTTTCATTAGGCCAATATTTCCATTTTTACATAAAAATAGTCAAAATTGGCAGACGGTCATGAAATTCATACGCCTCCAAGGACGAACCCAGGCCAAAATATATACTATGTACACACGATAAGTTACAATTTAATATACATATTGCAATAAAATCTCTCTAGCACATGAATGGCACCCAGAGGATGAACCCTTATTATTTTAATGACCCAGTGGCTTTACACTGCTATCTAGGGCATATTTACACTACTGGAAAGTCTCTAGGAATAGCACAATAATCAGTATGTTGTTTGTTTCATCAAAGTATTTAGTACTGTGGTTTGTGATAAATAATGAAGCCTCTAGGGGTTTTTTGTTAAAACCCTTTAAATTTAAATAATGTGATGGTTGCAAACTACAAAACTGAAAAGCCGGAAGCTAAAGGCATACTTTGACAACATACAGCACAGTATCTTCATACAGTAAAATCATATTTTCTTTAAAAATTAGAAAAACAAATGCTGTGCAAAAATAACAATAGTAGGATTGTCACTCGAAAACCATTACTCTTCCAGCAGGACTGTTGGCATAATGTACACCTGAATTCTTTCCACTTTTTAAGACTTGAAGACTCCATACACCACGGCTCGCTACTCTTACAGCATTGGTACTTTGAAACCTGCCAAATTTATTTTGACAAGTCAACATTTACAGTTTGAGGACAAAAAAACAACAGTTTGGAGACTGGCATGCTAATGTCTGGACCCCAGAGAGATGTGCTAACCCGTTTGCTACTCCACAAGGCATTTGGAACAGTTCCAAGTCTTGATGACATTCTTATCAGTCCTAACCATACACTGACTTTGTCTCTCTTCATGGGAAACTGGGACCATTCCCCATAAAACAACCAATACTTTCGGTAAATTGGTATGAAAATAGTCTTCTGAAATTGGGTGAAAATAAAAAACATATCTCATCTTGCTTCTTGCAAAAGTATTGTTTCACTGCTTATTTCTGTAGTTGAATGCTTTTTGTCTGTGACAGCTAATATGATGCCTGTAGCAGCTTACCGTTAAAGCAGCTAAATCCCTCTACTGTACCTGGACCTGAAATAGCTTCTCTATTTGGCTCCATAGACCTGTTCCCACTGATGTGTCATTTCTCCACATAGCAGATGTGACTGAACACTCAGCTTATTGAATTCCTTTTGCTGAGTAAACTGACTTTAGATGGACCATAGAATGGAGACCGCATAAAAATGCTAACAGGAGTTGTGTCATTTTCCATACTGAATTTTAAAAGCATTGACAGATAATTGTGAAATGAATCCATCCAGTTACATTGCGAGCCGACTGCACAACTTAACAAAAGTAAACATGTTCAGACAAATAGAAAAACAGCAGCTGCTGAACTGAACGAGCAAACTACATGTAAGAAATAGAAACTGTCCGGCCTGATGCTTTCTGGAGCATGGAACTGTGCAACCATCCAGGCAGCCAATCATACGCCAGCACAGTGCACAGAGCTACTACAGCAACAAAGCACAGGCCACAGACTAAAGGCCCAGTCACACCAGAAAGTGGTTAAGTGAAATTCATTCTCAAGTCTTCGCAAAATAGGGGGTGCTACTTTGTAACATTAGGGCTGTGTCCCAATATATATATATAAACACGGAGCAGTATATTGAGATTTCAGACACTTGCTAATCATTTTTCGTCGCACAACCATCATTTTTGCATCTAGAAAATGCCATGCATTGCATTGTGGGATTGTTATCAAAAAGTAGTGTACATGCCATGGACACGTCTGTACTGGGCCGTATTCAATATTCAATTAGCAAGCTAGCTAACGGAACAATAAGTTAGCGCTCTACATGAAAAGTGCCCTGAGATAACTTTGTTATGATTTGGTGCTATATAAATAAAACTGGACTGAATTAGGCTCTGTCTCCTCAAATGTCTACACGGCCATGGTGCTTTACTATTGGTAAAGTCGATTGTCCGAATTCACCAACTTTTCTCTTTTTAAGTGAAACGTTGTTTTAATTCACTGATTATTTCCAATAACTGCTATTCAGCTGTTTTTGCGAGCATGGTAAGGTTCCTCTCGATGCTCAGCACTTCCTGCAGATGTTTCAAATTAAAAGCCCAGGAATGGGATGGATTATGCCCTTTGGGCCACTGGGAGGCTTTTAATGTAAAATAGTGCAGGAAGATTATAATTACATTGATGGTAACTTAACAGCAATCAACACACAGGAAAATGGAAGTGACTGGAAATAACTGGTGAATGACAACAGTAATTTTGTGGGAGAAGAGAGACTTTGAGCAGCAGAGGGGTGAGTATGATACTGAATTTATCAAGACAGGTAGAGTTCACATGGATGAAGTTTTGAGTTTGCAACAGCAAATGAAAATGGGAGCCTATCAAAAAACACAGAGGCGTCTTACTTAAATAAGATGAGATATACTTAGAAAACGTGGAGAAATTAGAAATAAAGGCCTGCCAATAATATAAGCCTGCATAAATCTGCAGTTGAGGTAAATAAAGGAACCTATTTGAGAATTTATGGTAATCCACACACAGAGAAAAGCAATGCAAAATAAGTCTATATGATATTGGTAAACAAGAAAACAAGTATGATGGGCAAAAATAGACAGTGACAGGATTCTTACAACCCCGTGTGTCACAGTGATGGATTAGCACAACCTCTGGTGCTCCGTACACAATAGGTGATAGAAATATGTTTTTCCAACAGTAGGGATTACATGTAGGATGCACTAGAAGCAGATTGACAGTGAAATAATGCTCTGCAAACTAAGAATGCTGTGGTTGGAGTGATTTCAACGGTGAAATTAAACTGATCTTTGACCAAACTGCCTAACCTAACTATTAGCTAACCTTTCACAAGATAATGGTGTTCCTCATTCTTTCGTTGTGACATATCCCAGTTCATTGTTAAGGCATGCACTGCACTTTTCACATAATTTGTAGATACAATCATTTCTCTGAGGCAGAGCTGCACCGAAGGCAGAAATAACCTCACTGGTTGGTAGAAACCTCATCTGGTGAAGCCAAGGGAACCGCAGCTTTCAAGCACAGCATGAGGGCCGATTCTTGTCCACTTCTCTTAAGTATATGCAGTTATATGCAGTTTTTGTCAAAATCTGAAATAAATGAATAATTATTAAATGATAGACTTTGTCTACTGGAGTTTTTCCTGGTTGTCAGTAGGAAATCTCAGATTCAAGCTTGTATCTTGTTTTGCCACATTAGCCGACACAGGAAAGCCCAAGGTCTTATTTGGCTTTATTAAAGTTTATTAGGACCTTTTCTTTTTCTTTTTTATTTATATTTGATACATTTTGTTGAGGAGATTTGTCTGGGTTCTGTGTATGCGTGTTGCTTTGAAATTTGACTGGACTGCTGGTGATGTTAGCCTGTTAGCATCCTTTCTTGTTAGCAAAGCCTTCAGTATCATTGACTTAAACATAAAGAGTAACTCAGGTAAAAGAGGAGGTAGCTATTTTTAATCTTATTCCCAATCCTAGTTCTCTTGCTAGTTACACAAAAACCAGCACAACTCAGTCACAACCATGTCGGTGCTCATCTGACTTAGTCGGGATTAGACCTCACTATTTAAACCTGCTATCCAAACTTAAAAAAGTTTAAAGTGTAAAGTAGCCATGTTAGCCTGGTATCTCAGTACGCTAGGTCGTTAACCTGCTGACTGTCTTTGATCATGAATGCCATAATCATGAATCATTTCCCTGCCCATTTCAGTTTAACTCAACTAATGAGCTCATTTCTGCCTCCAGTGCAGCTGTTCTCCACACACACTTAACATAAAGGAGTCAACAGTCACACACATCTCTGTAAATCAGTCGTACAGTAAATCTCTGAAGTCAGTAGCAGCCTCTCCCACACTGCTGTCTGATGTCATCAGACGTTGGGTCCTTTGCTGTAATGTTCCCTGAGGTTGTAGGTCTGATAACACATGGAAACGTCACAAACCCCTGGAAGTCCTGGGTTGCCCCGTTTACCAGGATCTCCTGGTGGTCCTGGTTTTCCAGGAATTCCCTGGTTGCCTGGATGGCCGATTCCATCGAAGCCGCGAGGACCCTGAATCCCTGCAGTGATTAGGAAAGACAAAACACAGCTATTACTGGTGGAAAGAAATGGAAAGAAAGTTAAAGGTTCCATTAAATTTGATTTCTATGAATTAAAAATAGCACATGCTGGATCATAAATCTACTCATACTGTGCGTGATGAGGTAATGAGCTATTATAGCTTCCACAGAGAAATACAAGACTCACTGTAAAAGTACTCCTTGAAAATTAAATACAAACAGGGTCCACCCACATATTTATTAAAAATGTAAGACTACAAAAAGCCTTGATGCATTTTTGTCAAAAGTGCACTCATGCACAGATCTGAAAGCTCAGATGTCAGAACACTGTGGTTAGGTTGCTGAAATAGCTGCAGCTCCACAAAATGGCTTAATGGGTGAAGACATTTCAGAAAACTGACTGATAGGTGGGCCTTTTACATACCTGGATGTCCAGGTGGTCCTGGAGGTCCATGGTAACCTTCTCCTTTCCTGCCTTTGAGTCCTCTTGGTCCCATGTCACCTGGGGACATAATATGACAGCTTTAAAAATAGCATTAAAGCTTCTATAAATGAGCTGTCATATTGAGAGCTGCAGGAGCCTAAATGCCTCTGAGCTTGTTTTACAATCTGGATCTCATTTAACCAAATGATCGAAAGCACTTATTTGGAGTTTTGGGTAAGATTTTATGGTGCATGCTGCTACTGTTACCGAGTGTAACATCCCCAGACACATCTGACCAATAAGAGGACTGAACGTTCTCACATGGTTTATAGTGATGCATTTTGGTTTGCTTGGATTTTTCTTCTGTGTGAAAAGAAACTGAACGAAGAAGAAAACACTCCGAGTCTACAAACTCATCAACTGATTCGGACCAGAGCAAACGAACTATAGGTGTGAAAAAAGATATACTGTATACTAATGACAGAATGCTGACATACTCACAATGACAAAGCTTAGTTAAGCCTGTTAGCATGCTAATATTTGCTAATTAGTACTAAAAACAAAGTATAGATGAGACTGATGGGAATGTGAAAACCTTGACCTGCTGGTGGCACTAGATGAAAAGTCAGGTGATTAACAAAGTCAGTGTGATTCATCCTCTGGGCACCATGAATATCTGTACAAAATTTCAAGGCAATCCATACAAGAGTTGTTGACATATTTCAGTGTGGACCAAAGTGGTGGACTAACAGGCCGACCAGTCAACACTGACATCCCTTCAGCCATGCCGCTAGCATGGCTAAACAGCCTCTGTATGCAGGTGCGACAGGATGCTGTTAGTGTAGCGCCACTTCCCAGGATCTGAGGGATTTTCCTTGAGGAAAGGAAAGATGTAACGAGTAACCATAACCATAAGTAATGTCACTCTTAAACATTCTGTCACAGACTGACTCTATACAGTTCTCATCCATTACAAGACACGCTTGCTCTTGGAACTTTGTAGACATAACATCATTCACAACTCAAAGTGTGTGCACAGGTTGGCTGTCAGTGACCAAGAATCATGTTGTGTCAACCTCGGCTCTAATTCTTCATCTTCATGCTCTGTGTGAACAATGGTGAACTAAAACAAATGCTAATGCTTCACACCAGAATGGGAATAAAAACACCCGATAAATATCGGATAAATAGCCTAAATTAGCTACTTTTGTTGTGTTTGTTGTGTGTTTTGTAGCAGTTCGTTACAAAGTGACACCAGATACAGACAAACAGTTTACAGCTCCTATAAAATTAGCTCAATCAATTGTATTGGTGTTAATATTGGATTTTATTTTGATGTAATTACCAGTGGTGGTGCATTTGCAGCCATTCTGCCAACAGTTTGTTGACATGTCTGTAGTTCTTTTCACCAAGTGGGAGATATCGTCGGTGTTAGAAATTCCCAATATCTCCGACTCTGAATTACAAGTCGCAGGCTGACGTGAACGTTTTCTCCCTCTCGGCTACTCGTAATTATGGTTTAAACGATATGACATGAACGTGGCATAATAATTGGAAATTGAATCTGTTCACGGATTGGCTCATAAAGAACCAAACCTTATTGAAAAGCTTAAAGGTACTCCAGTGATTAATTGGATCAATGCAGCAGAGCCTGGTGTCCCTATTGAGGCTCCAAAATGCTGGATCCTGCACTTCCCACAGTCAAACTTGATGCTGTCTTTCATTAGACCCTCTCTGCCTGGTAAATTTCCACCTCTTTCAAACTCCATGCCCCCAGTTTGAATGGTAAATGGACTGAATTTATACAGTGCTTTTCTACCTTAACGGACAAAGCACTTTACAATTTTGCTTCTCATTCAACCATTCACACACACACTCACACACCGATGGCGGCGGAGCTGCCATGCAAGGTTCAGTGTTGCTCAAGAACACTTGACACATGGACAGGAGGAGTCAGGGACCGAACCGCCAACCCTCAGATGCAGGTTTTCTGATAAAACTCTAGTCTCCAGCTTTCAGTCTCTTCCCTGTGTTTTCAACCAAGCCTGACACCTCTAAAGTTGCTCTTCTCCTGACCTAACAAGTGGAAATCGTACACAGCATTGAAGTGGTACAGTTTGGCATCTTTCACAGCTGATTAGCCACTCCCTATCTTGAAGTGGTGATTAATCAGAGACAGCTCATTGAGATGGGTATGCATTCAGTATTTGTTGTCTGTTGCTCTGCTGACTTTCACTGATGTTCACTTGTTTAATGATCTTGTTTTATGGGGTACAGTGAACATCAACACATACAATTCGTTAGTGGTTGACACTGTTTTGATTTTAATCGCTGATGAAAGCAGCGATAAATTTTGTCCTAGCTCTTGTTCATGAAGTTGTGTTGTTATTTATTGTCTTGTTCTCATCAGGGTAAAGAGACTGACTGAAAGATTTTTGTCACGCTTACAGACAGTTGATCAGACACCACTGGCTTAAAAGGGAGCATTAAATACAGATAACATAAACCTGTCCTAAGGTATTGATTATTCCCTTAAAACTTCCTACATTATGGGTCATATCACCTTTGAGGCCTGCAGGACCCTGCAGTCCAGGAGGTCCTGGGTAACCGGGAGCACCACTCCTGCCAGGGTAGCCTGGAGTTCCCATGGAGCCTTTGGGTCCTGGTGCTCCTGGCTCGCCTGGGGGTCCCTTCACGCTGTGGCAGGGTTCACACCTAGCTGGGGGGGCCAGGGTCTGGAGCAGTGCTGGAAGTTGATCTGCAGGGCACAGCCAGAAGGTGCTGGGTAATCCATTATTATATTAAATATTATGTCAAAACTAGAGTCAGACCACATCATACTTTAAGCCTAACCACATAGAAAAGCCACATATGTCCAGTGTATATACTGTATATACTGATACTGTATATACTGTTTTTACATATATATATCCTAGAAATGTGTCATCATAGACATTCTCAGTTCTATTTAGTGTTTAAAATCAAGAGTTTTGTGAATTATTCAGGATCTCAAGATTCTTTCTCTCCTGTTACAGTAGGTGCATGACATTGGAATCGGGAGCCAATCAGGAGCCTGTTTGCTGCAGAGACATTGGGTACTTTCTATTCAGCTAATTATGTTTCCTCCTATTCTTTCTCCTTCTGCCCATGATCTCGAAATTGATCAAGGTCGACCATCATGAAGCCTATATCCGTAGCATCACTGCAAACTGGGCAAACTACCTCGAGGGACAGGAGTAACAGCACCAACCACAATGTTATTCTTGTGTTACTGTTTTTTTCCTGAAGTAAGAATTATTAGATCTGTGTATAATCAGAATGGCAATTCAGACAAAGGACTTTATTTTACTTTACCAAGTTAATCTTTGCTCATTTAGGGAAAGTGAGGGTGTCCCAATACTTGTCATCCATGGCAGCATGTTTGCAGCTATTATCAGTCTTATAATATCCAGCCTTAGTTAAAACCAGACACTTATTAGACCAAACCAGAGCTAGATGCCAGAAACACAACTCCAAATGAATGCCAATGTTGCTCTGTGTCTGCTGAATGTGTAAATAGGCATCTGTTTGCTAACACATTAGCTATATCACCTCTATAAGGTGATGTCAGTGTTGACTACAGCAGACAGAAATAAAGATCAGTTCAGTTAATTTCATAGGACCCTTTCCCCATACTCTGGGTTGTAAAAAAAAAAAAAAAAGAAATTAGCCCCCATAGTTTTGCTTGATTTGCTTTAGGATAAAGGCTAAAAATGGCAAAGACTGTTGCATGTACCCAGTTAATGATTGATTTTTTTACATTCACATTCCTGTCAATAAAGGTAAATAACTGAAACTGTCCATTATATGTTGGGTTATTTAACATTATGCCACTTCTTTACAGAAAGAGTAATCACTTCAATTGGTCACCAGATACCCTGTTTAACCCTAGTTGTTATAATCAGTGTACATTGATCAAAGGAATTATGTGAAATGTGCAACTCTACATCTGAGAGGGGTAGGAGTTAGAGATACTGTTAGCAGCATTTGGTGTGTGTTGGGAGGGAGTTTCAGAACCTGGCTTTACTTACTACGCAGAACATCAGTGCAGAGCTTTAGAAGATGTTCATCTGAGGGAGGCTTGCCCTGCAACACACAATTACACCACAGCTGAATCAACTCTGGGACTGGGAAAACAGGCTCAATCTGTGATCGAGCAGGCCTGCAGATTTACATTCTCTGTCTTCACGTAGCCCACACACACTGACAGCTGCACCCCCATTACTCCCAAACATAACTCCCCCAATCCAGGCAGGAAATCACTGACTGTTTCTTTCAGCCCATTTTTCTTTCCTTGTTTTACTAATCTGCTCAGAGGAGATGGTCAGGAGGAGGTTCACTCACAGGTTTCCCTGGATATCCTGGTTGGCCTGGTTGGCCCGGCAACCCGTCCTGGCCGGGAAATCCCCTGGGACCAACAGAACCCATGTGGCCCATGTCCCCTTTCTTTCCTTCAGGCCCCCTGGAGCCTGCATCACCTGTCACTCCTTTCTGAGGAAGCAGGAGGGAGGACAGAAAATCTCACATTACAAAAGAAAAAAAGGTTTTGCAGTAATTGACTAAATTATTATTATTTCATACATAAGGATCAATTCCCAGCATTGCTTAACAACCGTAACTAGGCACGGCAGGTCCGTCAAGCTTCACTGTAGTGTGAAATACTCAGTATTGAAAGAGTTCTGAGGGTTGTCTCTTTTTTAACCTTTCCAAAACCAAAAATACAAGAGAAATAGATTAAACAGTGTGTTTGTCTGCTCCAATGTAAGTTGCAATCATTAGCATGTCTGGCTAACTAGCTTACTAGCTACTGTAAAGTTGCGTTACTGTCTGTTTTACTACTTAGGATTAGCAAATAACCAATTCTACCAATTATCTATACACAGCATTCCAAAGTTTTCCACTCTTTCACAGTTTTTTGTTAGTGATCAAAAAGCATGCTAATACAGTGTGGACTTGTATTAAATGATATCCTACAAATTGTACAGCACTTGCACAACTGAGGGAGGCTATATCTCCATAAATTGTGATTCTGTAGACAGTACAGTAAGTGTTTGATTTTTCAGACATGTGCGCCTTTAGGAAAGAGGGCTTTTTTGATGTATATTTTTGCCCAGGGGGCCAGATTTCCCCAGGCCTGGAGGTATTGGCTCCTTAAGTCTTCTATAGCAGCCGTGCAGGCTTGACAGGGCTTCTCACTGTGGTGCAGAATAAGACAGAATGGATTATATCTAATACCGCAAAGTCTAATTCGACAAACCTCTCCTTTCCATCCCCTGGGTCCCACTTCGCCCTGACGGAAGAAAGAAAAGAGAGTGGGAAGGGTGGGGAGGAAAAGAGAAGAGGGAGAAATAGAGAGAGACAGTTAGAAACTTCTGCTTACATATCAAAGGCTGAGTTAGTATGTCAGAGGAGCTATGCTCGCTGCTCTGCATTGCTGATGCAGAACCGCTCTCTTTTCTGTCAAAACCGGTGGCTTACAAAACATTTCAGATTAGATTAGATGGTTATTATAATGCATTCTCCAAAGCTTTTTTTTTTGCTACTTGTTGTAATGTGATGAAAAATGCATCTGCGGATCTGTTAGTCCTTAAAAAACACCATCCAGTGGTAACACCAATTGTGTAAGGCTTTTTTGTAGAAAGAAGAACTTGGACATATTTCTGAGGCTCTGGGTGTGTTCTGTTTCCTCTTTTCCTGGTAAGTGATTTCAGCCACCCTCGTGCTGTAGGAAACAAATAAACCAGCGTTTTCTCAGGCTGCTTTGAGGAAGCTTTGTCCAAGGAAACACACGGGTATCATCTGAAGTACTTTTTAAAGCCTATTAATGCCCAAAGCACAGAAACCCTGCTCTGCCCAGCTAGCATTCATGAAGGCCCCATTCACACATAC
Organism: Macquaria australasica; assembly: GCA_005408345.1. Classification (NCBI taxonomy): domain Eukaryota; kingdom Metazoa; phylum Chordata; class Actinopteri; order Centrarchiformes; family Percichthyidae; genus Macquaria; species Macquaria australasica. Next base: position 104,075 of record SEMN01000386.1, read on the forward strand.
GGACTCAAACATAATGACACAACAGAATGCCATTTACTCTGAGTTGAAACATGATGACCAAGACTCAAAAGACACTCAGTGGTGCAACATGGGGAAGTTGAGAAAGCTTCAACTTTATGCAAATGTCCTTTGACTGCGGCCATTTTGATTCCCTCATGAAATGCAAGCACATAGTTGTTCAACTACACGTAAAAGAACTTTAAAGAAAAACAAAGAAAAAGCTGCTTTTCTCTGTCATTCTCTACTGGGACTTGAATAACAAAAACGAAGCATGGAAACACATGGTGGAGATGAACTCTAGTGGCAACATCAGACAATAACTGGCCGTTTGGAGCTCAGTATGTAAATGACATGCTCAACATAAACCTGCTCACAAGCTTCAGGCTCTTGAGACATGAGACCACCTGTCTCTCTGTGTCACGTGTAAACACACTGTAAAGTTGGATATCCACACTGATCACCACCAGCAGCAATGGTAGTCAGTTTTGGTGCCCATAAGTACCCAGAGGCCTTACATCTATCTCTTCGTTGGCCCAGTTCCCACTTTCGTGCCTTTAGTTGCTCCGTCATAGATATAGATACAGAAAAGTCAAGAACTTCAGTAACTCTTTTCTGTGATTGGCTGTCACCCCCCATTTCAGCTAAGTTGTCAATCTGACAGGCATCTAACAGAACATACACATTTTAATCAATACACTCATCAACACGAACACGTGACGGCCTGCGCTACACTCGTGCTTTTCTTGGATTACTGCAACAAGTCTCATTTCTTCCAACTTATGCGTGTAACAACATTGATTGTGTATTGCTCTGTGAGAGAGGTCTAAAAGCTTCTGCTGAACACATCCAGGGTATTGAAGCTGCTGATGACGTGGTGCTTTCACTAGGCCGTGTAGAAAATGCATTAGATGGTAAAAGGGTCACTTTATCTGTAATAGACGTGAACAACTGTCCCAATTCTGTTCACTTGTGCCTCCTTCTCTCACTTCCTTTCCTCCCTTTCTCTCCTCTCTTCCTTCACGTTAAGTTGACTTCACATTATCACAAGAAAACAGCTTTTGTGCTGTTTTCCTCCATTATTGTGTATGTAGTTACCACCGATGATCCTGTGCTAATGTATGTGATCTGCTAAAGGCCACACCATGCCACAACTTGAATTTCCTTCTATGTCATATTCTATGTATATCATTAGAATGAACTCAACATGGATAAATCCTAGAGGTGCTCAGAATCACAAAAAGTTTCAATATTAATATCTTTAGTTCCACTGAAACTGAGCAAACTCAGGCTGTGTGATACAATCAAACACTCCAGCACAGGTTGACCTTGAGTCAAGATTGTTTTGTCAACTAAAAAAGATGATAGCTTTTCAAAATATGAGCTTTCAGGTGCAGCTACCAGGTTTGTTCCAAAAATGTTCAATCTGTAATGATCTAAACACTGCTAGCAATGCTCACATTGTAAAAAAAAAACTGCACTGTGCAATGCAATGTGCATAATAGTTGCGCTGTAGTCTGAACCCTGCCTTACTCCCCAGTAGAAGATAAGTGGTACTGAGGAAGGAAACCAGGAAAACAGAACACACCCTCTCCTGAACTGCACTGCACAGTCATATTTATTTTACCCAGTAAGAATTGGGAAGTCTGTCTGAAGACAAAAATATGTCATATTCATTTCAGCAGTGACACACTTGTGATTCACTGCTGATGCATTTAGCCTTGAGAGCGTGCCACATGGAGGCTGGGCTGCTCTCAACACTGTGGAATTACAGCGTGTGAACATTAAGCTGCATACTGAGAAATACAATCGTTTTATCTGTCTCAAGTGTCACAGACAAGACTGTCTCCACATGATGCAATATAGCTACTGCAGCGCACAGAAACACACACACACACACACCTCTGACTGGATTCATTGTCTAAACCCCATCCAGGGACGTGAGGATCGATGCCTCTGCAATCAATACTTACTGATTTTGGTATTGTTCCTATTAAAAAGTATCAATTACAAAGCTGGGCTCGAAAGCTGGAAATTGCAGATCACACAGCAGTCCATATCATTATGTTTGTTCATTACCAATTATTGATGAGCATGATAATCTAAACCTGCATAAACATGTTAAATCAATTAAGCAAATCTGCCTCTCTCACCTTATGAAACCTTATTTCACCTTGTCTTTCCCCACTGCCAACAGTTTAGAAATATTTCTCATCTGGGTTCTTATTATATATTATATTATTAGAATATTTGCTATTATTATTTTAGCAAATATTTTGTCTTTACCTTGCAGCTGATGCAAGCTGCAAGAGCTTTGAGAACAGAGAGAATACGACGCTGACCCTCATTCTGTTGACTACTGGAGTGTTTTACAATTCAAATGTTACTGGTTTGCGGTTGGGTGCCAATTCTGTTTATAGTACTGATCTTCTCATGACTCTTATCTTGTAATAATTATTTTTCTTTCTCATCTTTCCACACGTCACCCTTCTTGAGTTTCCTGCTTTTCCACTCACCTGACCATCATTTGTTCCCTCATTTAAGGAATAGTTTGACATTTTGAGAAAGAAATATAATTAATTTGCTTCCTTGCCAAGAGTTTAATGAGAAGGTTGATACCACTCTCATGTCTGCACGGTAAATATGAAGCTACAGCCAGCAGCCGGTTGGCTTAACCTAGCACTAATGTAGGGCTAACAACTAGCCTGGCTCTGTCCAACGGTAAAAAACATCTGCATACCAGAACCTAATTAACAAAAGTACACGTTACATTGTGTTTGGTTAAAGAAAAAACAAGTGTAAAAACTGTGACAGTGTGGAAGTCACAGTGGCCGGCACATATTCCAGCAGGCTGAATTAGATTTAGCTGCTTCAGTTTGAGTTAGGGACAGTATGTTCACACCGTTTATTGAAGAGATGTATTTGTGCCCGTGTGTCTAATAGCTGCCTCACAACCATGCCTCTTTTGTGGAGCAGTTTATACTCCGGCAACAGGGAAACCCACTGATCGTGGCGATTCCTTAGAAATGAACTGATTTTGCTGTTTTAAATGATGGTGTGAGCGCACTCTCAGACCTGCTGCTGGTCTCCTGCCTTCACCTTGTCAGATTTGTTTGCCTGTTCAGAATACCTTGAAGTTGCCAACTGTAAGTCTGTAATTGACTGATGATTTGTAGTGCAGTACTAAACCATGACACTACGATCCTCATGTGGTTGTTCTGAGGTGGAGCCTAAACGCTGAAGGGGACCGTGGCTTTGCCCTGAGACTCTAGAACAACTCTCCTAAACAGATTAGCTCGGCTAAGTCAGTTAGCTCGTTGTGTGTCCCTGCTGAAAGTTTACTTTTTGATTTTATGATTTTATATTACTGTCTGGAGTTTCCATGCTGTTTTATTCTCTCATTTTTATTTTGTCTCTTCTCATTTAGTCTGTTCTGGCTCTGTACTGCTGTTTGCCTATACTGTTTTCTGTTTAGTCTTTTATTGCATTTTTATGTGTTTTCATATGCTGTCTGATTTTAATCTTGTAAAGCACATTGTAAAGTCACTTTCAGAGAGGTGTTATTAGTAAAGTTTATTGATATCATATTTATTTTGTGATAAAGCTTTTATGGTGACTTGTATCAGGGGATTTATGATATTAACTACAGACAGACAGACCAAAAAATAAAACTCAAGTTCCAACCCCAAATTAGCTCCTTGTAAATGAGGACTGGCCAAGAGATTTGTCCTCATCCTCATGCCCTTGTGAGGACATTTGGTCACCATAACTGCACACACACACATACAAACACACAAATTTAAAACCCAGTCTCCCTAAACCTGCAGAAACATAAGCTTCGCTGCCACCCAGTGGAAGCAGAACGACTCTACACTCACAGGTACACCAGGAGTCCCTGGATCTCCCTCTCTGCCTGGCTCCCCCTGCAAAGAGACAGATCATGATTTACTGAAGATTTGTTTACATATGTGCTGGTATGGTTTCATGCGGTGTGTGTGTTTGTGTGAGTGTGTGTGTGTGTGTCTGTGTGAGTGGAGAGAAAAGGTCATGATTACCACTAGCAGCCAATAAGAGAAACCCAGGGAGAGAGGGGATAGGAATTGGCTAGTAGTGACCTTTAACAAACCTGACTTCTTATCTGGCGTGTGGCTTTCCAACCACATCCTGCAGCAGCAGCACTGTAACACACTGCTCCTCTGGGCTCTCACACTGTCTTCCATTAGTGCATAGAAAGGGAATCGACTTAATCAGACCATTCATCACGTGCTTTGGTTGTTCAATTTGTAAATGATACTGTGTCCACAATGGTAGAAGTACAGGGTGGCATCTTGTTGCTACAGTGTTGAGGTGTTCATGGGCCATAGCTATCATTGATGACACTAAGCACATGTCCTCTGTATTGTTACTGGGAGTTTACATTCTACAATTACACACAGGGTGGGAGGTTTAAGGCTGCATCTGATAGTCTTTAGAGTCAATATTTTTAAATTATTATGTTCATTCCTGGCACTGTGGAGAAGTATTTGAAGCCACTCAGAACGTATATAGAGATAACATTATATACATATATATATGTACATAAATAAATGTATGTTTTGTTTGTATCTCATGACAGCACACAAGCACATGGGAAAATGGGAAATGAGGTGCACATTCCTTCCTGCTGACAGAACATAACTTTATATGCTATGAAATGAGTAGAAGAAGACTGCTAACCGATGTAAACAATTTTGGTTCCGAAATATCCACAAAATCATCTTTGCAAATGATTCACAAGGAAGGAAATACACCGTTTGTTAGACCACACAGTGTATTTTGGTGAGAAACACTGAAAGTAAACATAAATGTGTTTGTTTAAAAAAAAAAACTCTGGACGTGTTTAAAGCCACTATGTAAAAGATTTGAAAACTTCTTCTTTGGCGCTTCCTAGTGGTAGCATCAAAGAAGACATTGTGGCACACAGCAATGCACACACTTTCCCCTCTCCCATGTAGATCCAGCTGAATGAGTTGAATGGGCTTAGAGCAACACTTTCATGGACTCCATGTATTTCCACAAATGATGTTGCATTTTACTACAAACAAAGACTTTGTCATCTCAAATACAGGAATATTCTCATGACTTTCCAGGGGAAGTGTGAAGAAAAAGTACCTGGTATCCTTTAGAGCCAGTCTCTCCTCTCTCCCCCTAGAGACACAACACTCAACATTAGAACTTACAGCAGTTTCAGGAGTTTCTCTTGACACTGACACTGTGACATCTAAAAACAAAATGCTCTCTGAGGAATTATAACATCAACATCCTGTTGACAACATACTGTACAGAAAACAAAGTGTACAGCATGGTAAACAGCCTGATCCGGATTAGGACTGTTTGAACTGTATTAATGTGTCTGGGCGTACTGCTTTTGAAGTGTGAAGGACAACCTTCAGTACTATTAAAATTAATCATGTCATCTAAGCAAAATATGAATAATACATTAACAAGTATGTGTTATGTTAAGCTGTCAACATTTCTACAGTACAGCATGTAAATGTATATACTCCTGACAGCCAAAGCTATAAATCATTCATAAAGTGTTGCCTCTGTTGCCAATTGTAGACTTCATTAAGTCCAAACCTAACCATGCAGGTCTTTTATTTTATTTTGATCATGTATCTTATTATATGAAGTGGCTCTCACCTTGTGACCTTTGAAACCCGGCAGCCCTGCGGCAGCCGGCAGCCCTGGAAAACCTGGCTCCCCTGTTGAGCCCTGCAGAGGTGAAAGATTATCCATGTTTGGAAATTAATGGATGACATCTCCTAGATCACACTAGACTAAAACCGTTAGAACCATCATGTCTCTGTTTTACATCCAACAAGGACCATCTTCATCTAGCAGATATGGAAAGGAAAATACTAAAATCAAATATTTTAAAAGTGGTCAAAAATATCAAACTTGAACAGTTTCCAGGTGTGTGTGTGTGTGTGTGTGTTTGTTTATGTGTGACAACTTCCCAGGCTGTTGCAGTGAAAAAGAAAATGTTCTTAGCCAGTAATCAAGGCTGGGTAAATCTGGGTTATAAAGATGTTGGAGTGAAAACTCTCTTTTACTTATGAAATCACCATTTCTAAAAAGTTAAAGTCATTTCTGCTTTGAAGGATGTCACCTTCAAAATAACCAAGGTTACTTGTAATTAAGTAGCACAACAGTGACAACTCTGATTCTTTTTTAAGTGGTTGACATTTGTGGGCAGAATTAACAGTCATTTAACAAACACGCGGCATTAAAAGTGTAGCTGTCAGTCATCAGCAGGATCCAAACTGCAGGCTGGCAGGAGGAGAGGAAACAGACAGACAATGAGGTTGGTTTAGAAAAGAGAAAAGCTGTCACCCTGATCGCACCCTGATCCCTCGGGGGGGAATTAGTAGTGCCCTCACTAATCCAACCGCCGTGTTGAATTTTCAAACGCTCACTGTTATGTGGCCAACAGTATAGACTGACTGGGACTGGGGAATAAAGGTGCAAATAGCATACATGCTTTTGGCAAGTGGAGGCTAAGGGACAATCGTAGCAGAGAGCGTATGTGGAGAGTCACATGAACGCACAAACCACAGAAATGTGGGACACAGCTAGAAGGGGAGAAGAGGGTTCCTGGTTCCTACACCTTAACCCTGGTTTTGGAGTTACGTGCTGAAATTATTTCTAAAGTCTCAAAGTCTTAGGCTACATCCACACCACTGCGTTTTTGTTTTAAAACGCACAACTTTTGCTACGTTCACACCTAGCGTCCACACTATTCCGGCCCTTAAAACGGAGACCTTTTAAAACACTGCTGACCCCATTTTAGTTTGAAAACTCTGGATAGCGTTTTATTGAGGACGGGCGGAAATGGAGACGTTCTAAAACGATGACGCAGACACCCACGTTCCCTTACTTGATTGGGTCTTATCAGCCACGATGTGTCCTTCCCTGATTCATCACGCCCCTATCACATGACCCTTTCCCAAACGAAAACAAACATCATCAGCATTGACTACCAGCAGTTAATTCAACATTAATAATGAATTACAACACTTACTGTCAGTAACAGTTCCACCTGGTCGTCGGTCCAAGCATAGAAATCTCTGCTCTTCCTTTTCTCCATCGCTGTTCTTTGTTTGTAGTATTTTCTGCAACTAACTAATCAACCAACTGCAGAGCAGACAATCTGCTTCCTGTTTACACCGGTACGTGCATGCCCAGTGTACGTGAATGGTCATGTGATATGCGTTTCCAGGCGTGTAGTATGGACAAAGATTATTTCAGAAACAGTGATAAAATGCTTGTGTGTATGGAGCAACTGCACTACAGCTGGATAGAGGCTGCACAGAAGGGCTAGGTGGACTGTTGTTCCTCAAGAAATAGTTACAGCACATAACTCAACACCTAAACCACAAATTGAGTTTGTGTATGGATTAAACACAGGGTCTACATGTTCATTAGTGAGCTTTAGAGGTGTCGGTACCTGTTTCCCCCTAAACTAGGCTAACTACTGTTTGTCCCCTCTCTAACTCTGAAAGCCAGACACTCAAAAAACAATCATCTAGCAAGACTAGGTATGATGTTAGTGTCTGTAATTACCCAATGTAAGAATAAATAAAATAGGCAGTTCAGGAAGTACACAGCAGCAGAAAGCAAACAGAGGGAAGGAAGAGGCAGTGCTGGAGAGCAGTTAAGACAGAGGTTAAAGAAAACAATGTCATCTGGTCGATAATTTGTTGCTCCACTCACCTTCTGACCTGGTGGACCAAGAGGACCAGCAGCCCCTGGATCTCCGCACTTCCCCTAAATAAAAAACACACACACCACATTTGTCTGACAATACTCTGTTGACATACTCATTCCTAAATATAATCCTTAACACAAATGTATGGGCTCTATTTTAACCATCACAGAGACCAGCACACAGGTCAGTGAGGGCTCATCAGAGTGTAGCTGCTATCTGCATTTATATAGGGGCAGCACAGCACGCACAAAGTGGAATATAAATTACAGTATGTGGTGATTAATCATTATCCTTTCAGCCAATCCCATCACTGGTCTCTTCTCTGTTAAATAGATGTGGCAACCACACAAGGTGTGAGTGGTGCATCAGGGAAAAGGCAGCTTTTCTATGTACCAACAGTAAACTGCTGTTTGGAGGTTCAGAGCAGAAACATGCAAATTCACAGCTTCTGCTGAAAGCAGGATTTACATTGGTGGAGAAGAATTTGGATCCTTTACTTCAGTAAAAGTAAAAATATCACAATGTAAAAATACTGTGTTAAAAGCACAAGTCCTGCCTTTTTTAATGTAAGGAAAAGAAAGTTCAGCAAAATGTATTTAAAGTATCAAAAGTAAAAGTACAACTCATAACCAACCTGTCTGACGTGTGCAGAACTACAGTAGTTTATGATGCAGCTGCCTGGTGTTGGTTATGTAAGAATCAAGGCAACCACATTGGATCATTGTGTGTAATAGTGCTGTTCTTTTCATATGTTGTGTGTTCCATCTGCAGTTATCTGCTACAGATGGAACACACAGCCTCCAGACCTGTATGGGGATTGACTCAGCTGATAGGGAAGTTTCCATGCAGGTGTAGATCACACAGATTGGTGAGAATCACCCAAGAATCTTGCTTTACTGGCATTTAAGTCATAGTTTAAACTATCAATCTAAATATATTTACTAGTTAGGGTGTGTATAATTAGCAGTGTTTATTTATTAATGTGGGCTTACTAACTGGAAAAATAACCAAATTATCAGGTGCCATTCTGCAGAACACAGGCCTGCTCCTCATTCTCAGCACAACGTCAAAGAGCCAATTTTCACCTTCATATGCATGAAACTCCCATCTGTCACTCCCGCCTCTCCTTCCATCTTTGTGCTGTGCGTGCTGCGCTGAGTATACCAATTCCAAAGGGACAGGAAATGTGCACTTCAAGGTTAGGGAAACACGAACATGTCCTTGTGCCCCTTGTGCTAGTCTTTGCAAAGAAAAACAGGGCACTCCACCAGTTTTTACAAATAACTTCATTTCTACTGCTTTTTGGTGCTAAAAGTCAGGATGTCACAGTTGCTTTGATTTGGACCATTCTTGTTTTAATTTGTCTCTTACAAATCCCCAAACTTAACAAAAAAAAAACTGCAATAACAAATATCTTTAATGTGTAACTCTGCCCCTAATTCAGTAAAGTATTGTTAACTTTTCATCAGTGTCTAAAAGAGCAAAACCTAAAGTTGTTCTTTGAAGGAGAGAAATACAATAATACACACAGCAACAGTCCAAATATGAGCCGTCCTTGGCAGGATGGCATTAATCACATATTCAGAAACACCTACAATTTGATTCCAAACAAGTTGCCTCCCTCTCAGCAAAATGCACTTTTCTCTACGGGAACATCAAGAGAACAGGGAGGGAGGGTACAACGTTAGAACAGGCTGAGAATAGCCGAGCGGCTGGGGAGCAGCAGCCCATTAGCATAATAACTAATTATAACGTTCAACGCACAGACCTTGGGACCATCTCGGCCGATCTCTCCGGGCGACCCCCTGGGCCCCTGGATTCCCTGGACAGAGAGAGATATTGGACGAGAGAAGGAGAGGGAGGGGATTGAAGGGACGAGAGAGGAAGGGAATGAGAGGGAGAGAGAGAATGAGATGAAAGAGGCAGACACAGTGCTTTGGGCTGAATGTGACAGAGTGCGTGACGGCTTAGTCAGGAGACACACAGGGAGAAATGAGATGGCTCAGGTCCACTCACACACACACACACACACACACATTTTCGAACCACTGGTTCAGACAGAGGTAGACAAAAGCAGGCTTCTTATTTTTATCACATGTAGCTACCTAGCTAATGGGCTAATAGGCTAATGTCCCAGGCAAAAAGTGACCTCCTCCACCGGTTGATGAACCATGTAGAAGACATGGAAATTAAGAAACAGTATTGTTGTATTACAGTGTAGAGTAACTTAGTTTGTAACACTGCCCTGGTAACGTTGCTGGGGTTGCTGCTAACATCACCCTAAACTCCGATAGCGCCCACACCTAGCTTCTACAAGGTGGAAATACCACACAGTGGATATGCTAGTTGTACAATAACCTGTAATCTAAAAAACAGATGTAGTTAGTTCATGATGTGCTCCTTGGCCTTGAGAGTAACTCTCAGGTACCACTGTAGGTAAATCAGACAAACACACTCTTTCCTTACACTTTTGCTCTTGTGTTTTGGGGTTTTTGAAAGGAAAGGCATCACTCTCTATACTCTTTGTGTACAGAGTATCTATCTTACCACACTCCCATGTGCAACAATCCAACATCCTGACAGGCCTGCTGAGCCAACTTAAGCTATGATTGGACAATCACTGTTTGGGGGAGGGGATTGTCTTGGTAAGATGGATTGATTTTATTCATTACATTTATCGCATCACTTTATTCAGAGGACCTTGCTTTTTTAGAGGTATTTGATTGCACCCTGTTGATTGATATGTTACTGATGTCAGATTGATGTGTTTGTGTTTGTTTGTGTTGTAAATATTGTAGCTAATTTGAGGGCTCGACCTGGGATTCACACCTGGGTCAAATAAGGTGTATATAGACCCCCTTGGTCACATGCTGGGTATTACATTTTGGGAGCCTTTATTCAGTGTGTGGGAGCCTATTTCCTTGATATTGTTATGATCAATCACAATTTCAAAGTTTAAAGTTTGAATGATTCACGTTGACATTTGCAGCTGAACATTTTAAGCTCTTTCAGTTAGTAAGGTATAGAAACACAGTGATTGTGACAGTGTAGGGATATGAAATACACAATGTCAAGCAATAAGAAACACACTATTGAATGTCTGTTGATTAATAAGGAGCCAAACAGGGAGTTTGCACATTTGAGATGCAAAATGTGATTGGTGGTGGCTGGGTCAACTGACAATTAGTTTGACTTCTGTGTATATTTATTATCACACGATTGCATGTGGTTGCCTAGATACAACGGGTGGCTCACCCTACCTCTGCCTCCTGACTCTGTGTGTATGTGTGTGTCAGATAAGTCAGAGACCCACTGCAGGCATAACGTCATAGCAGTGTTCTGTTCTACTGACGGGAATAGAAAGAGAGGGATGAAGACTAAAAGATGAAGCTTGTGGTTGTGGAAAGGTGACCTCTGTGCACGTAGATCTATGCAGCAGGCTACACCAGCTTTTAGCTGCTTTTAACAAGGCTTCATGTGCCACACAGAAAGTATGAGCCAAATGCAGTCTAAAAAGAGAACATCTGAACTGAAACAATTCTATTTTATATTTGTATTCAATCCAATTTAAGTTTCATAAAGATGGTGGATCAAGATACAGAAAATAGACTAAATCATTTCTGTTTAGTTTCCACAATGCAAATGTGTCCTCATTTAATGGGTGTTAAATACCTTTCCTGCCTTTACTCCATCTAGCTGTACTGTCTCACTTTGACCACAGGAGGGCAGCAGAGCTATAAACATACTTTCCAATGATCACCATGGAGGACTGTGTATTCACAATGCTCTGCTGTAATTGCATCTGGCCATGTGTAATCTTGTTTACCAGAGGGGGGTGCCCTTACTGTGTGTACAGCCGTAACCCCGCACACACTCATCTGACTTTGGTTCTAAATTAACAACCACTCAGCGCCTTAATAGCATTGCTAAATAAACCAAATGGACTCATATGGTGCCTGGGCTAAATTAATGATCTCATTATGAGCCCACTGCAGAGACGCTAATGTGAGCAGTTTTATGTGTGGAATTCTAGTCCAGGAGAAAACACTGCATTGCCCAAAGACACATGTGAAAACAGGTTACCCACTTGTTACATAGGTAACGACTGGGAATATGCTTTAAATGTGTGGATCGTATAATGATTAAATGTGGGCCAAGTAGGGATGGACTGGAACTAGGATCAGTAACAGGATCCTTCATGGCAAGCCCATGTGGGCTGACTGTACTGTATGGGCCCATTCTAAGTTTCTTTTGGGCAAGGTAAACTTTGACCAAATGTCCTTCCTCCACTGTCAAGTGGGACAATAGTCAAGAGCCTTTTAATGATTCGACTTTTTTGGAAAGGGGTCTTTTTCCTGTTTTCTCCCATTTTGAAATGCCCTGTGTACTGCTGTCCTTGCCTTTGCTAACAGAGGCAAGGTACAGAGAGACATGTGCTACCTCCATGTTGCCAGCTGCTTCATTTCACCTTCTAGCAAAGAGCTTCACTGTGAAGGAGTAAAGGCCTCAATATGCTTTAGACTAGCTAGGTTGTAGGACGTCTGACCATGTCTCAGGGCAAAAGTGTTTATAGATGTTCCGAAGGGCGACACCCTTCTTCTGACTGCATCCCACTGCCTCCCCAATCTCTCTCCAACAATTCTGTGTCTCACGCGTCTTTTTAGTTTTAACACAATTAATTGTGCAAATGGAGGCACACACTCCTGGACAGCCGTTCATTCTGTTATACACACAAAATGTGACGGAAGTAGCTGTGTGAAAAATGAACAGAGAGAGGGTTGAAAGAGACATTCCTGTTTTCACACTCTGCACTCCTGTTTACGCCAGTTGCTGCGTACTGGGCATGACTGTCTGTTTCAGAAAGTTACAAAAATGATTGATTCCTCGTTCAGAAAGGGGGTTTCAGGGGGTTTAGATGATTAGATGAGAAAGCACTTAGTTTGAAGCATACCAAGACTTTAAAGCTGATGCAATAACAGCATGAAAGAGTGCTGATGTTCTACCAACCAGTGTTCCGTTTATTCCAGGCGGTCCTCGTTGCCCATGCAACCCTCTCTCTCCCTAAAAGACGTTCAAGAACACAGAAAAGAACCAGCTGATGTGAATGACTTGAAGTCACCAACAGTAATCAAAAGTAACTTTCAGGTCACATTTTACCTGAGGTCCCTTTGGGCCCGCTTCGCCAGGAGGTCCCTTGACACCCTGTGGACGACAAAGTGACGGATAGACAAGATTACGTAATGTCAAGTTTTCAACCCAGTTTCAGTGGGAGTTCTTTGGTGTATTTTATCTTTATTCTGAATGTTTAAATGCACTGTAATATACAACATTTGTCATTTGAATACTCAAATGATAGAATATATAAACATTCAGTGGTCTCTGTGACCATGTGTGTTCATGCCTAGGTCTCACTGATACTCATGATTGTCATCTGTGTAATGGAACAGATATGGTTCCACCAGAGGTCCATGGAGCTGTAGATGTTCAAACTTTCCACTATGCTGAGCTCTTTTTGGACTTCTCATTAATGTTGGCCTAAACATGGTTCAAGGTCCACTTACCCGCTTAATTTTGTTAATGAAGACTGTGTGATGTGGTTGAAAGCTCCAGAACAAGTGGACCTTGCAGTGACATTGTTTTCTAAACCGCTGTTGCAAGGTAAAGAATAAGCTGTTAAGCTCAGATGTGGTTCCATTTGAACCAGTCCAGCCGTCTACATCAGCAGCAAGCACTCGTGCTTCAGCACTTTTACGCATGGAATTGTGACACTTGAGGCCTAAATGCTTCATTTAAAATCTACTTTCACTACTGTAACTTAACCAAATACAAAACAAGGATGACCATTCAATGAGGAGACACCGTTTCATGTAAGCACGTGTTTTTGTAGTAGATTGTAGATCGTGTTTCTCTTTCAAACATCTTAATACTCATCCCCCCATTATATTATCTATTAGATTACCATTTGGCATATCAACTTTATAAGATGATAATATGTTAATGTTGTGTGTGGAGCTTGTTTTGCTGCCCCCAGTTGGCCACAGTTACCATTGTCTATGCAATTAATTCAATTCAATTCAGTTTTATTTATATAGCGCCATATCATAACAAAGTTATCTCAGGGCACTTTTTCGAATAGAGCAAGTCTAGACCGACTCCCTATACTCACAGAGACCCAACAGTTCCCACCATGAGCAAGCACTATGCGACAGTGGCAAGGAAAAACTCCCTTTTTATGCACCTCCTCCATTTCAAGACATGCTTTCAGAGGTTTAACACTGAAAACAAAATGCAACTGAGTGGGCAATGAAACAAGGCTGGTAAACAGACACAACACTTCTTGCCCAACTGTATGGTGCTGCTTGCATGGAACCATACAATGTGGCAGTGTTTGTGCATTATTTCTGCAGGAAATAATGGATGCAAAGCAGGTTCCTCTGATGTTTCTTTTCAAATTCAAAATCCACCTCCAAACAGATGGATGGAAAAGTCAACCCAACTATGTGCCCCAATGTAAGAGAAAAAAATCTGTCTGTTACTATTTTTGTGAGTTGGCAAGTAGATCGCCATCATTTGGAAACTGTCTTGTAAACTCAGGAGATGGTACTGATATAACTTCATTAAGCAAATATGAATAAGGGTCACATTATGCTATGGCCTGTCATGCCATGCATCATCTGTCAGATGTTAGTCTATGATCTAGGAATGGTTAAAAGCTTTGGAAAGCCGGCTCTGTTGAAGACCTGTCATGTAAATACAAATGGATCATACTGGAGGATCAAAGTGCTTTGGATTCAGAGTATGTGAACCTGCACTGATGATTCCACTAAAGATACGTTTGCTGTGTGTATGTGTGATAAAGTAAACTAAGTGTAACCCTTGGGGTTTAAATAAGTCTGATAGGTCCGGATATCAGCGGGTGTCTGACATGGTGGCTTTACTTCAGTAACAACATCGGGGCTTATTCTCGTCTAACATCAAGAAGACTTCCTGTGTCTGTCTTGCTCTCCGAATCTATCTGTCTGTAAAAGATGTTAGTCAGTGTCAAATTTTAATGTCAGAACAGAAATAGACAATTCTAATTTAAACGTCAATTCATGGAGGAAGGTGATGATTTCAGTCTTAATTCATTTTGATTAAAACTCAATTATTAACACTGATTCAGGTTCTGTGGCTTTTTAGGTACCAGTGAGGAGGTCTCCAGGTGGTACTTGAAATATGAGATGCATCCGTTTTTCTGGTGAAAACACAGATCTGGGTGATAACAAATATTTGTGGAATGGAGCGGGCCCTGCATCCTAACATTCGTCTTACTCATCCATCTCTCATCAGCATACCCGCAAGTCTGTGGATGATGAGGGTATATGATCTGTCTTTAGCAGATCCTGGTTATCGAAACACCATCATACCTTCACCCCGAGGTGAGCAGAGGGCAGAACAGGGAAGGGAAGGATGACAGACAGACTGAGAGGTCAGAGGAGAAGACCAAGCTTTTAGACGGTGAATCAGTTCAGGACTAATGGCATGACAAAATACTGTATGAACAGTAATACCAAATGTCATGAAGTCTAACCCAAGACATTTAGTCCAACATGGTGTAAAGTCAAGATCTAGCAAACTTTACAAGGTTATCATTCTTTGCTGCTTACAAGCTTCTTCAATTCTAGTTTCAAATAACTATCAATTTGTCACTCCATTGTTAGATATAGCACAACTGCTACCATGTTATTTATCTCATGTTAGAACTGGAAGCTTATACAGATTCATTTGTTGAAGTCATACAGAAAAGTAACACTGCAAAGGTCCTTCTCATGTTCTTGTGTACTTGTGTGGCTAAGCAAATAGTAAGTTAACACAGTTAATTTAAGGGTTGTTTTAGTATCAACTGCTGGGTTATATAGTGTAAAATTGGATGGTGTGACACAGCTAACGTGATAGCTTCCTTCTATTTGGACTGTTGACACTGGTACAAACTCACATGTCAAAAGTTCTGCAAAGTTGAACTTGATGCAATAACACAGCATGAATTTCACTACATGAATTTCACTAAAAGCACCCAAAGCCACTCCCTATTTACAATATAGTGCACTGTTTTTACTGTATGCCAGTCCAATCCATGACATGTGCACTACTTTCTGCTGTGTGACACTACACCTGCCAGTGATAATGCAGGTTCTGATTATTCATAAGTGTCAGACATGAATTGACTGCTCACTGTAGAGTAAATCACTGATTGTGAATTCACAAAAGGATTGCACGGCTTTTATGGCCGCTAATCCTGCACAAATAAGACAAAAAGAAAGTGCTTCTCAAAGCACCCACAAAGGGTGGAATGAACTGCCAAGAACATAGCGTCTCAGTTCTCCAGTGCTATTTGCATGTATTTAAATGAGGTTGAATATGCATAGATTTGCCACAAAATTGGCCCTTTTCTATGCAAATGAGTCTTATTGCAAAGAAAATCCAGTTCACAAACACCAGCACTAACAGCCATATGCAGTTAGAGTGAAAATGATTGCTGTCTTTAGACAGTTGGTGGTCACTGAAGCACATCCCCACCCCCAGACTTTCCAGTGATCATGGCAGCAGTGATTGTAGCCAGGCGAAGGCATCGGCATGCCAGACGTGCTCATGAGGGGATATCTGGAAGGAGAATTTCACTTTTTGATTGGCGCTCGCCATCTGAAAATGTCAGTTTCCTCCATCTCTCTGCCATTGTCCTGCCTACCGTGTTCTTGGCACAAAGCCACCATTTATAGCTGACTTTGCCACATGGATAACTGCAATCAGACGCAAAACTTTATGGTCGTGTGACATCATTAGCGCAATATCTTTTGTGAATTGGACCTTGAGACGAGGCAGATAGCGGTTGTAACCCATTCTCTGTGTATATGACACCATCAGTGTCTAAGTTATAGGGAGTAGTTAATGAGGGAACAAGGGAGGGATTTTAAACACTGCAAGCATTTAAAGAAATATATCTCTTTGTCATCTTATACGGCCAGAACATGTTTAGCCTAGCTTAGCACAAAGAGTCAAAGCACTTGAAAACTCCTAGCTTAGCTCCCATATAGGTAAAGAAACACATATTGTGTCTCAGCCAATGAAGGGGCTCTTTATAAAAATGTTCAAGGACAAGAACCAATTAGTGATCTGTTTAGATTCTCAAGAAATTACGTTTGCAATTGGCATTTATTGCATAAAATGCCTGATCACAGCGTCCCTTGTCAACGTATCAGTCCATATTGTTGCATGGACATTTTAGGGGTATACAGGTGAAGGTGAAGGAGAAAATCTGTCTGGACACCCTCTGACACTAAAGGACATGAGCTCTAACACAGCTGGTAGACAGGCAACAAATCCATATTATTATATTCTAGTGTTTGCTCATCATCCTTCATTCAGGGATTGTTTGTGTCTACGTTTGTGTGATAATCAAACCCCCTGAAATGAACGTGGAGACAGTTTAATGCAGATTCTGTTACAAGGCAATAACAGCTGGGATATTGCAGGATAGTAAAACTATTTACAATAATAAAACCTGCATTCACAGTTTTTGTTCCCCAGCGTTCCATGTAAACGTCAGCTTGATTAGGAAGGGTGGATTTGGCTTTAGGAGGCAGTGGGGAGCTGCTCTGCACGCAATGCTGTCTGTTCCTGTGGCCCTGCGAAGGTCTGTGTGTGTTCACATATGTTAACATGGGTGTCCACTGTATTTTAAATACGGTGTTACTGGGTGTCTGGACATCAGTACTGAAGGCTGCGTAATTAGCAAAGACAAGAAAAACAAGCCCCCCAGTTTGTGTGTGAGTAATGCATGTGTATGTCTGCATGTGTGTTTGCCTCCTATAAAGTGTGAGAGTGTGGTTGTGGGGTGTGACAGTGATGAGTTTACCAGTCAGGGTGAGTACATAAACATGGCACATAATATTCAGCAATTCTGCTGTTCCAAAAGCAGCCTTTTACATGTTTTAAATGATGGCTTCTCATATGAATAAACCTGTTTTAGTCTGGTTGTTTTCCCTGTCTGATATATTCTACCTGCAGTACAGCCCGAGAAAAACCACCTAACTACCTGCATTCATCCACATAATACTCAATGTATATTTTGTCTGGATTAATAGATATATCTAGTACACAACACATTTCAGTAGCTATGCTGCTCCAAACCTGTCTCCTGTGAGTCTGATACTTTAACATATCAGACATAAGTATCTGCAAAATGCACACTGCCAATGTTAAAATGTCAACAACTAGTATGAAATGGGATGCGTTAATCCATTACCCCAACCATCACACACTAAGCTTTCACTGCTTTGTATTAAAGCCACTCTACATCCTGCTTTGCCCATTCTATGTGTCCTAGTGTGTGCACTTGTGTATTTGCAGTGTGTGTGTGTGTGTGGGCAGTGAGTTTACTAGCACACAGCAATGTGTAAAAGCAGCAGTGAATCCAAGCTCTCGTGTTTATGTCCTGATTACTCTTTCCTTCAGACCTTTATGGGACCATTTAAAAACCAGTTGCTTGTTATATCCACAGAATGCTGAGTTAACAGGAATGGCACTTTGTCAATTATGCTCTAAAAAATTGTGTTAATACATTGATCTGTGTCATTTTTCCCGACTGCTGTAATTGCAGCATATTCATCACAGAGTAGTCTTCTAGCTTCAATATCAAATAACAGGTGACAGATATCACATGTTCACACTGTAAAACCAGCCTTCTGTAATACATATGGCAAATACATGTGAGCAGTATCAACTCACCGGGGAACCTTGAGCTCCAGCAGCACCAGTCGGCCCAGTTTCTCCCTGAGAACACACAGACATGTCAGTACCGCTCACCTTACAAGTGTTCCACAGGACAGCATGGTTCTAGAGTTTCTGATCAGAATCATTATTCACATATTCCCGTGAAAGACATCACAACTGAATAGAGGACACGATCAGGAGAATACACATGTAAAATACGGTGCTGCCACATATACTTAGCCTATATAGTTGAGCAGTATTGTAAAGCAAAAGTAAATGAATGATTGTGGCTTATGAGCAAGTGAGTGAATTAATTAATTAAAGAAAAGTCAGTCAGTTGCAATGAGTAAAGATCACAGTTAATCTGATTATTTTGCATTTGCTACTAGCATTTGATACTAGCAACAATTGTCTACAGGCATTGGGTCAGTAAAGATCATGTGATCATGTGTTTAACCTGTGATAGGCTGCATAAGCTAAGCTCAGCATCCACTTACTAGCTTTTTATTCCTTACGGTCTTCATAAGTAACTGGAAATGGAAACGCTTGGGTAACGTGATGACACTGGAGCCATTTCCATTGGGTGATGAAGACCATGAGATGCGGTTGAAAGCTCTGAAAAAGCTAGTAAGTGGACTAAGGGCTGGGTGCTGGCAAAGGCAGTATAGGCAAATGCTAGGTACTCAGGTTACTGTGTTGTGTTTCTTTGATACATATTCTAGTGCGGATTGAAATGCACATCTTAATACCTTTAAATCTGCACTGGGTTAAATTAATTGGAGCTATCTAGCAGAGTTTCAGAAGCAGGACCACATGTGGACAGGAGGAGCCAGGTATCAAACCACCAACCCTGGGCTTAATGGATGACCCACTCTACCTTGTGAGCCACAGTATAAGATCCTTCATTTTCAGTTGATGCTGTACCTGTAGTCATCATACAACAGCAGGTATGTGTGTTGCTTTTGCATTTTTTTTTGCAGAGATAGGCTAATTTAAACTGAAAACATATTGCAATAATATTTGTCCTCATTATTGTTAAAGGCAGTGGTTTTAACAAGAACACGCTATGCAGTGGAGAAGCAGATTCAGGTAGTTTCTTGTAGTCCAAGTCATATATCAGTGCTACTTGTATTTAAGGGAAATGTTTGGCTCTGGAGTGTTGTGAGTTTATCTGCGGCAGTGATGCTGACGCACTAGCGTGGCCAGTTCTGTGGTCAGAGATCTTCCAGTGAGCCGGCAGCTTGTTAAAACAAGAATGAAGAGCGACAAACAAACACATTTTAAGCCACAACACAACATGCAAATAAAGTTTTAACCATCCGCAAGACACCACAACCCACTGCTTGGTTTGCTCTCAGACCTCTCTGTGCTGTTTAACTATGTTTGCTGAAGGTATTACGACCCAAGTGGTATGTGAAGAGTGCCGCTGGAATACACTGACACTGGCAATGAACATGTGAAACAAGCTGTAAAATATATCGTGCTACTGCAAGCCATTCATTTGTAAAGTTACATGATATTCCCTGCAGAGCTCTGACACACATCTGCTTATCATACACATGTTTTCCAAATAAGAGATCTAACAAACCCAACATACACACCACTTCATATTTTCTCTGGCATCACAAATCATCATAAACACCAATTTCACTTAAAAGTATACTTGAGCCATCTATTGTTTACATATTTATCTTTGTACCTAGTAGTTAAAGGCCACTACATATATATATTCTTTTTTGTCAGCAAATCCCGTGAAAAAAACAAAACTGACAGAGAATTTCACAGTTTGAGATTAAAGACAGACTTCAAACATAAGCTTTAAAGAATCATTGATTAAATCTTAAAATCAATTCTAAACCTCAGAGGCAAACAATGAAGGGCAGCAAGGTTTAGTGTAATGTGTTCGTACCTGTCAGCAGTATTTCACACAAACTGCAGGCAGGAGATATCTCTCCTACTGAGCCCAGAATAAAGGGGATTACAACAATCAAGCCTGGAGCAAACTCAAGCATAAATGACCTTTTCAAGTTCTTCAGCTTATAAAAAGGACTTCATTTCAGCAGTTTGTCTCAGCTGCAGAAAACATGATGGCCCATCCTTCATCAGTCGAGGAGCGAAAGAAATGTGGGAATTGAAAGTTACAGACCTGAGACTTAACATTAGATGACAGACTAGGTTGAAGCTAGTTGATGACGCCATCCCTACAGCAGCCTCAGGTTTCATTCAGGGTTGTAAAAGCTCAGTTTGCAGTAAAAAATGTATTCAGGTGTGACCTGACCTCTTAGCTGAAAGCTAAATGAGGGATATGCTGAACATGTTACATACATGTTCTATTTCAAAAAGTACACCTGAGTATTGTCTTTCTTTTTAACATGCCATAGAGCAGCCATCCTCATCCAGTTGGCCGCAGCCCAATGTTGGGCCTCAGAGCGCCATCTAATGGGCCTCGGAGGCAGTGGTACTGCCAAATAGTTAGATTAAAATAAAAAATGGTTTTTTGGAGGGAATTTACAAAGCTAGTTATTTCTATATCTAAATGTGCTCAAGGATTCACATAAATAAAAAACGTCAAATTACAGTTACGTTTGAATATCACCAGCCAATCACGACACATCATCAGGTAAAGACAAACGTGTTTTGCCGCCGTTAGCTAGCTAACGTTCCCTTGGATGCAGTGACACAAAATGGGTGGGCGGGTTGGACTTGAGCCGCCGGGTTCATGAAATTACAGCCCCACATGTTCATTTGCTTAACCATTATGACAGACATGTTCTCTACACATGGCCCACGGTTTTTTCACCAGTGGCTGGCTCTAGGGATGACAGTGGTGGCTGACTGGTCGGTCGGTTCAACACTTGGACCAGACTGACGTACGGTCAGTTGGACGGATTGCCATGGAATTTGGTGCAGATGTTCAAGGCCCCGAGGTTAAAGTGTAATGATTTTGGTGATCCCTTGACTTTTCATCTAGTGCCACCAGCAGGCTGATATCTTTTGTTCAGAGTAAAATGTCTCAGCAACTATTGGATGGATTGGATTGGTACAGGCATTCATGTTCCCCAGAGGATGAATTGTATTAACTTTTGTTGGTCCTCTAATTTTTCATCTAGTGCCACCAGCAGGCTGATATCTTTTGTTCAGAGTAAAATGTCTCAGCAACTATTGGATGGATTGGATTGGTACAGGCATTCATGTTCCCCAGAGGATGAATTGTATTAACTTTTGTTGGTCCTCTAATTTTTCATCTAGTGCCACCAGCAGGCTGATATCTTTTGTTCAGAGTAAAATGTCTCAGCAACTATTGGATGGATTGGATTGGTACAGGCATTCATGTTCCCCAGAGGATGAATTGTATTAACTTTTGTTGGTCCTCTAATTTTTCATCTAGTGCCACCAAGAGGTCAAAAATCATCCAGTAATTCAGTTTATGACCAAATACCTGCAAAACTAATGACATTCCAATCAACCTCAGCTGTACACTTTAGCTAGCTTTACTTTATAACTAACTAGCACATTATTGCATGCTAACATGCTACACAAAGATGGTAACTGTGGTAAACATTACCTGCTTATCATCAGCATGTTAGCATTGTCATTGTAAGCTTGTTAGCATTTAGCTCAAAGCATTGTTGACAACTGTCAGCCTATTTCCTCATCACCTCTCAGCTATTATCCAATGACTTTACCTTAGCTGGAGAATATTTAAAACACCTTACCTATTTTGTCTGTCTCTGCTGTCATTGCAGTCAGAGTCGCTTCACAGCCTCGCCCGCACCCCACCCCAGACCAGTGTCAAGGCCAAATCTATGGCTCCCTAGGGGGATCTCCAATTGGCTGCTACAGGGGGTCAACGCCAAAGTCTTTATCAAATAAACCTTTAGATTCAAGTTAACTTGACTTTCCTGATGGAACTGCAGCCTCTCACAGCCACTAGCATGACTGTAGACTCATAGTGTTGTTTAAAATAACTTTATACGATTGATCAAATAAAAGCATTCTGCGAATTCTCAATATGGATTAAAACATGATCATGTTCCAACATTGTTTGACAAGTATGCAACATAACTGTGTATACACACAGACAGGTGGTATTGTGATATGGTCCCAAAATGTCTTCTAGTGAAGTAATAGAAGTGGGCTGGCTCTTGACTTGGTGTTCACCTTGAACCTGGTCTTCCTCTTAACCTGGATTCATCTATGGTCTAACTATAGTCCTGGTCATGAGCTTTGAAGCACTTTCTTTCTGTTCAAGCTGTCTGCAGACACAGAGGTTGCCAGGTCCCACCAACATATATTTTAAGTGCAGAGCTCTGCATGATGGCAGTGAGGAAACAACTGAATTAGTTCTCCACTGCGTCTGTTTTCTTTTGAAGTGTCTCACCGCACTACGTACATAAACCCATAAGAGCAGCAGACCTCATAATTACACAGCCAAGACGCCCACCATGGCCCAATAAACGACAAGATGACATAAATCTCTGGATGTCTAGAAGAAGAGAAAATAGACAAGTGCACAGAGACAAGTCTAACATTGTCCTGTAAGCAGACTAATCTGCTACTTCACCCCGCCACATATTGTTAATGACTGAAGAGACTGTGACGCACGTCAGTGCATTCTGGTAGGTGATCTGACAGAAAGGTGAATAAAAGATAAAGACAGCTAGCAGAAGAACACAGTAACAAAACAGTCTATCTCTGACCAGCTCCTTTTATAACAGAGGATCAAACTAAACAGCGTATTGCTCACTCTGGGTAAGAGGCTGCCCCAAGTGAAGGAGTTCAAGGACCGTATGTCAGGGGCTTGTTCGCGAGTGAGGGTGAGACGGAATACAAGATCAATAGGCCAGTTGGTGCAGTGTTAGCAGGGATGGAGATAGAGATACCAGAGACAGTCAGGAGAGAGAAATGATAACAAGGGTCCCCCGGCTGGGGGTGCATGCTTCCTAACCACTATGACATTTGACAGATTTTCTTATCTAGAGAGACTTACAGCAACAGCTGCTTCATTCATGCTTCAGCATCAGTGGCTCATTCATTAGCTGTTTGTCTACCAGCTCACTAGTAACGTCCAATCATATGCATGCAGGTGTAAATCTAACTATTACTCTGCAGCAGCTTCCTATCTCCTTATGTGCTAATCTTTTGGTATTATTAATTGAAATAATAACTGCTATATAATCACTTTGTTGTTGCAAGTGTCTGACTGAAACTGAAATTAAAAGCAAATCTCGACAGATTATATACACCATATATTTCACGCCCAAACTTGTTATGTCATGTTCCTTTCCTGCCCTGTAGGACATTTAGAAAACCTGCTACACAACCTGCCGACCGTCCACCCTCCATAACAAAAATAGAAGAAAAAAGCAGACTGTCAGCAAGTGCAGACTTGGCTGATTAATTCTAATCTCAAGTTATGTCACTACCTCATGAAGCATGTCTGTGCACTCTGCCATTATAAATAGCTCATAGTATCCTGTGTGTGTGTTTAGGGGTGGGTTGTCAGTACGTGTCGAGGGATGTGCCTCATTTGCCTCACTCAGCATTTACACGAGTAAAACAGCACCTAATGTGCCTCCATAATCACTATGATTAATCACCTCACTAAATAGCTTAATGTGTGATGGTGCAGCTATTAAATGTCTTCAGTATAATTTATTGTTCTGGAGATATTTTATGAAGTAGCGAAGTTGTCTTAAAGTAAAAGGCCTGTTTATTTTCTGCAAAGACAATGTTAGCTGACTGACAGTTGGACCTATTTAAAGTCCAGCTGAAATCACATTTGTCACATTTTGTCAACGTGTTTTTAAAATATATCGTTATTATTTTTTATTATTAAAAGGAAGAAAAATATCAGAAATGTTCCTATCTGTCCCAGGAGGGGCGTGTCTCTGTTTGATTGACAGAAGCACCGCAGGAATCGAGAGACAAAGTAAGCAGACCTGTTGTAGCCTACATGTCATGGGCAGACAGCGTGTTGTTAGTGGTGTTGAAGAGTAAGAACCACAGCAGCATCTAAACAGTGACATTAGCAGGTGAGTTTACATGCTGTTTAATGTGCTGCAGCTGATCAAATTATTGCAAAACTAGGGGGCGCCATCATGAAAGGAATATGACATATACATTTGCAACAACAAAGCATTGTGAATTTGCCACAGTCTCTGACACAGGCTCATGGGTATTGTAGTATTTAGAGCCATCTGCCATACCAAACAGAGAGAAAATAAAAAAATAACAATAACAATAACAAAGTTGAAATAATTAAAATGTGTGGCCACAACATAAACCATCATATCATTACGCCATCCAGAGACTCCACTGTTTCTATGTTGAGGATCACTGAGAAATCACTAAGATAAAACTTTGAAATGGGAAACTAACAGTAATAACTTCTCCCACTTTGAGTCTCTATTCATCAGAATGTTTTTTAGAAATACAAATGTAAAAAATCACAAATGCAACAACATCCAGGCTCCAATGTCCTATAGAACAAACTCACAGCCTAATTTACAGCCACTTAGTGCAGAATTTCTATGTGATTACAGCATCTTCCAAATTATTCTGATGGCAGGAGTTTTTGTTTGTAGAAAAATGAACAGCAGTCACATTGGTTTTAAATTGAAGTACTATTCCACCGCTTGCTTTGTTGCAGAAGTGATCACATTAATGATGATATAAAGCAAACATGGCGTATGCCTATTTTGACAGTTTGGAAACAGTACCCATACACTGTTAAAAAAAAAAAGGTTTGTTATCATTTCAGCACTAGACTAACTGTCTGCCATGCTACAAAAATACAGTTACAAAATAAAATTTAAAAAACTATTATTCAAGTCAATCTGTGCTTCCATTTATGATAATTAAATACCAAATTGCATTATTTCAAAACAGTGTTCTAAATAAAATATCCTGCTTTTATTCTGATGGTCAAACAGCCAGATGACTGACTAAAAGCTCCTTGCTAAATAAATATGTTCTACCCTCACAATTTTCTTATGTGTTGCTAAAGTGAGCCTTCAGTTTATTAATCTGGTTACCACATCAGATGTTTTTCTTGGACCACGTGACCCCAGGGGACTCTGTACATCTGTACTTGTGGGGAGCAGTGGATGGTTTGGAGGTCTTGGAGAAGCTGTAACTTACAGATGTAGTTAGGAGCTCTCTGAACATACTGCTAAATTACAAGCACAGGGGTTAAAAATAAACCCAACTTAAACCCAGCGGCTTCCCTCTGATTTGTTTAAGGACTCTATTGTTATGTGTTTGCAACATCATTTAAAGCATCTGGCAGGTACTTTGGACCGCACTTCTGCTCATGTTGTTAAATCTTTTTTTTTTTGTCTTGGTTTTTCAAAAGAACAGACAGAAAATTCCCATTTTAAACACGAAAACATCTTTTCAGATGTCTTCTTACAGGTAACAGTTATACCATTAGTAATTATAGGGAAGGGATATGTGATATACAGTATCTTTATCTCTCTGTGACATGAAAACCTCACACAGCTGCATCTGAAAATCCATAATTTTGGGTGTAGAAAACTCTGGCTGATAATAAGAGACCTGTAACTACCACAGAGCTGATCATTTGGAACTTGCTTCACTTGAGTGTGAAACATCAAATCCAAAATTGTTTGAAAGTTGGTGTATAGTATGTTGCTGAAAGAGTGCGGTTTTATGTGTATGCGTGTGGGAGCGAGTGTGTAATTAAAGACCCTGTTGACAGCCTTAAGTCTTGTACAGTATATCTGAATGTAGGCCTCATTAACACTGAGTAGAGGTGTCATGGATGGTTGGACAGAAATTCTCCACAGCTGATGGAAGATGTTTCCTCGGGCGGAGACCACACTGGCAGCTAATTTGGTTCTGCAAGGATCACATCTGGATTTTCTTTTCTACTACTTTACTATCACTGGGTGTGCAATCCCTGGCAGTTGTATGGGAAGTGGTATAATGCTGGGCTTACACAGCAGTACTTACAGGCCATATTCAACACTGTCACAAGACATCTGGGATATTAAAACTGGCTGTAGCCAAGACTTTGGAAATACTGAAGTTGTGATTCCAAAGCTTCCTAGTGAACCCCATCTCCCTAAAAATATTTGATAGACACCAAAAACCTTTAATTAATTAATGAATTCTTAGACTTTTCCAGTTGTATTCTCTATAAATGGTACCTCCCTGCATGATGGTCTAAATCATGTTTCAAAGAATCAGCCTTAAAGAAATCCACCATGTGGTAACTGTACAATGTAAACTCCTTCTCAGGTCATTCAAATCCCCAAATTCCCAGAAGCAATACTGGGGACATGACCTCAATGCCGTCAGTGCTACTGTAACTGTGGTCCTGACTGACAGCTTACACAGTCATAGGCTTCCTGGTGAAGAAAGTCTAGGCTTACATGTCAGTTCTTCATTCATACGCTCCATATAAATGAAGAACTCTCTGAATGAAGACCACAAGATGCAGTTGAAAGCTCCAAATCATTAGCAAGTGGGCCTTTGAGCTTTGATTCTCTTCACCATATTTTGTTCCCAAAGGTCATGGATGATCTTCCATGTACAGACAAGCTTGATGTGTTTCTATCACAGTATTAACCTTGGTGTGGCTACAGGCACTGAGGGCTTCTGCTGACACTCCAGCACTGCTGTTGTCTAGTTTGCTTCACTACACTTTGACTCCATCTACAGAAGACTGTTGCATTCACTCAACTCAGCAAACACACTCCATCCAACAGCTCTGCGTGCCCACTGAATCTTACAGTGTCTTTTCCCACCAGGCATAAGGCTCCTCTAGAAGACTGAATGTACATTCTTTCCCATTTTTCATGAACATAATAAAATATTGTCTTGACTTGTCATATTCTGCGGCCTGCTGCTCCTGTGGTAATTACAGCAATACACAGCAAATATGTAATAGTTCATAGAAAAAGTGGCAACAGTCTACAGTTTAGCCTATCCATTTTGTTAGTGACCGCTCCTTTTTATCATGTTGTTGCTGTCTACTGGACTGGACCAGTCGAGCTGCAGTGGCTAATATTGTGCTGTGTGCTCTACAAGGCTACTGTACTATGGCTAGATGTAAACAGGAAGAAGTTGAATAAAGTTGAAGCGCAAACTACTGCAATGTGT
Organism: Macquaria australasica; assembly: GCA_005408345.1. Classification (NCBI taxonomy): domain Eukaryota; kingdom Metazoa; phylum Chordata; class Actinopteri; order Centrarchiformes; family Percichthyidae; genus Macquaria; species Macquaria australasica. Next base: position 131,700 of record SEMN01000386.1, read on the forward strand.
CCCCCTCGTATTGACAACAACAAATATTAGAGCTCATTTATTACTTTATTTCTTGAAAGAGTGGCTAAAGGTCTCTGCTTGTCTACCAATAAGCTACAGTTAGTGATAACGCTAAAATTAGAAACAGGTCAGTCACTTATGACTCCCGTTGTTTTATTGGTTTTAGGGTCGCTGCAGTATTTTATTTCACAGAGGCAAAACATTTAGCTTTCAGCAATTCTGATTCCAGTATTTTAGACTCTGTATTCAAATTCAACTTCTTTTAAGTCAACATAATAAATAAAGACTATAACTTTAATCCTGGCTGTGGAGCAGCATTTAGACCTGAATGTTGTGAAATAACGTGGGATACGTGAGGTTTTTAACACCTTTTTGGACTGCTTCATGCCAGTCAAGAAGCAGTAATGATACTTTTAAATGGAGAGATTAATTGCAGAGCTATGCAATTGTCAAGCATATAGAGTGGATTGATTTTAATAAATTTAATGTACTTGAAGTGTGCACTGTGCATCTGTAATATAGGAAAACACAAGTATTGGATCGGGACTCGGTATCGGCAGATTCTCAGTATTTAATGACTCAGATCGGGGCAAATAAACGTGATCGGGGCATGTCAAGTTGTGACATGACAACAAGTGGTCATATATGCAGCTCCATTGCATGACCATAAAAGGCAGTTATGTAAGGGGACATCTGAGTTCAAATCATTCGTCACACTTAGAAAATAAAGTTTACACAATGTGTAATTGAACAGTTTAAACAACAAAATGTGAAAGATTCAAGAAATTAAAAACTGTGGAAACTTTTCTTTGGATGTGCAATCATTATTGATTGATTTTCACTGAGAGGGCTTGGACCTCAGTATCTCTAAAATCTTGGTTATGGCCTTGATAGTATCTAGTGCTATTGGATTTATATTGAGGAGTTCACAAGAAAGGGCTTCTTTGAGTGGAGAAAACATGAAGACATGATTGGTTGCAACACAAAACAACTTCACATCCAACAGGGACTTCATTTCATATGGGACTATCATTAACAGAAGACACCCCTGAATATACTGTTGCCAGACCCTGTTGTTTTTAAAAAGTACTGGATCCACCATGTGAGAACCTGTCACCTCATGGACTGAATATAGATTATGAAGTGTTTTCTGTAATGTACCTCTATTTATTGGATATTTAGATAAAGGTATTTATGATGTTCATTTGAAGATACTTTACCAAAAAATAGTATGTAAAACCTAAATCTCTCTATGTGGTATGAGACACATCTGTCTCTTTGAAATAATTTGATTGGCTGTAGCTCCGGTCACTGTGTTGTTTCAAGTTTTGATTCGCTGAATTATCAGCTGTGTCACTAGGGTGTAGCTTATATAACACACTGTGTCCTACTACGAAAGAAACCATGTACAGCCCAGAGCCAGATCACCAGCAGACAAGAGCACAATCTGACAAATACTCCCATGTACAAACATAGCTGATTGTTTGACTCTTTGATGGAGTGTGTGTGAACAGCTTCTGCCTCTGTGGACTCAGCCTAAAGAACTCCAGACAGGCAGAACTTCTAAGCTCAATTGATTTCTTGTACTAGAGCTGAATTGAAACCTTGTTAGACCTGCACCACTCCGCTCACCTGTGGTGTATTTATATTCACATTGCTCCAAAATAAATGTCCTTGAAGACTTCAACAAATATTAGTAAAACTAACATGTGCAATCCGAAATATGTTTATATGTGTGCTTCAATGATTCACAACTGGCCAGTTTGGTCAAAGCAGGGGGAAATGTGATATTGGATCTCATGCCATATGATTTGCATTGTGTCGTAACAGGAGAAGCATGAGAGAGATCAGTGTGAGAATAAATATGTCACTGATGGTATGAAGTGTTTGATGTGAATCTAAATTTATGTCAATAACAACACGTGGACACATTAATGCAGAATTCTCCACGAACTAGTAGTTAGAGCCACTTCAACTAACAGATTAAAGTCTTCAGTCTAAAGACGATGTAGGCAAAACTCTGCATTTTTAACCCCAACATTACTCTTAACAAGCAATTAGTCCTTCTTACACATTGCTGGGTGCTATTAAAGCCAGGCTGCTTCCTGTTAATCATTATGGTGTTCAGTGTTCCCTGACGTTGCAGGAACAAATTCTTCTGTTTGTTGATCTTGTGGCATCTGTGATGCAACTCAGGTCAACACTGGATTGTTCCAGGAATTTGTGATAAGTCAACCATCTGGCAGTCTAGCCAGTCAAGTCCATTTGGCTGTGTATTGAATCTTAACATAATGCATTCATAAAAGAAGGTGCAACCAGCAGCAATGATGTGGAAACAGATTAGATACTGATCAACAATGAGCCAGACCTTTGGTGGTCAAGCATTGACCACATAGTTGTACTTGTACTCACTTGCACTAGTACCAGAGCACCATACCTACAGGTCTGATAGATAAACTGAGGAGACAGTGTCAAGATGGGCTCCTTTTGTGAGAAATGAAGTAAATGTTTAAAGCTGCACTAACCAATATTTTATACAAACAATGTGGAATGTGAGAGGAGTTGCTGGAAGGGACAAACTCTGTTCCCAACAGCAGCAGCCAGCTGTTGTGAGTGATATAAACTCAGAAGATGATGATGAACCCACTGCACACTACCTGCCAGCAGCAGACTTTAGAGACTAGCTGGTGAACATGGTGGAGCATTTAGCAGCTATAGAGCCAGATATTTTTCTCAGGAGTTGGTAGAGACCAGAAACGGAGCTAACAGAGAGGGAATATTGGACTTACATGCATCCGTTGCTCTGTCTGCTGAATATGTAACTGTTTGCTAACACATTTCTTAGGTGATAATGTGAATGTGTTTTCACCTTGTTCTGTTGCCGCAAAATAAAGAAATAGATAAAAAAGATAAAGCTTTAAGGCATTTCTTTGGTTTGATATAAAAAAAAGTTTTTAAGTTTTTCCTAAAATGTATTTAGCCAATGTGAAGTCATTCTTGGATTGGTTGGATGGCTAAACCTCATCAGGGAACACACTGGTTAGCATTTGGTTAGCAGTTAGTGTGATTCCAAAGTAACTCAACAGTTAGCTGCTTACTGTCTTTCCTAAACACATTTACCAAACCTCTCCACCACCACCCCAGACATCCACACATGGGCACCAGCTGTGTGCTGTGTACTACCACCCTCCAGTTGGTGCAGAGCACTTCCAGATTCTTGGGGGAAAGCAGTTTATTGTGATAACAGGAAGACTGAGCAGGGTGGCTGCGAGTCACTCCGAGGAGTTCAGAGAAGACTCAAAATAGCATCGCGCACTTGTAGCTGCTGGGCGTGCTCACATGCTTACAGATGTGTGCATGTGCCCTTTCATTTGGCCACTTGTTCCTTTCAAGTTACCACAAGGGAACATCCCATATGTGGTACGTATGTGGCCTGCGCTCCCGCAGTGGTGTTAATTTCATTAACTGACAGAAAATTTACTGAATGACTTTACATGATGCATCCAAGTCTGTTTGACTGAGGGATTGTTTGTTTCACTTTCACACAGAAAGCTACTCACTTCCCCTCTGTGGTATTAGTGTAAAAAAAAAAAGTTGGCCATCTCAATGACTCGATGTGCCACAGTTTGTACTTGGCACAATCATGGCTTTAAAATTCCTCAGTGTGGCTAGAGAAAAGGTTTGAAGGCTACGGTACAGTCAGGTAAGGAGATGTTTAACTGTACAACTCATTTTGATTCATTTGTGATGTTTAATTGGTGCACAAATTTAGATTCTTGCAGACATGTCACATGACAAAAAACTTAAGTTTTAAAGACCCATACTAGGGTTACTGCAAATGGTGTATGCATTGCATTTACTGCTGACCATTTTTCAAAGCATAGCGTTGTTTGCAAGATTTTAGAATACTGAATTACCTACATTGCAAACAGCTGTTGGTATCTATTTTTGTGCAGATTAATGAAATTCTTGCGGCTAAAACTTTCTTCAAGTTTTAGTTCAAGGAATGTAATGTCCACATATTTTGGGCCATGTAGTGTATATGTGCCCCACTGTCTGCACTGACCTTTGGTCCTGGTGGCCCAACCAGTCCGCCGGTGCCTGGTAGTCCTGGCTCCCCCTGGTTGGACAATAAACACACTCTGAGAAGCAAAGTGGAGCAGCAGCAGCCAAATTCAACACTATTACAATAATGATCTGTCCCACTTCAAACACTGCACTGCTGAGACTGCAGAGACTGCTGTGACAGGAGGAAATCCCAAACACACACACACACACATGCACAGAGGAAGCCAAACCTCCAGAAGTAGAGAACTGTTCTCTTTACTTCTATTTAAACTAGAATTATTTACCGTAAATCTGGCTTGACGTGGTTACAGCTGGCATAAAGGTTTAATCTTTTCATGAGCTGACAACTCAGATTTCATGCATTCACATCCTGTGACTGTCAGTTAAGCTGGTTTAATGCATGTTGTAGACATGTGACAGAACTGGATCTTACCATTGGTCCAGCATCTCCTGGAGGTCCCGCCTCACCTCTCTCACCAGGAAGACCCTGCATACAAAAAGGCTATTAATATTTTGTAGTGACATTTGATATATTTAAATTTGATTCTTTTTATCACTGTTTTTCTTTGTTTTAGTCCTTTTTAAAGCTCCTTTTTAAAGCTTTTTAAAGCAGGTTGCACCTGTGCAAAATCTTCTGCTGCCACGTATCACTCCGCTAAGCCCCTCCCACCAAACCCACAACTTCGACTGGCAGCAGAAGGAGTCGGTTACCCTGCGAGACCTCATGCCTCATAGAGCTCACTCTCCAGGCTTTCACCATCTGAAGGGACGTGCACACGCATCTGCATTTGTAGAACAGCCAATAGGAACGTGCTCTCTCTCTGAAATAATCTGTGATTGGCCAAAGTCTCCCGTCACGGGCTAGAGTTTCTAAAGGCTGAAGACAGAGCCAAGAGGAGGTGCTGAAGTCTAGTTTTCTGTCTTGAATTACAATATGCAAAAATTTCTATTATGGAATTTTTGCCTAATGACGCCAAAGAAATACTGCATACCCCAGATTTAATTGATACATCATCAGGACACTAAAAATTATTACCACAAACCCAGAATAATATCTCATGTTAGAATCAATCTGAGTTGCTTAAATTAAATAAAAATGTATATATTAATATAATATATTGGTCTATCCCTGGTTATGGAGGCATAGAAAATGCTCTTTGAAGCAGAGTGATGTTCTGCTGGCTGGGTAGACATGGAAGATTTCTTACCAACAGGAATCCAAATTGCTTCATCATTCAACAAGATGATCACAGTGAACTCTGTATGGCTGTGGTAAAATAAGCCCACACATTAGGTCACTAGTTCTAGCCACTAGTAGTGGTACTAAAAAAGTTCAGGGTCCCTATGTACATATGAGTAGTACCCCAGACATCGATCGGGGCATATGCACGGTTGGTGTGGTAGCCACACTTTCACATACTGTACATGAATATATATGAAGATATACATAAATATTCCTGGTGTTTGACAGGCTTTCTTATCCAGGCAGACTTACAGAAAAATGCTGTCCCAAATTCATGAGCATCATCAGATTCAACAAAGATGGACAACTGGCAGCAACTGGATAGTGTGTGTTGGATTAAGAGTCTTCAAGGCTTATAACATTTTCAATATTCGCTCACTCTCTGTTTTAATCAGTCAATCAACAAACGTCCCTGCAGCCTAAAAAGCATTTCCCCAACGGACCACCATTATTAAAAACAATGTCTGTAGGGTTATTGGTATCATAGTCTCACCTTGGGTCCTGGGGGTCCTGGTTCTCCCGATAAGCCTGGTTCCCCTCTGTCTCCCTGGACAGTATCAGCAGAATCAGGTACTATCAGTACTGGCAGCAGATTGGAAAAGCCACAACACTGATACAACTGCTTCTTTAAAGACTTACCTTGTTACCTTTTAGCCCAGGGTCCCCTCTTGGTCCTGCTGGGCCACCTTCGCCCTGGCCAGCCGAGGGAAGACAGTAGGCAAGTGCATGAAATCAAAGTCAGACAGTCATTCGCATTCAAACATCTAAAAGTCCATTATGTGGCTTGTAATACATATCTATGGAATTTTGGATTTCAGAAATGTCCAGCTGGCCAAAAGGTTTAGAGCATTTTCAACTCCAAGAGGGAGACCCTTTTATAACTCGGGAGCCGGGTCAGCAGCTCAATGACCTCGTACAGGTGGTGAACTTGGAGGATGGCACTACCTGAGAGGTTGACAAGAACCTGACAAGATGTTGTTCTGATGACCTGAGAGGTCTAGTAGATATGTGAGACTGGCATTGTGTAATAGTAGACTCCTCTACTCCAGACTACTCTAAAAGTAGTGAGAAGGATTTAAATTCCATCCCAAACTTAACAGGTAGCCAATGTAGTGAAGCCGGCACAGGGGTAACATGGGAACACTGTGGGGTCTTAGTTAGTAATCATGTGACAGAATTTTGAACTAACTGTAATTGTGCTACAGAATCTTGGCTTAAACAAAAATACAGAGCCAAGACCAGAAGAGATGATTTGTTGGAGCTGTTGGAAAGGGAAGGGGTGTACCGTAGCTTAGCATTATGATGATAATTAAATGATCGGACTGAAAAATTGACTTAACACATTTTTCAAAGTTTAACCAAGAGTCAAAGATAAGTCCTAGGTTTCTGGAAACCGACAAGAACTTGTGACTATGAGACATCCATCTCCATAGGACCATTTTGTAAAAGTAGCCTGATTTGAAAGTTCTGCAGGTTCCACAAAAAACATGAAGCAGGATATCGATGGCAGCCAAACTGATGGATAATGTGCCTTAAAGGAAGTGTGTAAAGGGAGAATAAGACAGGTCCAAAGACCTCCACAGGGTCTAAGGACAGAGGAGGTTTTCTGAAGGCTTGTTTGTATGTTGTAGCCTACATTGACACTGGAGTTTAGTTAAATGGATTTGGTCATGCATCCCTCTCTTTGGTGTAGCAGTAGTGCAGTAAAATCCAAGTAGAAACTGGGTCTTGCAGTGTGGCTATTCAAAGGTGTTATAATGCAACTGATTTTTTACCTTCATCCCTGGTAATCCAGGAGGGCCGGATTCCCCAGGTTCCCCATCTTTACCCTGGGGACAGAGACACATGTGTCCTAAAGACTGGTGACAACATTATGAAGTGGTGAAAGGAAAGAAGGTGATGAAGATTAGCACTTACACGCTTACCATCGGGTCCTGGTGGTCCTTCCCTCCCTTTCTCCCCTCGGAAACCCTGTAGCATTAAAGCATTCCATCACGACACACAGAAACATTGTTTTGACGTAGTGCATAGTACTGCTGGATACATAGACTTAAATAAATCCTTTTTTTATTTTTAGCCATGCTAGCAGCTAGTGTGGCTGTATGGATGGCAATGATGGTGTGTCCGTCTGTCTGTCTGTCTGTCTGTCCACCAAACCACAGTCATGGTTTCCAGACGATATATCAAAATGGCTTTGGTGATCCCCTGACTTTTCCTGACTTTTGAAGTTTTGAGTTAAATGTCTTGACAACTCTTGGATGGATTGGATTTTTACCAACATTCATGTCCCATTCACTATGAATTTTAATAACTTTAGTTGTTGCCTGACTTAGCGCCATCACATTTGCCAAATACTTTGGTTATGACAAAACATCTGAAAAGCTAATGCTACTTCTATTAGCCTCAGCTGTACTTTCTGTTTACTGCTACTTAACAAATGTTAGTATGCAAATGTGCTAAACTAAGATGGTGAACATTTTAAAGTGTAACCCCACCCTCAGATTCAGCTAGAACCCTCTCTCCCCGCAGATTTAAAAAATGTGACTGAGTGGTGAGTAGCCTACAGAATAATTGTAAATACAAAAACATAGTTTAACAGTAGCACCAGTAAGTCGGTGAATACCTCTCTAAAGTTTGCTAACATTAGCTAATGTTAGCCACCATAAGACTGTATCAGCAAAACCTCGGAGTGTGTTGGATTTAGCAGTGATGCATTTTATTTTTTAGAGGTTCAACTTTTTATTTGTAAAAGGAAGAATGCATTTCTTCATTCGAAAGCAACATATTCTCGCTTTAACCTTTTTCCACTCCTACTATTGTTAACTAAACCTGTAAGATGACATACCCCAAATCCAACAGCTGTAGCTTCTGATCAACTATGTAATGTTGTCCCAGAATGAGAGAAAGAGTATTAGAAGTCTACCCCCTTTTTTCAAAAAGTACAGCATGGTTAGGCAGCTCTCCAAAAAGGACACTTGGAGATTCCAAAACCTCCCTGCTAAACAAATCATTAGAAGTGAGTCACTACAACTGCAAGTCATTAGAGGTTATTAGTAGAGGACAGAAGTTAAGGTCTGCAAATGTATATTTTTGGTATAATGCACCAAAGCCACATCAAATACACACAAAGTGATTTTCTAGTTCTCAATTTGCCTGTTGTGGTCTCTCCTCCCTTTCCATATAACATTTAAACCACTGTGGATCAGTGCGTAAATAACTACCGGTGTGTGTAATAACCTCCAATATAATGATGTCCTGTTGAATCCAATTGGAGCAGATGTATTATTGCAACAAAAAAAAGCAAACAAAAACATGTGTGTGTAAGCAAGCAGTGCATTCTATATTTATCTATTCATACATCCATGTCATGACATGTCATATATCAAATGTGCTTTGAGTAATGTGTGTGTGTGTGCGTGTGTGTGCTACCATGGGTCCTGGCAGGCCGCGCTGCCCTGGTGGTCCGACCACACAGTTGCAGTCTTCTTCCTCCTCTGTGGCTGTTCGATTCAGAGGACACTGAGGAAACACAAACGAACTGACGTCTGCAATACAAAACACACTCCAACTTCCTCATTAGCTAAAAGACCTAAACACACATTTATGAGAGTTAGGTTTAGGCATTTAAATGCTTCATTTTTACATTAAGGTTTTGTTACAGTTTAAATAAAAAGTCTTCTGAAGATCACTTCTTTTTCCACTGTGTGATATTTAATTAGGTGTGATATCATTATCTTTGCATTAGCTCAGAGGCTAAAGACTTGTAAACAAAGTCAGATTAAAAGTGTGTCTTACCCTTTCATCATCCTGTGTAGCATGAGAGAGAGAGGACAAGAGACAAAATAAACCTTTTTATCATTGTAGCCTCATATACAGGAGTAGAAAGTGTGAGCTTTGCAGTGGAGATACAGATGCAGTAGATACAGGCGACAGCGGAGATCTTACCACAGAGTAGATCTCACAAGCTGTTTCTCTCTCACTCTGATGAGGATCACAGTACAGACGCAGCTTCTGAATCTCCACCTGAATAAAAAGAGAATGAAAAATGGAAATGTGGTGAGGCAAATGGGATAAAGCTAAATAAATGATTAAACGTGTGCCAAGACCCAAATAAGAACTGGCTGGTGGTAAAGGAAAATAATAGAAGTAAGTAAAACTAACAGTTATTTATTGATGTATTCATTTATATTTGTACACATGTTTACAGTTGCGAGGCTCCATTGCCTTGGTGTGGCAACTTATTTTACGTTGACTCTGAAGAATAAAAATGAACAAAGAAAGTAAAGGAAAAAATAATAATAATAATAATATTTTAAAGAAGTGCAAAGATATCACTGTGTGTTCTGCATAAAGTACATCAGGATGAGGATCTGGTTTGTGAGGTTTTGGACAAATGCTGGAATATTTCATTATTATTATTTTTTAACTGTTAATCATTTTACTTCCTTCCTTTTAAAAAAAATATATCAACAGTACTGTACTGCTCTTTTCTTTTTTTCTTTTGTAAGGCACTTTGAGCTGCATTTTGTGTATGACAGGTACTATATGAATATCATTTTAATTAGTAGTAGTTGTAAAGGTAGTACAAAAAGTAAAAGTAAAAGACTAGTACAAAAAGTATTACACATTTAGTAATGTCTCTATTGAAATGTCTCTTTTGCTATGTGGGCAAGACAAAAAGGGAACTGAGAATCAGGATTTCTGAGCATGAGAGTAGCATCAGAAATAGGGATGACAGGTCTCCTGGAGCCAGACACGTGAACTGTGCTGGCCATGGGCTTCGATTCATGGGTACTGAGGTAGGCCACTGTGTGTGGAGGAGATAGGGAGGGTTAAATCCTGGGGACTTAAATGAGGAATTAAATGAGGAATTGCTGTTGTCTTGTGTTTTATGAATACAGATGGGTATTATTGATATATATGTATTTGTATTTTCCATATACATGCATTTCCTTATTGTTAGTGTGTGTAAAGCAAAGGGTCTCTTATCTGGTTGTTGCAATAACTGTATGTGATGTATTTCTTGTTATGACAAAACAAAATGTACTACTATTTTTCTTACTACTATTTGTCTATTCTTTATGTAGTTTTAATTGATGCATATGTATTTGTATTTTCTATGGAGGTTCTGCACATGAGGAGTTATATAAATGCATTTTTTATTGTTGAGGTATAAATCAATTGGTCACTTATTGTTGCAAGAACAGATTATGATATATTTCTTCTTATGACTAGTATTTGGCTTTTCTGATGAAGTTGTTTTGATGATCTGTATCAGCTGGTTGTTAAGGTTCCTGGCTACTGTTTAACAGGGCTCACACACACACGTTACAGAAACGCTGAGGAAAGCCTAGGACTAAAACGTGTCCGTTTCCTTCTGCTGCTGTGCAACATTAAAAGTGTTACATACTTATTTGAGTGCTGACGACTTCATTGGCAGTTTAAAGAAAAGAATAGTACAAAGTATTATACATTCAGTAATGTCTCTATTTGACACCATCAGGAATGGTGACCAGATTTCATGGAAACAGTTTGATACAGACGCAGTTTTGTGTTCACATGAGACGTGATCATTAAGTAATCTGAAACAGGAATTAAATTAAATGGTGTCTCCCTTTGTCCAGTTCATTAGAATGGCCTTTTTTGCCAGTGTTACACAAATGTATTTATTTATTTATTTTTTACAGCTGTACAGTAGCAGTCTTAATTGAACACAGAGATGCGGGGAGAATAGTCTGTGTTATGCTTCTATTTCTGCCTATTTATGATATTTAAAATAGTTTTCAATAAGCTTCAAGTGTTAGTAACAAAAGCAATGTGGTGGACAATCTCATCTCCAAACAGCATCCTTTCTGACCAGGCTAGCTGACTAGGGTAGATACTGATTACCCACTCAACGTGTCCCCCAGTACCACTGCCTGCACTGGAAATGATCTCTTTAGCCAGGATCCAGGTTGTACCCGAGTTCCTCTCTACACTGTTTGATAATATGAAATTGTTTCATGCAGATATGCTGAAATATGCTGAACTAAATGTCACACATGCCAACAACATTTTGAAATCTGCTTCATTTTTCTTTTTTGCTTCATGAGCCAGACCTGGGGATCCCCTGCACTTGGTGTCAGCATGTCTTGAGGGGATTTCCTTGTTTTTTTAAGGTGTACTGGGAAGTCTCCATTGCGGTGTTGTTACTCACAGGCACAGTGATGTCTGTTCCTCGCCTCTTAGCCACCTGTGTCTCCCCATTGATGTAAATGGGCTCCACCGGTTCCAGCATTACTTCCCGGATCAGTTGGTCGTCAAAGAAACCGGTGACTTGGCGTGGCCTCACCAGGAGTTTGATCTGATGCCACTTTCCATCATACAGAGTCTGAGAGAGGCACAAACGTGGATTTCATAAATACCTTTTGTTTTTCAAGGTTATCTCAAATATAAAGATATATTTACTGAGAGTTTGTTCATGTGTGACACTGAAACATATCTTTGTTCAAGCTTTGAGTCATGAGCAAAGTTGAATGTGAAAACAATTATTAACTTGTCAAATCTTCTTTCAGTAGGCCTAGCCAGATTTTGTCAGTAGGCCAAACATGTTGCTCCACAAATGGTCTTAAGACCAAGAATCCCTTCCTTTTTCCATCACAATCTTTTTCGGAAAAGCTCAAACCTTACAGAGGGAGAGAGAGAAACAGAGTTGCTATTGTTTCAGAGGGCCTGAGCCGCAGCCATCCTTCCCAAATGACAAATCACAGGCTTCTACCTCGTGCCACATCAAACCAAATCAAATCTAACATGTGCAAACACAAACTGAACATAATTACAACCCTGTTCAATGCTCTACGCTAAAGTCTAGGTGTGAGCTAGGATGAAGGGTGGTGGGCGCCTTTTGGAAAAAACAACCTGGCGTGTCCAACAGGATGTATTATTACCTACTTTTGCTGCCATGGAAATAGAAGCATGCCTTCCAAGAACTACACATCCAGCAACTAGTTTCCACTGGGGAAATGCTGTGATTTAGAGTAGGAAACATTTTCTTTGAGCCTCCTCCTGGCTTGCATCACACTTCATCTTCACCGGTTCAGCTGTGTATTGAACTGAACAGGGGATGATGTTTAAATAGCTGCTAGTTTGGCTTTCTGCAAGGCATCCCATTCAGGTTCATTCACAGCAACCAACATGAAGGGAAAGCCGAGATTGGAAGAGACAGAGTGCACTCTAATGACACAATATGTTCTTTCAGGGGCAGGAAAACGGACACCCTAAAGTCATCACAGTATGTACGATACAGACAAAATGGCACTCACTTTCCACTTCTCCCAAATCACACAGCTCGCACATTCTGTTTTCCTCCTCCTATATATATATATATATATATATATATATATATATATATATATATATATATATATATATAGATATATAGAGATGTAATGTGATTCAAGTGCATATTTTTGTTTGATATGCATACATGTCATTAATGTAGGTTTGTTGCGTTGTCTTTACAGCACTGCGTTCCAATTTATTCGGGAAAACTGTCAAAAATAAAACAAAGTGATAGCAATTGCTTTTGTCTGAATGAGCGAACAGCCAATCACATAAGTGGTTCTGCCCTGTTTGTCTTGATTGACAGACAAGGACTGCATTATTAAATAAATAGTAATTGCGAGAAACTGCGTTGTAAAAAAAAAAAAAAAAAAAAAAACTTAGGAAAAAGGACGTTTGAAATCCAAACTGTTAGAATTAAATGAAAATGACCTGCCATAAATATTGGTATCGTGAAAAGAAGCAAGGTGAAATGACGTTTCACATTAATGAGTTGAATTCAATTGATTTTTTTTTTTTTTTTTTTTTATTTCACAATTGCATTGTTAATTTATATATTTAATCTGTATCTATTCATGTTACTATATTTCATGAGGTCTTATTCATTTATTTAGTTTTGAACCCTCTGGGTCTCCATAAGAAACATCCAGCTCTGTAAGTCTACTGCTTTCTTTATTCCAAGTCATTCCATTTACTTTGATTGTAACACAATTTATTGGTGATGGTCAACTTAAAGATGTCCTGGTTTGATTTCACCCTTTTCTTAACCTGTCCCACACATAAGGTAAACCAATTTCTATGATTTGTAATGGACTGTGAGTCACTCAAGGATCTGTGCAGCAAACCCAGGCTAACCACCAGAGCTGAACCTGAAGTGATGTAATGTTTCTTAACTATATTGGATTTTATATTGGAAAAAGAGCATTTTTTGGTACTTGGAAATCCCATATTGATCCTGTATGGACATGAAACGCAATCCTAATACCAACCTGAAAGCCAGCTTTAAAGATCACTCTCTGCTCCTTTTCTGTTATACTGGTGGCGGTGAAGATGACAGTTTTGTCCTTCCCACTTAGTGTCACTGCAGCCTGGATCTCCTTATCCTTAGACAGCACCCTCCAGAGGTCAAAGGTCAGCTTGCTTGAAGACCCCTTTAGACGCAGGGTGGCTACGAACACATAGGATGGAGGGAGGCCCTCTGGGAAAATCTCCCTAGTGTGAGGATGAAGTTAAATAACTAAATATAAACAACAGTTGATCAAATGAAAGGCACAAAATGTGAAAAGTAATAGATTTTTAAGAACTTCATTATAGTCTTTAGACATTATTCTACCTGGTATTCTCAGTAATGTCTGTGGACGCAGTCAGAGCGTAGGCTGTCTCGGAAAGCAGAGAGCCAGGGATCTTCTTGGCCTTCATCTGAATGTTCATGCCCACCATCAGCTCAAAGCCTTTCTCATCTCGAGATACCACTGGGATTCGTGTTGGACACACAGACTCTAGAAAGAAAAGGGTCATTTATTCAGACAGCTAAGCTAACCTCTAAATAGATATGCAAAACAATCCTTTCATTTTTGGGTCAGCTGTTTGGTGGTTATTGATTTGTATCTTTGTGGACAACACAAGGCACTTTCATTTATTTTTAGGTGTTGAATTTAAAATGGGCACCTTAATTAACTGGATCTCATAGAACAATAGAAGATGTTTCCAGGAAAAGCACAGGTGCTAGTAACATTAACCATGGCTCTGTTCAACAGTGAGCCATAAGGCACACAAACTGGGCACTGGAACCAGCAAAACCAAACAGATGCAGTCATTATTAATGTTATCAATCACAACTGTCCTTTTTCTGCTATCACATTCAAAATGTCTGCCGTTAGGTTCTGCTTCCTTCTTCTCTTCCTTCGAGGCTGTCTTGCCATTTTCAGTGAGAAATGACAACTGGCTGACCTAACATTAGCTAACAAGCTACATGGTAACATGGTAATTGAAACCTTTTGAATGTAAGTCCAATGTTCCATCACCTTTTAGCTCTGTTTGGGCCTCCACCAACTCCTGAGAAAAATATCTTGCTCTCTTGCTTTAGCTGTTAGCTGGTACGTTTCTGACTTTCTTCAACAGCTACAGTAGCATTAGTTAAGTAACATTGAGGTACATCTTTTATAGACTTTATTGTTGTACTGTTACGTGTGTACTGTCATTGTTTATCTGTGTTATCTGTTCCCCCAGTGGGACAAAAAAGAACTGAAATGAACTGAGTTGTTATTTGAAAAAGAAAATTGAAATGAGAATACAGAATGGGGTAAAACACACTTCGCAACTCTATTCCACAGAATTGAGAAAATGCTTGATAAAGGCAAGCAGATAGATGAACTAAATATCCTGACCTTCACAGAGCTTTTGCTCCATGGAGTCTCGAATACGGTCAATGGTGGTGTAATCTTCGGCATACAGGACATAGGTGGATGATGGCTTATTGGCGATGGATACCAGCTCCGAGATGGTGATCTCACTGCCAACTCCAACGGCGAATACTGTAATGCCCTGAGCTCGTGCCTCCATACTGGCATCCACCTAAAGAAACATAGGCTGTCTGTGATGAATGAGCCTCTCATGGTTAAGAGGCTTTTCATTTAGGCCTTGGACAGAGAGTTCATGCAGGAAGAACAGAATCACAAAAACACAATAAACATTATTACAGCCAACAGCTTTCATATAAAGTGTGGATTGCCCATGCCAGACAGTGTTTCTTTGTTGAGGGTCTATGGATGGAGGAGCTCCTGTCATTCTTTGTTTCACACTGTGATAATTCTGAAGCTCTTTCACACTGCCACTGTGATTTAAAGCCATCCAAATAATCTTGACCTGGTTTCACTCAAGCACTTGAACACAGCAAAGTGACATTTACCACGTCATCCTGAGATTTTCCATCAGTAACCACCACAGCAATGCGGTTCTTGACCTGCCTGGCTCTGCTGGAGGAGGAGAAGACGTGGTCCACGGCAAACTTGATGGCCCTGCCAGTCTGCAAAACAGTCAGAAAACAGTGATGTGAATGAAAAACGCTATGATGCTCTGAGGTCTGTTCACCAGCTTCCAGCCATTGACAGCTGCATCACATCAGAGTGCAAATTAAATTATATAAACATATAAAAAAACTTTTTAAAATCTCCATGATTCTCCAAAATTGAGTAACTAGCAGCAGATTACAACAGGATACAGCAGACAGACTATCAACTAAAATGCAGAATGTAGAATTCAAAGGGGTGGATATGTATTTCTATTTTTCAAAGAGCGCGTGATATAAAACAAAGCAACCAAACTTAGTGTGCCTGTTTGTTTATTGACCATTTCTGTGCTTGTGGTGTTGCTGTGTGGTCATGCTGCTGCAGATGCACCTGTGGTGAGTGAGTGTTGGCACCCTTTGACCTGCCTAAGTGTAGTCTGCCTCTCCAACCAGCCTCAGCCTGCTCCACTTTATTAGTTTCTTGTTTTTGGATGCAGTAATGGAAGTAGTGAAGATTTTTATGGGACATTTTAGGAGTTTTATTCTTCCACCACCCTTCTGCATGCAGGTCCCCACAGTCATTAGTGCAGCAACCAGGTCATGTGTGGAATCCCAATATTAAATAAATAAATTCCATTCTGTAAAATATATAAATGAACCAACAATTTGTAAAGTAATTGTAGAAATTGTTAAAACTCAACTCATTATTATGAAATGTTATTTCATTATTCATTTTCGTAACTGCATTTTACTGGATATCATTTTCATTTCATTATAGACATTTATTTTTTTAAATACCCTTTTTTCCTTAATGACACTTCACTTTGATGCTGAGAAATAAACCAAACTCACAACCCCGCCTAGCCAGTTAGCCAGTTCGGTAAGTAGCATGAGCAGCCTTGTTAAGCTAAATAAATAAAAGGAGATTTTAGTTTCTGTGTCTGTGTACTGTGTTTATGTACAGCAGCAACGAGATAGTTGATTTAGAACTTTGGAAATGTTGTTGGTCTAGCTAACCCATGCTAACTAGTTAAATCTAGTAGCATATGTTGAGCTTGCCAGCCTATGAGAGGAGAGGGATGTGTGATTGGCTGAAAGGTGAGAGGGCAGTGACAACACCAGTCATGAAAAGTGGCATTATGAAATAATAAGTGGCATGTTATTATATTAAGTGTTATTGTGAAAAATGCCAGTATGAAATAAAAACAGACTTGGAAACAAAAATGTCTATTATTATGAAACTGAGAAGGATGAAATAACATTTCATAATAATGAGTTAAGTTTTAATAATTAAAAAAAAAAAAAAAAAAAAAATTGTAGAGTAGTTGTTTAATAGTAAATAAATAATAAATAAAATGAATAAATAGTAATAGTATTAATGTTTGTTCATGTTGCCCGTCTGGTATGTGTGTGGTATTCTGGTACAAAGTGCACAGGTGGGAGGGGAGGAACAAACAGGTGAGAGGTTCATTCAAATGAGGCCGTGTAAAGCAAGTTTTTTAGAGAACAGTCTTTCCCAAACTTAGGGTCACGGACCCGTTTTTAATGGGTCGCATACTCATAGAACTGGAGTTACATCCAGTAACTACTTCTTTGCTATGCTGATCTGTTCAGCTAAGATGCTGTGTGCAGGGCTGTTTTGTTGTTTAATGATAATATCCTCTCTGTCATCTACCTCTCTGTCTCATTGAAGGCATTCATGGTTTGTTGTCTTCTTTATTAGTAGTATATAAATGTAGATGTTATGGCATTTCATGATGTATTTTTGTGAGTTTGGGTCCCAGGGAGAAACCAAATTTCTATGTTGGGTCTCAGGCTGAAAAAGTTTGGGAAACCCCATGTAATAGAAGAATAAATGTTTCAGAACCACATCTGTTTCTCGCCCAAAGTCACCCCAGTACCAATTTGGTGATTGTGTTAACAAGAGCAAACTAAATACTTAATGGAACAGGCAAATACTTAAATTGTAAATAGCTATTTTAACTGAACACTCTCCAATCAATAGATGCACAATCTGCATCTAAGAACACACAGTGGTGCTCTATATTCTCATAATACTTGAATGCAAATCAGGACTGATAGAGTTGTAAAGAGAAAGCATGCTGTCCTGCCTGTGTGTTTCCTCCCAGGTAGGTGATGCTCCGTATGGCCTGGATGAGCTCTGCTCCCCCCTGGTGTTTCCCCAGAGGAATCTCCAGACGAGGAGTGTCGCTGTACTGGATCACAGCCACCTACAGCAGACAAAAAGCAAACTAAAGTAGGTGTGAGGAGATTTACTGATGCTCTGTGGCACTCAGAATGGGCCAAAATGCTGTAATAGTAAGGTTTTTATTAAAGCTGGGTACTGACACGGATCATAGGCTGTATATAATGACACGGATAGACAGTGTTCTTGGTGTGACAGGAGAAAATAATCAGATGATAGTAATGAGACTGGCCATGAACAGACTCTGCAAGTTTAATAGAAAAGTGCTGCTAAATGTGAATAGAAACAACAGTATAATGTGGTTTATATTACCTGTGTGTAATGGGAACTGATGTCAAATTGGCTGGTGATGTTGATAAGCCACTGCTTGGCCGTGTCAAAGTCAGAGAAGCCAACACTCCATGAACCATCAACAATGTAGACCAGGTCATTTACAGCTGTGCTGCAGCCTACACACACACACACACACACACACACACACACATACACGGTGATCAAACAAAAATGTCTTAAACATACAAACTAATATAAACTGAAAATTACATTTCATTATCTAACTCTGCTATAATCTAAATTATGTAAATACATCGACCCAAACTAACTGAGACTGTAAAATAGTCCTCCTGGTATTAAAGTGTTGCTACTTGCTTGTGTTTTCATGAGATGCACTTTGTCGGGCTCTATGTCATACCTGCTCGGACATCGTCCTCCTCTGCAGCCTCCAGGGGGGTCAGTAGCAATATTGCACTCCATACTGACCACAGCAACATGGCTCCGTAGGAGAGCGGTCTACTTCGGTCCAGTCCAACCTGGCTAAATTAGTGTTGGAAACAACAATGATTACTATTGACCTTTCTCTAGTCCCTATCAGACCAACATTTCCAACTGTCCTACACTGTAGTCCATAACAACATATTAATGAAATTTGTTGTGGATATTCACAACTCCCAGATGATGATTCCCAATGTGTTTGGTAACCCCCTGACCTTTTGTCTAGCACCACCATCATCACAATGTCCAGTCAGAGTACAGTCATGGTCCCCACAGGCTCAACCCTTTTCACTTTGGACACTCATGTGTTACCCTCAGGCCACATTGTCTACATTGCACAGAAAATATCTCATGAAACATTCATCTTCCCAAGGAGATATACTCTTTTTATTCTGCTGACCCACGGTGCCACCCTCAAGACATATTTTAGCCCCACTAGTGGTAAGGCATTTCCACTCCTGGGCATTTTGTCTGTTCCTTCCCACACTTTGGTGTTCCTGGGTGTGATACACATCACGTCCTCTAGGAGCCACTAGGGAGGCTTCAGACTTAAAGCCTGTTTCCACCACAGTAACCACTCCAGGAACCATTTAAGGAACTCAGGAACCTGACCTGCGTTTTGATTATCAGTGCAGAACGTTTCTGATTAGACAAGCAAAAATGAACTGTGTACTGCTTCATTCATTCACACAGTAAGCAGCATGCATTGGTTGTCACATGAATCATTATTAGGACTATGGATGGCCATTTGTTTTAATGTTTATTGACAATAAAACAATAGCATATGTTGTTTGACTTACTGAGTCTGAAATGAGCGAGACAATGAGAGAGCCAATATCCAACTCTGCATGTCTGTTTTGCAGCTTCCAGTTAATTAATCATGCTACAGTAAATACAAAAATCAACACGTGACTCTGAGTTGTTGTTTCCTAGTTTTTTTAATCCATTATCTAATTTGCCTAATCTTCATGTTTCTCCAGGTGTGGAAATGCAAACAGGAAAGGGACATTTAGATCCAATTTAGTTTCGACAGGCTCCTTAGTTCCTGGAAGTATCTGGTCGAAGAGGGCCTTTGAAGAGTAATTTAACACAGAGCTGAAAATCATTGTTTCGTTGACTTCTTGTGGTTGACGTTTCAAATCTGTTGCACTTGTGTGCGCTACAGTCTGCTCTGTTCAGTTGCCTTGCATCTGTCACAGTGATGTCAGTGTGTAGTAAACACTTCCACATACTGTGAGCACTACATCACGTTGATTTAAGCCAAAACGAGGTTTTCTGCTGCTGTCAAGTTACTTTTTGAGTTTTGTTACAATAAAGACATGACCACTAAATTACAGCATGCGCAGCAGTCTAATAGCTCACTGCTCACTTCTTTAAAGCATATCATGTCCAAACAATGACTGCTAGTACTTAAACTTGTTTCCAGATAAAAACAGTCTAAAGTCCTGAGACTTTATATTCCGTATTACAAATACACACACACCATAGTGCTAATACATATGTGCATGTGTCTGTATGAATTAGGACTCTTTCCAACAGTCTATAAAAAGTGCAATGAATAGCCTGTGTTGTAATGTTGATTTGGCACATGTATGATATATGGCTGGAGAATCACCACAGCTCTCTTTTCTTCTCCACTGTTCTTCCTCCTCCTCCTCTTCCCTGCAAAATGCTTTGTGAGTTTTCATGTTGTGCCATGCGACATATGGTCTCGTAGTGTGTTTTCTGCGGAGCTCTCCCTGTGTTCATTTTGCAGCGCAAACATGGTTCCACCGACCACAAGGCTGGGCCAGAGAAAATAACAACGTGAGCACTATGCTGGGATGGGAAAACAGAAATCTAAACATGGCAGAGAGGGCTGCAGTGTGCTGGCAGAGGCTTTAAAGACAGGGGAGGATCAGTCAGCCACAGAGAGAGCAGCTACCACAACCTTTCTCTTACAGTCTCCTCCCAGCTCCCGTAAGCCTCTTCTCTTTCTTTTGTTTGACTTGCTAATATAGAACCATATTACACCAGCATGCTTCCATTTGTAACTTCAATTTAGTTTGTAGTTTTTTACCCCAAGAACAAAATAAATAAGACTGGTGAAACTGAATCTTCTCAGTACAGTTTCCTGCTTAAAGAAAGTGCATCTACAATACCAATATCATAGAACAGATATAGCTCATAGCTCATATGTTTTGCATTACTGTCTATTAGTTAGTGTTTTAGATGCATTTTTCATATATAAAGTTACTGAATAAAGGCAACAGTCAACATGCACATATAAATAAGATGTGGGGGTAACGGGTGGGCCATGGGCTTGAACTGGGCTAACTGTAAGGGCCCCTTAAGGGATCCCATAAGGCCTAAATGTGGACTACGAGCGTTCAGTAACATGGGTCCAACATGGCAAGCCCTTGTGGGTTGACTGTATGGGCCTCTCCTGGGTTTCACGTGGGGAAAGTGACATTTTCTGAAAGGGTCCCTCTTGATAGGCATTGCTTTAAAGTGGGGAGGTAGCTAAACTTAATTATTAATCACTGGGGAGTTTATTCAGGTTAATACATTAGGCCAGTTTCACCAAGCCAGAGTTTACTTTAGTAGTGTTGTCTAACAGCTTGAACAATGGGTGTGATTACTGACAGTGTCTTTAGATTGACTGGCATTTAGCTTGCCTTTTATTGATCCATAACTAACACACTCTCACATTCTTACTATAAAGATACAGGTCATGTTTGCTAAAAACGTGTTGACAGCTCAATGTCTTCTGCTGTTACCTTCTTTACCTTTACCTACGTTTGGCTAAAACAACTGTTAATATGCATTTTAAACTGTATTTCCATGTCTCTCTCTCTCTCTCTCTCTCTCTCTCTCTCTCTCTCTCGTTGGGTTCACTCCCACAGGTTTTTTCACTTTCCTGAGCACCGTGCGGATGTGTACAGATGTGTACATCTCTCTCACCCTCCTATTAGTTTCTTTCACACATTTAAAATTGTCAAACATAGGTGTTGATGGCTGCATTCCTTTTAGGATTTTCCAGGTTGAATTTATTGTCATTCTCTCCATACAAGACGCAGTATACAGGGGAAGGAAATTGCGTTCCTTCAGTGCTACCGTGTACACAACTTTTGGTGCCACAGCCCTGGTACTGTCTATGCTGGCTCACTGTCATGCTTTACTGGCACACCTAAATGGAACAGAGCCATCATTGTTATTAATAGTATCTCCTATGCTTTTCCTGCTATGACAAGTCAAAATGCCTGCTGTGAAAAAGGTGTATTGGACTCTCATACAGGCATGTCACTGCAAATCAGTGAAGACTGCTGCTCTAATATTAAGTTGGACACACACACACACACACAACTGTACAATTTTTGATTCCCATTGTAACTGTTCATTTTAGCTTATGGATATGAACACAAGAAAATGGTTTCTGCCATACATTTCATCAGTGTGAGCCCTGCTGTTGCTACAGATTTGAGGTGTCCCCACTGATCTTGGGCATACCAAGAAAACATCAGCACCAGTCACTGTTCAAATGCCTAAATATGACCTACATTTACATTTACTGGATGACGACCTCTAGTGTGAACAAAACCATCAGGAGTAGGTCAGGGTTGATGGATAGGTCAACAAAGTGTGTGACTTTGACATGTCAACATTGGTTTCTTTTAACCATGCCACCATCTTTTTCTAATCCTAACCAAGTAGTTTTCATGTAGAAACTTAACCAGACCTTAATCATAGCCGTGGCAGATCAGGAAACTTTGATATGATTGTGATTTGTAATGGTTTTGGAAGGCACTGACAAACTGTGTTGTCCTGCCAGTAGGGATGCCTGTTTTTAAAGACAATAACACATTATGTATGGTGTTGTTTTGTTCAGTGGACGAAGTGCAGCTCTAAGAAGGATCTTTAGTTTTACACTTGGCTGAGGTGGAAATGTATTGAAAAAAACTAAATGCGACAAAGTGCAATGGAAACAAACATACATGAAGCATGGACTTAAATGTCCACTGAAGCTTCCACTGAAGAGCTGAAAACAGCAGATCAGTGGAGCGATGAGGAGGCTCTAACCTTCCTCACACGAACACATGAAAACAAACATAAAGGTGATATTTCCACTATGGTTTCCACATGCTTTTTGTTCCTTTCAGGTTTAACTGGAGCTTTTTAAATGACGTCATCTCGCTGTGTCCTCTGGTTTAATAGCAGCGACTGGAGAATTAGCTTCACCAGCTGTTTATCTCCATTAACCAATCAACTCATGTTCACACAGCAGCGGTGAATGGAAACGTGCGTTCACATGCATTTTCTTTTGGAGATTTTGTGGGAATTCGGTTAAGATTTGCATTAAATTTGTATGGAAACTTGACTAAAGACAAAATTTTTCTAGCCAAAAGTCTCCAATGGTCATCTTTACGGCAGCTCCAAACATACTCGACATTCTGTGGATGGAAAACGATATTTCTGCTCCTGAAAATATGTGTGACCACTCATTAATGTAAACACCATTCAGGTAGTCCCAAGTTCATGATTTTAATTCCCTTGATTTCTATTTCAAACCTTATGGCTGTGAGGCCACATTGAAGAGCACAGAGACAGCACGCCACTGCAGAATGTTTAATACCTATTCAAATGTTTCTAAAAGTGTCTCTACCAGGATCCTTCCTTTGATCCGTCTATACATCCTTTCCTCAGTACCTCACTCTTTCATTTTAAAGCCCGTTAGTCATTACAGACACACAGTGTGGATAGGTGGGTAGTGAACTTGAATTCCTCCAAACCTCACTCTACATTTGGCGAAGCAGAAGTGCAGTATACCAACCACACCAACCGCCTCCACTGGCCTCAGCATCACAGAACATTCCTTGTGCACAGATGTTGTTGGGATTGCTCAGCGTCTTTGGTTGGTTTACGAAACAACGATGACTGTGGGGACTGATTCCAGGACTGCCATGTATTCCTAACCTGCTAAGATCCACTACATTTCTGACTGATGGCTGAGAACATCATTTGGTCATAGCAATACATGGGGACATTGTTTTATATTATACACCAGTGTTTTTGCATGCGCCTTTACATACCTACTGTAGTGACCATTTTTCCAAGCATGTTATATTTTCTACAACTTTCTAGTCATTGCTTTCCAGTCATTGAACTATGGTATAACAATCAATTAGCAGTGACTTGAAACTTGCATGTACGTAATCCATCCATCCAGACTTTTGATGTCATACAGTATGTTCATTGTCATTGCATAGTCATGCAGTTGAAAGTGCAGATTGATTCACAGGACCTTCAGTTTATTATAATGCAATGCTTATATACTGACAAAAATAAATGCAGATGAATGTGATGAATCTTTATGCCTCTGTTTATTCTGTAGTGAAATGAAACGACTCCAATGCCTGTTTGAAAGATGAGTAAAATGCATTCAGAATAATGTATGCTTTGGAAAATGATTGACAATAGGTGCATTTCCATCCACCTGTTTTAATGCACATATTGATTTGCGCATAAAAAAAACCTGAGTGGAAATACCAGACAACAAGTGGAAATATCGCACTGGAGTGGCTGGAGTGGAAAAGTTGGTGTATTGATAAAAGTGAAAGTAAATGCAACGGAAACAGACTTAGTGAATAAATCGTGACATACTGTACAAGAAGCATGTCATCACTGAAGAGACGCAAACATCAGATCTGTGTGGAGTGACGAATTTAAAATCCTTCTCCTCACCTTCAAAGCCCTAAATGGTCAGGCACCATCATATCTTAAAGAGCTCATAGTACCCTATTACCCCACTAGAGCACTGCACTCGCAGAATGCAGGGTTCCTTGTGGTTCCTAGAGTCTCTAAAAGTAGAATGGGAGCCAGAGCCTTCAGCTATCAAACTCCTCTCCTGTGGAACCAGATCCCAGTTTGTGTACGGGAGGCGGACAACCTCCTCACATTTAAGAGTAGGCTTAAGACTTTCCTCTTTGATAAAGCTTATAGTAGGGCTGACTCAGGTGACCCCTGAGCCCCCCCTTAGTTATGCTGCTATAGGCCTAGACTGCCCGGGGACTTCCTATGATGCACTGAGCTCCTTTCTCCTCCTCTTCCTCTCCATCTGTACGCCCTCATATCCCATCAATGCTTGTTACTAACTCAACTTCTTCCCGTAGTTGTGTGCTTTCTCTCCCCTCTGTGTTTCTCTCTCCTTCTGTTGCTTTCTGCAGGTATTTCTGCCTCCGGAGCTGTAGAGTCTGGATCTATGGTTGCAGCCACCTGCTGCCCCCGTGTTCCTGCTCTGCACCCGCTGCTGCTATTACTGTTATTGCTCTTATTATTAGTATTACTATTATAATATTGCTATTAGTATTATTTCTATTAATATTAACATCAATGCCATTACCATAGCTATTGCCTTACATCCCTATGTGGAACATAGGAAGCTGTTCTCTTTCCTCCTGCTCTCTCTCTCCCGCTCCCCCCCTCCCCCTTCAACCCAACCGGTCGAGGCAGATGACCGCCCACCCAGAGCCTGGTTCTGCTCGAGGTTTCTACCTGTTAAAAGGGAGTTTTTCCTTGCCACTGTCACCTAGTGCTTGCTCATGGTGGGAACTGTTGGGTCTCTGTAAATATAAAGAGTCGGTCTAGACCTGCTCTACTCGAAAAAGTGCCCTGAGATAACTTTGTTATGATATGGCGCTATATAAATAAAACTGAATTGAATTGACGAGGAGGCTGTAACTTTCCTCACATTAATACATGAAACTAACAGAAATGCTGTATTTCCACCACAATTGATGATGCCATCTTGTTCTGCAATGGTTTAATGGCCCTCGACTGGAGAGTCAGCTCCCGATGCAGCCAACTCCTAGTAGTCGCAGTTAAAATTGCACTAGATTTAGATGGAAACCTGACTAGTGATGTATTATTTGATGTGTAGTAAGTGGGTTTGAAACATGCAAAAACATAGCCACATTTGTGACCTCAGTGCTCCGTATTACTGGATTTGGTCATGTAGCGTTCTCTACACAGATCTTAGGGGGGGAATCTAATGTATAATTTATGTTATCCAGCGGCAGGCTGTTTTTTCAAAGGTATTTTTGTGGTCTCACTGATGTCTACCATGTGCCCAGAATAATAAAATGTTTGCCCAGGACAAAACCAACATTAAAACCCAATATTTGTACAGGCTTGCTTGGCCTGCCGTAGTGTAAGAAGAGCAGAGTGGAGTGGGAAACATTTTAAAGTTATGAGGAGACAGTAGACATCTGTGGGATCACCAAAAGAGCAGATCTCTGCTGGATAACAGGTAAAAAAAATACCAGAGTTTTCCCCTAAGGTTTGTGTAGGGATGAATATGTGAACGAATCACGGGATAACGTAGGGGGTGCTGAGGTCACATATAGAGCTAGCAAAAACACTGATAGGTCCTTTAAACTGTTACAGCAGGATTATAGAATTCTGCTTACATTTAAGGGATAGTGGTGAATCCTAAAATGTAACGGTAGCTCAAATAGAAGAAAAGTCAGAGAACTGACTCAGTCATGTCAGTTGCACAGCAATATCTATCAAAGTTTGCTAACACTAGCTAACATTAGCCACGATAGGCTACTGCTCATATCTGACCAAGAAAGGCTGTCTGTTTTATTGCTTATGAACTGTACTTTTCCTTTGTAAAAGGAAGATGGAGTCATTTCTTCTTTTAAAATCCACATACATAGTCTCGCTTTGGTATCATTTAATGGTATGAATAACTCCCATTCAAAGCAAAAATAACTGCAGTGACCAACGTATTTTAGCTGTCATGTAAAACCTCTTGATGACATAATTGGTGACTGCTTCTGAAGACTATACTTTCCTGACATTCAGCATGAAATGATCTTTATATGATGAAACTGTATGTCCCAGACCAAAAATAGCTGCACTGACTATCTTGAACACCATCGCGCACACCTTCTCCATCATTTCCCGTTCATTCACTAGTTGTACATACAGTAATTAGGATGGAAGACCAAGTTATTTCAGGCTACAGACTTAACTAACAGCAAAACTTTGAAATGCCAAGAGTCACACAGAGAGAGACTGGTGCCTTGTGCTAAGGCAGAGGACCTCGCTGACCCATAATCACAGAGGTGGATGTATGCAGTTCTACTGTATATTTAGCTTGTCTTCTCATTGTCCTGATGGCTGGTCACTTGTGGCCAAACCAAACCCATGCCATGGTAACATCAAGTTTGGAAAAGGCTGCTTAAAAACAGTGATGGTATGCATGCAGAGATACAGCTGCAGATTAACAACCACCAACAAGATCATTCCTATTCTCTAAAAAAGGAACTAACATCACGTTAATATTGATTAGTATATTATATATATCACAAAACATGTTCTCAGTCTGGACAGATATATCCAGCAGTTGTCACTCTGATCAGGCAGACTCCCCCCTCCATAACAGCACATGCAGTAAAGACGTGATGACAGGCCTTTACCTTTCTCTTCCAGCTGCTGGTAGCAATGATGAATGCCTCTTGGTTTCTAGGAGAAAGTGAAGAGAGTGCAGCCCTGACTTGGTAGTGACAGTCCTCCCTCTGGCTGGCAGAGGGAGTGGTGGGAGTGTCAGGGCAGCCTTTATACATGGTGGCTAGCCTCACCACAGAATGTCACACTACAGAGACCAATGTGGACCTAATGTGGATTTACACACACATACACACACACATCTGATGTGTGGAATGACCACAGTGTGAAAATACATTAGTGTTTGTGTGTGTATGTGTCAGATTCTTTTTTTTTTGTCATATTGAATCACTGCTTACATCCAACATTCATTTATTATTCTACACAGACTGAAGATTTTCACTCACTTTATGCTTTATAAAGGGGCTGCAATGGACTAGCTTAGAGCGCCAGGCTTACAACTTAAAGGTGGGGTAGGCAGTATTTTTTTGGCATCATTGGGAAAAAATTCCATAATAACCATTCAGCATATTGTAATTCAAGTGGTCTGAGAGCAAACCTCTACTTCTGCCCCTCCTCTTGGCTCTGTTTTAAATCTATCCCGTGATGGGAGACTTTGGCCAATCACAGGTTATTTCAGATAGATGGTATGTTTGTATTGGTTGTTCTACAAATGCAGACGCTCGTACACGTCCCTTCAGAAGCATGATTTCATGGCGGACAATCCTGCTGAAAATCCTGCAAGTGATAAATTTCCAAGACCTCCTTTGCCTACAGCAGTGTATAGTACAAAACAACATGTCTTGGCTCCACACGGAGCTTCGAGCTCATTATGTTCGATGCCTTGGCGCTCATAACAATGTGGCATAGAGGCATGAAGACAAACAGTGGGGAATAACTTTTGACAGGGGACAGTGGCGTGTGTGTGGTGTACTAGCCTCTCATCCCGCTGCTGTACAGCGTTGCAGCTGCCTCTGAAGCCTGAGGCGCTCTGCGAGCGGCGAGAGGGACCGATTTCTGG
This sequence comes from Macquaria australasica, assembly GCA_005408345.1. Lineage (NCBI taxonomy): Eukaryota > Metazoa > Chordata > Actinopteri > Centrarchiformes > Percichthyidae > Macquaria > Macquaria australasica. The sequence goes on from SEMN01000386.1 coordinate 159,766, forward strand.
GTGAGGCTCACCGTGGAGAGTGAGCCCTAGGAGGCATGAGGTTTGCAGGGCAAGGATTCCTTCAGCTGCTGGCTGAAGTTGTGGGTTTGGTGGGAGGGGCTTAGCGGAGTGATACGAGGCAGCAGAGAGAGAGGCGGAAGGTTTTACATAGGTTGCACAGATTTTGCCTACTGCAGCTTTAAAAGTTGTCAACTTGAACTTCTAACTAATCCAGCAGCATGCTCTTATTTTGAAATTGAGGGTGATGTGTGAAAAGTTGAAACGATGATCAGTAGTTATACGATAATGTGGGGCAGGGCTGTGGTTTTACTGCAGCTGTGCTGACTTTCATCAGATTACAGGTTAAAGAAGCCTGTGGCAAGAGATGAAGTAGCATCTGTAGCACATGTTGGACTGATATACTATACTGTACTATAAGTAATGATTGAGCCATTATCCACTGAAAAGGAATGCAAATGGACGGAATCCACTGACATGTTTGCAAATAGAAATGCGTTACGTTCTCATCATTTCTATCTAAATGACAAATCTCTATGAACATGTTTCAATGTTTTCTGGTTCTTACTGTGTTGAATGACAGAACAATCTTAGTCAACTTGAATCTGTTTTGCTCTAGCTGACAGCTGCCCAAACTAAATCTGGATTTGTTCTTGAATTCATTTCATTGTATTGGTTTTTTTTTTAACACTGCTTTTATTTTTTTTATTGTAAAAAAATGCTTTTTAAAGATTTCTCTATGAAACCATTATCTTTTAAATGCAGAAATGATTTCTCAATCGGCCCCATATTCTCTTCTGGTTAATAACACTGTTTTATTGGTGCCTCTAAGGAAAGAAACAGCTGTATCTGAAAGTGAGTTTGTGGATGGAGTAAACTTTTAAGGGCTCGGTCATGATCCAGATAACTTTGAAAGGATAATGCTGGCAATATTCTATATTTTTCTTATTGCCAGTTAATCCCATGTGCAGAGCCAAACCAATAGTGACTCTATCTACTAACAAGTATTGTGTGTGTATAACAGCCTATCACTTCTTCCTCAGTGCCATACAGCTCCACTGTTGACCAAAAACTAATGTGAAAGAACCAAAAACTCTCCTGCACACTGTCGAGTCAGGTTAAACTGACTCTATATATAATCTGTGGCCACACTGTTACACTGGGTGACATGTTCCTTCATCATGAACTTTTGACTCAATCCCACACATACTGTCCCGCTGCTGTAAATACTCACTAGAGCACCAAATGTCTATCTGAAAGTAGTCCCCAACAAATGCACTATTTATTTTCCATTCTAGTCTTTTTGAGTAGAATTTACTATAAAAAAAACTACAGTTCCCATGTCTGGGAAAGTATGTATTTGTGACCCATTTTTAAAGATTTACATCTTCAGTAGGAACCAATGGACAGATTAACACATTGTTGGTTTTGGTCTTTTAGAGTAACATCAGCCTCCTTTTAAATGAGCCTGCATCAACAGTCAAATCAAGCTAAAGGTCTGGGGCCCTGCACAGAACTAAAAATAAAATGAGTTGGCATACACACCCATCGCTGAAGAACCAGTGGGGGAGGAAGTACTCAGATCTTTAATTATGTAACAGTCCTGTGGTGAAAATGTTACTGAAGTAAAAATACAATGTTACACAGTTATATTATTAGATTATTGTTGCTGATGCATTTATGTGTAAGTAGTATTTTACTGTTTTAGTTGGCCGAGGTGGAGCTAATGTTTTAAATACAGTTGGCTATTTCAGTCTATAACAATGCACCATATTATATAAGCTCATCATATCTTCTTATGTAAAATCTTAATTTAACTAGCTATAACTGTCAAAATAATGCAGTAAAAAGCATAATATTTCCTTTGAACTATGGTGGAGTTGAAGTAGAAAGTAGCATAAAATGGAAGTTCTCATGTAAAGTACAAGTACCTCAAAAGTACTGTACTTGAGTAAATGTACTCATTCCACCAAGTTGCCCATTAGTGGCTAAACACGTAACTTCTCCAAAGGGTTAAAGGCTCCTCCTCGTGTCAATATGTGTCACCATATCAACTCAAATCACATACACAGTCACACTCAGTACAACGTGTAGTGAAATGAGTTTGTGCCTGCTCCAGAAAGCAACTAACAAAGAGTAAAACATAGAACAGAATAGAATGCTGTGGCATAAAATAAAACAAATTTAATCCAATATTTTACAGAAGAAACAATGAAACAATACATCTGTCCGTTTCAGTGAAATGAAACAGTGAAACAGTATGACTATGGAACCATGGACCATATGAATGAGAAGCAGAGCAAAGCGCCCAGACAGTTTCAGCTTATTTATTTGTCATCTTTTAACACAGGCTGACTGAAAGAGATGCAGCAGCTCTTGGCGCTGTGTTCATACAAGGACGTGGAACTCTGAAGTGTCGTTGCCCCCTGTTGGAGCGCCACAGTGACAGACCCTTATGATCCAGGTTGCTGTTCCCTCTGTGCTAGTTTAAGGCTTTGCTGTTGCCAAGGCCTTTTTGAGCTCCAAAAATAAACAAATAAAGAGCACAGCGAAAATATAGCACTGAAAAGAAAAAGGCCAAATATGTGCCTTCACTTCCTCTCCAAGCAGACCACACGAGGCTGGACAAAACAGAGGACTATGCTAAGCTCCAAGTCTGTGTTTGTTGCAGAGGAGAGCTAGAGGAAGTGTCAATTCAGTTCAGTCTGGGACGCAAGGACAGTGTTGTTTTCCCCTTCTCATGCAGGAATTCATCTGAAATAGATTTACTATTCTACTGAATGTACCAACAGTATGTATCTATTCTACTGAATGTACCTGCTGCTCTTAAAGACATGTTCTGAAAGTAGGTGGTGGAATTGTCCACAACATAAAGCCATGGATGTTTCACAGTGTGGGTGTCCCCGACTACGTTCTACATGTGTAAATCCAGCCAAAATGATGTCGAACCAACAGAACATTTTCTTTTAACTCGATGGATTATAAAAACATTAGATGACGAGGAGAGATTCCACTCTGCTGATCTTCCAGCCTATAGATTTGTATCTTACTCGCTCTGTTTGAAATTGAGGACAGCTTATTTATTTCACACAGGGTCAGATCAGTGGGATTCTCTCAGCACCCTGGTTGTCTTTTCTTATCTCCTCATATCCAACCTCCTGACCCAGTTCATGTTGAAAACGTAGTCAGGAAAAGGGAGGCAGTTGTTTGACTATTCAGATCCAGAGTAAGCAAACAGTCCAGTAGCCAGATTCACCGACAAACACAGAGGAAGTAAAGCTGCACCAAGCAGCAGGTCTGGTTTCCTTTTCTTTGTAATTGTCACATTTTACCTTTAGAGGGCAGTATTGCCTAAATGAAAGTCACATAAACACCAATTGTAGATTTGTCTGTCTTTTTTCTTTCTTTCCATCATTTATTATTTACTAAAATACGAGAACTTTAAAAGAAAAAAAAAAGAGTCAAATATATTGGTGGGCTTCTAACATTTCACAGAACATGTTAGAACATATCTTCATAAAGACACAGTCTAAGGTGTCTCATGCATTTACTTCAACAATATCAAATTGTCCTCCATAATCTTCCTGAAAACCCAGACACTATGTTGTGGCTTGCTTGTGTGTATGCTTTTATTACAACTACTCGGCTCCTGCAATGAACTGTTCACGTCTCCCCAAAAAGTGTATAAATCACATTTACAATTGATACAGAACGCTGCTGTCACAGATGTAACAGCTACAGTGAAAAGGGCTCAAATCACTCCAAGCCTCTGCACTGGTTACTTCCACTTAGTTTTAAGATCAATTTTAAGATTCTTGTTCTTGTCTATAAATGTGTGTGTGTTGAACACTTAGTTGATATAATGCAGAGATATGTCCCTGGTAGATCCCTGAGATCCACAGACAAATACATGCGGTGAAGCTGCTCTCTGTAGTTCTGGACCCAAACTGTGCAGTTCTCTGCCTCTGAATCTGCAGTACAGCAACAGCAGTTGTTGACTGTTGCTTTTATCTAGAATCTGTTATTACTACTCCAGTGCCACACCACTGCTCAGTCTCAGAGGATTGCAGTTATTACTATTGTTATATGTACATACATATTCATTATTTGTTTTACTTTAATTTTTTACATTTTCATTGTAAAACAATTTCAGCTTGTTTTGTGTATGGAAGCCACAGTAAAGAAAGTTTATTACTATGAGAGTTATAATTAGGGTAGAAGTTAAAGTTCTAAAAGGCTGGAATCGCAGGGATGTTCAGTGTAAAAATAAATCACTATTTTTTGGAAAAGATGGTTCACAAAGAGCAACATCTTAGCTGAGCAGCATCTGAATACAGATTGGAATACACTTCCAATGTAAATCCAGTGAAGGAGGAAGCTGACTAAAAACCATCAAACATATTAACTGACACAACTCTTCCTCCAAGCTAACTGCTTATAGTCACTATGGAGAGTGGGATTTAACTGTGGTGTATATTGTGTTAGTAATAAAGTTTCCTTTACAACTTTACGCAGATATATCCAGTAAAACGTGTTGGAGATTTGGGATGAATAATTCCCTACAGGGAAACTATTTGTCAAATGTTCTGTCATTGTGCACTGTATCACATATTTTGGGTGATAAAAAATACAATATCAAATAAGGCAGATCCTGCATTGCTGTACTGCCTTGTTGAGGGGTCCTGTGTCGAAATCTGCTTTTACGACCTTTATTATTTTAGTTTATATTGTGCTATGGTGCATGTGTTTAATCAAACTGCCACAACTAAGTGACCAACCTGAAGTCCCACACAGGAAACCTGGGGCCAGGTGGTGTTACTCCAGCATATATTTTAAATAATTTGATATTTGCTAACTACAGAAGAGGCATCTTATATTGACAGAAAGACCAAGTCACTAACATGCTACTAATGTACGGTAGCTAAAATGTTTTACTGTAAATAAATATAGCCAATAAATAGAAGTAAAAGTTCTATTTATACAGCTTCCTGTAGGTTGCAGTAAGTCCGCTAACAGCCACACGATGGCAGCAACGCGCTGACCGTATATAGCTACTCTGCCGGAAATGAAGAGTAGAGGAAGAAGAAGACCGTAACGTAGGAAAAAAAAAGCTACAGTACTATCGCAGCCAGCAGCGTCAGATTGCTAATAGTGAAAACACTGTAAAACGAATGGCAGGTCGCCTGTCTTTTCAGCACGGTGTAAGTTGTCAATAATGTATATTGGTCCGTTATTTATACTTTGAAGCCTCTCTCGCAGCGCTGATAATGCTGAAAATGAAGCTACCGATGAAAACGGGCGAGGAAGGAGGCGACGAAACGGCCGAGGACGATTCACTGGATCAGTCGGAGCACCAGCACATTCCCCGGGCTGTACCTCCCTCTTCGGCGTCCGACGGACTGGACGAGTCGCCCAGACCTTATGTATGTCCGTCCCAGCTGGACAAGGAGACTGTCTTTGAGTGGTTCGGCCTACACCTAAACCCCGCCAAGCGAGTCGAATTCATGTGCGGGCTGCTACATATGTGCCAACCCCTGGAGCTCCGCTTTTTGGGATCTTACTTAGAGGATATCGCTAGGAAAGATTACCACGTTTTAAGGGACTTCGAGTTTCGGGCAAATAGCCCGAGCGATTTGGGAGTGTTGACAGACGTGATTGACCCAGTGGTTAGGTCCAAGCTCTTGGTCTGCCTGTCCCTCCTCGGGTCAGACAGCAGGGACTGTGCTGGAATACTCTTTCGGATACTGAGCCATGTAGATCCGGCCTTGTTCTACAAAAATTATGACTACTCCCTTCCTCCATTTAGGGACCCTCGCCACCACTCGTTCCACCCACCGTGTCTGGACGGGAATGTGTACGGGCGGTCAGAGCCGACCTGCGGCTTCTTCACCAACGAAACGGCGGCAGGACCTCTGGAGCAGTTGGCGCTGCTTTTTACCATGGCCTCTCTACACCCAGCTTTCCATTTCCACCAACGGGAGATGGTCCGAGGGCAGCTCGACAAAATAGAGCTCGCCATAGAGGAGGAGAGACGTCAAAGTCAGCTTAGACTAAACGCGCAGACAACGGTAATGGGCAATAAACCAACATTAGCACCATTAAGTGGCTCAACTTTAACCGGTTTTCTTCAGGAGGGACTTCACGTCTATAGCATAGCTAATTAAAATATACATGTATAGTTACATATAGGCCGAGTTCTGCAGCAGGAAACGTCCATGGCAGGACAGCTAATGCTAACATATATAAGCTCGCCATTATCCTGCCAGCAGCTAAAGTTTGTCAAGTGGTTTCAACCATTGATTCAACCAGTTGAGTGACACAAGCCGTGCTCAGGTGTACGGGATATATTGCTGTGGCTCTGTTGCTTTGGTCCCATTGTGTAACGTCCTATTTGTTGGTGCTGTGGATCTATAAGTTAACTGGCTAACCTACCGTTATCTTTCTGAAAGTCATCAGCAAGCTTACTGGATGTTAAGCGGTGCCCCTATTCAAGCTATCCATGAAGTGCTAAGCGCTGCTCTGACAACATTGTCTAATTATCTAAAACAGTGAGTTTGATAAAGTACTGATTCACTGTGGCCTTCTAACCTTGTGAGACATGACTGGTGTCTGCAGGTTTTCACTCCCAACCAAACAGGACAGCAGCTGATTACACTAATTCTTTCCTCCTTTGCATAGAAGTTTTGTTGTGGTGCTTGGTATATTGGTGTGAAAACTTGCACCTGCTACTTTTCAGTGTCTTTTAATAGTAACAATGTTAACTGGCAAGGTTATCAGCAATGCTAATGGCGACTTAAATTACTAGAGTGAGCTGTTGCCTACCTTTCACACTGCTGTTTCTCATTTCATCACTTAGTCTGTACTTTACCATCAGCATTTGATTAAAACAAAAATGAAACAACTTTATGAAATGGAGACATGCTGCGTGAGAGCTGGGCCGTCATGCGTGTGAGAAGGACTTGATTTACACAGCAGACCTTTTTTCCCACCTTGCACTTCAGCTAGCTGGTTGCGTTGGTGTTGGGCAAAGCAGGGTTTCTCAATAAGACATGTATTATGGCTTAGTAGCATGTGTTGCTGAAAGGATATGGCAACTAAAGTACAAGCCTAGTTACACAATGATGTAATGTTGTCGCCGTTTACCTGTTGCCACCCCAAAGGAAACCATTACAGCAGCACATTTGGTTCTCATATAAATCAGAAGGGAAAAAATATAGATTGTAGACATATAAACATGGAGGGAAATTAGGACGCAAGCTGCCTTTTTAACAAAGCAGGTTTACTGGGATGAACTCTGAACTGAATTTCCTCCTCACTAAACCTTGAAGCAAATCTATCCCTGTAAACCCTCTTTGTGTACCAGGCCCCTGGAGTCTGGGTTTAGCGACTGTCCGTTACCAAACCTTCAGGTCTGAGTGGGAGACGCCTGCCAGTCAAGCAAACATAATTCCAAACATGCCTCTATATTACGACATTTTGAAACCTTAATGTCACTTATGTATTATGTATTGTCTGAGCTTTCTTGAAGCTAGCATCTAGTAGTTGTTTGAGGAAACTACGTAAGGGACTTCAGTATTCAACAGTGGTGGTTGCTGGCTGCTGAGGAACAGTCCATTTCTACACAGTATTCCTCATCACTCAAGCACTTATCCTATCTTTGTCTCTATCAGTCAGTCTCTGCGTTCCTCTCTGTCTTGAACCACTGTCCATGGAGGTCCAGGTTTTTATTTAATCTTGTTCCAAACAAATTCAAACTGCTACCTGCTCCCCTCAGGTTGAGGTTATTAATCAGTGGAAAGAACCACCGCAGTGTTTGCTTGGAATTAAAGTCTGCTGAAACATAGGGTAAAATCAATCCTAAACACACAGTTACTGTCCTGTATGTCTTTGAGGCAAGGGTGGATTATTGACTGAGCCAACCAGGCTTTCTCCCAGAAAATTCTTTAACAAAGGTTGTGACAAGAGATTTCTGTCGATTGTTTCAGCATTTGTGAAATGTATGTACACTTACAGTATAATGGAAAAATCCCTTCCCTAATCTGAAGTCATGTTAGGAATGCCAAGCTGCTCTGCAGCCGACTCAAGTGTCAGAGCTTCCCACCAGCACATGAAAACCCCTTACCCCTAGGGGTCAACCGCTGCAAATTAATGTGTGAGTGTCTTTCTGCCTAATCCACACATGGCAGTTTACATTAGGGAGGCTTTAAGCAGCTGAGGAATGTTTGGAAATGTGTCGGCAGTATCCATTATAAATAACCAGAATCCATAGTCTGACAGAAAAGGTTATTGGAAAATAGGTGATGATTATGTTTTAACTATACATGTCAGCTTTGGTGCTTGACCTTTTTGTTTAATACTGATTATCATATCGATCATACCTTTTAACAGACAGCCAGTTGGTACAGTGCTCTTCAGGGCTGGCCCTGTTCTAGATAAATCCATGAGCTTGACATCATTATGAGGCAGGGCCTGGTCTGGCCTGGTAAAGATGCACTGCAGTTAATAAAATCACACTGGCCATTTTTAAAGGCTGGGCTGCCTCTGGACTGTGGTACTGTCAGATGTGGTGAAAGGGAGAGAGGATGGTTGGAAACAAACAGTGGTTCCTGGTGTTTACATTATGTCTCTCTCTTTTGATTGGCAGGCAGTTATGCTAGGCTATGTTTACATGGTGTAGCTCAGCTGTTGTCAGGTACATATTATGTTTACTGTTGGCTATTTTTGGCTATTCAGCATTGGAAATGGGTTTGTGTAGATTGTAATTCACCAGATATGAATATGTTTGCTGTGCATGCAGAACTAAATAATAATGAATAATATTGGGATAGTGTCCCATCCCTGAAACACACCTCCTACAACACTTTCTAAACAAACCACTCCTGATCCAGCTTTGCACTGTGCTCCAGCATTATACATTTGCACTGACCTACCTAGCTTTGTTATTGAAACGTCAAAGAATTGTACTTAAACATAATATCTTGGATACTGCTGGTAGGATTCTGCAAAACATAAAGGGATAATGTGTGTTTTCTGATTAGCTAAATATGTGAAACGCCTTTTAGTCATGCTGTAATTAAAGGTAAAAATTGTAAGGAACCAGTATGAGCCAGAAACTAACTGGGTGTGTTTTTGGTCTCCAGGAGCTGATGGGTCAGAAGGCGGATTACCTGCCCTCCCCAACGCTGGGTTTGGGGGAACGTACGGCCTCCCATTCTCCGTGCCAGAGCCGACGCTCCAGTCGCAGAGCAGCACAAAGAGAAGGTGAGTGGAAACAGTTATTGTATAATAATTGTACATAAGTTACTCTGTACACTGTGTAGGGGACAAATACGTCCCTAAAGCAGACTCAGTTACTTGTCCTGTAATGGTTTTTTATTATTAATGTTGGCAGTTTGCACAGCGACATATACAGTATAGCCCCTCACATTTTATCTGTATTTGCTTTAATAACTTTTAAAACAATAAATTGTCTGGACACGTAGAAAGTACTGATTGATTAATAGTAAGTGCTATAATAACCCTGATAATTGTATAGGCTTACAGTAGACATAGAAGTGTTTGTGAAGTCCTAATAGCTGCATACTGTCGTCCTGCTGCTGAACTTGTCGGAGAGACGTAGTAGTTTATTACTGTTCTCTGTCGTTGCAGCGGTGCATATAGAGGGAATTGTGCTCAGGGGCATCTCTCGGACCAGAATAGACAAGGAATACAACTTTGAGGTAGGTAACTAGACTACCCACACACACACACACACACACACACCCCTTCCTGCATGTGTGCTCTCAGCTTTGGAGGGTGGCCAATTCAGTGCATTTGAGAGATGCTGCAAGCAGTTAGCTTGATAGTGGAGTGTAACAGTATTAGCTTGGTGATAAATCAATAAAATACACTTTCAAACAACTCACATCAGTGGCTTTTAACATGGCTCTCTGGCACAGAGGCACAGGGAGACAGTGGTATTTCCACATATTCTCTTTTAGTCCAGAAATCCTGTTCAGACGTACACTGGTCAACTATACATGCAGAGACCTTTCTTTACAAATGAGTGGTATTGGTTAGTTGTTACAACAGAGCATGTGGTGATTGATCATTTAGACACCAGCTGCTGCTGCTGTCTCCTCGCTGCATCTCAATCAGGCCAAAATACATTGCTGTCTGGGGTCTTTTTGTGTCCATTAAGTACATGAATGGCTCCAAAGTGGTGTGTTTCCTGCTGCTCACAGTCACACTGCTACAGGGATGTTCAGGTCAGGCTTTTTGGACCAAGACTGATCAACTTAATTCAAGTGGAACAGGCCAATCGGACACGGACTGTTTCCTGCTCTTAAGCATTTAACAAACCCTTTTGTAGAGAGACACTGTAAGCATGTCTGTGTGTTACCATAGTTTCCAAGTTAGGATTGCCACTCAGAATGGTTGATATGTCTCTCTACATCTTTACTACTAGTTTGAACGTGTTGTTCTGGTTTACTGGCAACACTGATTCATCAGTGTCTGCCAACAGACAGTCTTGAGCCAATATTCATGGTTTCCTATATCATTGAGCTACACAGTACTTAGTGCAGTCGTGCGGGTTGTGTGGTCACTAAAGTGAATAGAAATATTTAGCCACATTAAAATGAGCAAAAGCAATGCAGCGTAGATAAGATAGAGTATCCTTACTACAGCCTAACTGAGCATAGCTTTAATAAGGAAATACATCATGTCACTTGTGGTCGTTTTTAGACATTCTTCTGCTGTTAAGACGGTAATGCATCCCCACATTGTCTGCTGTTTATGTGATATACAGAACTGAATAAGATGCTGTGTAATAGCATGTGACACTTAGAAATACTCCAAATAAAAGAAACATAAATCGGCCCTGGCAGCTTCCTAGTGGGTATTGGTCAGCCATGATGGATCAGACATCTCATAATTTCTGGTGCACCATCGATCAAGTAATTTGTAATGAATTTCAGCCACCTGTGATCAGTGTCCGTTCTGTGTTACAAATGTTTTAACAATAATAGCGTGGCAGTGTTCCTGCCCTTTATTGATGTATTCCTCAGCTCGCACAGTTACTCACAGTCATGACTAACTCATGAGCTCATACAACTCAGAAAATATATCACATCTGTCTCCCTGTGTATCTTAGTTACAGCCTGACCTTACATGTCTATGGTTGTTCTTCTTCTTTTGTTTCAAATGTTCTTTTTATTATTATTTTGGTGGTGGTGTTGCTTATATGTCTGTTCCTTCAGCAACTAATCACCAAAAATAGATCACTTCAATCAATATGGTGTAGTCTTGTCTGTTTGGGTGTGCGTGTTTTATTTTTCATTTCCTTTTTGATGTTGTAGTATGTGTCGTGATGGTGAATGTCCTCTTCTGTGTTTCAGGTGAAGTGGTCAGACTCTTCCTCTAGTAGTGTGACCAAAACCCATCTGGAACTGGAGAATTTCCTTCTTAAGGTACCCCCTTTTGTTGAAGTGATTGGTTTTTCACCCATAGTGCACTGACAAAAAGTTGTAGGTCCTGCAGCCAGTCACACAGACAAGATACAGCCCAGGTCCTCGTCAGCAACGCAACCAGGACTTCAATTCAGGATTCATGCTGCTGCTCTTGTGTTACATATGCAACTCCAAAGGGTTAAATATTGAAGGAATAAAAAGGACGTTATCCTATAAATACATTGTGTCAAATATATAAATAAACCTACAATATGTGAAATAATTGAAGAACAACTCATTATTATAGAATGTTATTTCATTCTTCATTTTCATAAAAGAGTTTTATTGGATATCATGTTATTTAATTGTAATTTTTAATTTTTGTATTGAGTGTAGGTCACCTGCGTTTTTGCAGCGCTCAGAGCCCAACACACAATCACTGTAGCTACACCCGTAACAACAGAAGAATATAGACTTGAAGAGTAAACATACGCTTTGGGTTGCGTTCACATGCGTATACCATGAGTGCGAGCCATTATGTGGCCTGTATAGACAGCTGGATTGATTGAAAAAAGTAAGACACTAACCCTCTTTAGCTTTAAAGCCTTAGCTCAGCAAGGCTGCTCATGCTGCCTACCTAGCCGGCTAGGCTGGCTCGTGAGCATCAAAGTGAGGAGCAAAGTGTTAGCAGTGTTAGCTAGCTTCTGTTGACTCTCACATTGAATTAACCGGCTAACATTAGCTGCCACTAAACCAAGTAATAAACCAAGCTCACAGCCTCATTTAGCTAGTTAGCTGGTAGCCGTTGTTGAGCTTGCTAGCTTAAGAGGCAGGGGGCATGTGATTGGCTGAAAGGTAAAAGGGACTGGCTGAGAAATATGAAATAATTATGAAATAAAAGCATACTTTTGAAAAATAAAAGATTCCATTATGAAATAAAAATGAACTCCAGTAAAACTCTTATGTTATTATGAAAACAAGAAGGATGAAATAACATTTCACAGTAATGAGCTGAGTTTTAATAATGTCTTAAATTATCTCACCAGTGATTGTTGATATAAAAGTATTCATGTGAGTATTTATTTCATATTGAACACGTTGGGGCTCCATAGTTACATAGCTGTATCCATGCTGTCTTCATTGATTTTCCACACATGTTGGCATGCAGTCACAGTATTTGCCATGGCCGTGTTCATAAACCATCACCTGTAGCTCCTTTGAATAGAATCTAATGTAAAGCAACAAACGGGGATGTATTAATGCTGATTGCTGCTTGAATCATAGCTAAATCCCAGTTCAGTTTATGGTCAGGCGTGTGTTATGTGAGGTGATACCTGTTGGTATGAGTCTATCAGCACCATGGACAGTGTCATAGACCTGTTTCACGGAGCACGTTTTGGGCCTGGTATTGTGCATGTTGGCTCACTGTCACACACACTGTCATGCTTACTGGGGCACTTGAATAGAACAGACACAACAGTTAACCTAATAAGTAACACCTGTGCTTTTCCAAGTCAAAATGTCTGCTGTTTTTAAAAGGCCCATACCAAATCAAAGTTCTTGACAGTGCAGTGATCTGTGTACAGCACCCTTTCTCTATACAGTCTTACAAAGTTGCAAGTCCCAGCTCCGATTAAGAAATGATTGGCTCAAGTCTAGAAGCCGGTCTCTCAGGGTATGGCTAGATATGCCGACAGAGTCTTTGGCTAAAGCTTCAGTCGAGACCACTGAGGCTGAATTTGACACGTTTCCACACACGATTGTAGTTGCTAAGGTAGATGATGATAGTTGTTTGTTGTTACTGTCTCCTCCTGCCTGTCTCCTACCTTCCCTCTTTCTCTCTGCAGCTTCCTAAGGATCAGTGTACTGAGTCTTTTGAGAAGAACATCCTGAGGCTTCTGAACCAGGGGGACCAGAAGGAGAGCCGGGAGGTGGAGAAGAACCTCAGGTACTTTACATTTAATGTAATAATAAATAATTTATGAAAATATGATATGATTCAGTAAGGATCTATAGGCCCTAACTATGGACTCTGTCTTATTATTTATTACTATCCGTTTTATTTTTTCATGATCAATTTTCTGTTTTAAACCCATATATTCCTGTGGATGTTTACATTCAAACTGTTAATAAAATAGCTATAAAAGTGTTTAAACTTTGCAAGCTAACTTGCCACATGACTGTAGTAATATTTAATCAAAAAGAATAAATAATAAAAAAGTAATTACCAATGTGTATGGCAACTGACAAAAAAGCTAATCCTAAAAATGCATTATTGGGTGCGCCTAAATGAATAAGTTAGGTTCAGCAGTGCCACCAATGTAAAACATTTAGTCTGGAATCCTGGTGTGTGTGCATGCGTGTGAGTGTGTCTGAGTGTTTGACAAGGGGTGAAGCTGACTTTCAAAGCCAAGCCAACTATGCCCTTTTTGTGATACACAACTCTCTCTCTCTCTCTGTCTCTCTCTCACACACACACACACACACACACACACACACACACACACCATGGTGCACATCAGTTTCGTTTTGTGTGAAGTGAAACTGTGGAAGCTTTTCATCAGTAGCCCAGCTCACATCTTTGCTGCCTACTGTTGTGAAAGTATGAAACTGTGGCTTATTATGGAGTGATTCTCATAGGCTTCCTTCCTCCTTATAGATACAAAAACAATTATGTGTAAAAGAAAGACTTCCTAATGTTGAATTTGACCCTCTAAGTATCAGATAGACACTCCAGTCAGATGCTTGCTGTGAGAACTTGCATGGAAGGGATAAGATGTAGTGGTAGCCACACTGAACATCATCTAGCCTGTGCTGTTTCCCAGAGGACAAGGAATAGGAACTTAACTTAATATCTTGAGAAAATGGAAGGGAAACTGTTTGGGTGTTAATGTTTCATAAGTGTGTGTAGGATTTGAATATGTCTAAGTGTTGCTCAGCTGCCTGCTACAAATGCATTGTAGTTATTCTGCTGCCTCATGTGTCAGTTCCCCTGAGAGAAAAACCCTAACAGCCAGATTTCCCCTCTGCCCACCTTAAGGGAACGGTTCCTGTCTGCTCCTCCCCTCTTCAGACAGACCAGAAAGGTTTGCAGCTTCTTCAACTGTGACTCTGCTTCCTCTACAAAACCTACCTGCTGCAGATGTGAGTATCAGACTAAGAGTGAATGTCCATGAAGTTGTAATCATGAGGAATGTTTTTTTTCCCCCCTTTAAACGTGCTCTTTTTTCATATATGTTTAGTGCTTTTTTGACATGGTGCCTTTAAAGTCAGCCCCTGGAATGGGTAACATTGTTTTATGTAGAAGTTGCACTGATCTGACCTCCTCACAAGGATACCTTATGTCCTCGGGTTCACAATGTTCTCACTGTCCTCTTCTTCTAGAGCAAGTCGAGCAAGCGCTGCGTTTCTTTGATCCATTCTTTTTTTCACTTTAGTAAATAAATCTACTGTGAAATTGCAGTTTTAAGGAGCAAGAACAAGAGTGCAGCATTGTGCCATTTATGACCATCAGACAAGTGGAAAGAAGGCGCTGTTGTTGGTTTTCTTAAAGTAAAAGTGTCATACTATTTTCTTTGCACAGTTATTAAATTAGCTTTCATCATGATTTGAGTAGTTGTTGATATGTCACAGCACAGAGGACATGTAAAACAAAAATGTAGGTGATGTGGAGGAAAATCTGTTTTTTGGTGAAGAAAGTATCAAGGTATTTGGGGTATTAAACAGCTTAAATTGTAGAGTTGTGTCTCCTTGGTTAGACGGTTGTTGACATGCATTTGTGTCTTCACCGGAGGGTTTCATTTGCATTTTTGACACAACATATTCACTGTATACTATATGTTCCTGGGGACAGTTGAAGTGAACTAAACTAAAGTGGATTAGAGTAATTACCAAAGTATTCAAAACCTCATGGTAAAAAGTTCAACTCGTGTTAATCACATGTAGTCATTTTTATAATGTTTTACTACAACAAAGCCTGTCATTTGCTTATTTAATAATGAAGCAAGTATTTAACTATTTATCTGGACTTCCTTATTTTTTATTAGGATCAAGACTATTAGAGGGCCAGCAGACAACAGGGTTCATCATTATTCATTATTCATGCACACGCATGCACACGCACGCACACACACACACACACACACACACACACACACACACACACACACACAGGATGTTCCGACTCTGTGCTGTAGTCCAATGTAAGCACACTTGTAGATGTCCAACCAGAATGAGGCCCTAAACCACACAGGCTGACCGGCCGCTGTAGGAAATTGATTACTGTCGTCTTTACAGGCAACTGCCAGCTGGGTAAGGCCTACCAAGGAGACTGTTCTGATGTCTCCAGTCAGGAGGAAGGTGAGAAGAAGTGAACAAATTCAGCTCATTTCCTCAGTCATGTGTTTTCCTCTGTGGAGAGTAATGGAGCATGTATCACCATGAGTGATACTTAGCTGGAGCTCTATGGAAAGCTGACTAGGATTTATTTTTGGAGGCCGTTTGGAAAGCCTGTTTCAAATCCTCATATTTCACTGCTATATTTGCCTGATCATGTGCTGGACTGAGTTCAGCTGGAGCAGCAGTAACCACAGCCCTGGCCTGCCTCATACCGGCAACACAACTGGTAACTCTAGAAGATGTTGTGTGTATTAGATTCATGTAATACTGTAATAATGTTTGACATGCTTTAAATAATCTTAAAGAAATTGTGCAATAGAAAAATCTTACTGGTTTCTTTGAATGTGTACAGCCAAAGCAAGGGACACAAGTTACAAAGAAGGAAGGCTACATGATGAAAGTCAGTTAGTAGCTTCTAATGTATGGAGATGGGCTGTCATGAAGAGTTTTTCAATGACCCCAACGATGAGTCATGTTGCAAAGGCCTGAAACAATAAATGAGTGTGTGTGTGTTAACTGGAAATACTCAGACCTTTCCGGGAAGTTCAGACTAACTGATTTCGTATCTGTGTGTGCAGTGCAGAGAGAGGTCAGGGCCATGTTTAGCTTAGGTTAGCACAGAGACTGGCAGCAGGGAGAAACTGCTAGCATTGCTTTGGTAAAAGTAATGAAATAGGCCTCCCAACAGCACCAGTATAATGTTCTGTACTAGTGTCTGGCTGGAGGTTAACACTGGACTTTATTGATGAACCCTGGTCCAAACACGTTTTCCCAA
The DNA here is from genome assembly GCA_005408345.1 of Macquaria australasica. Classification (NCBI taxonomy): domain Eukaryota; kingdom Metazoa; phylum Chordata; class Actinopteri; order Centrarchiformes; family Percichthyidae; genus Macquaria; species Macquaria australasica. The sequence goes on from SEMN01000386.1 coordinate 176,365, forward strand.
TGTGCCACTTTCAGAATAAAAGTGCTCTGGCAGCAGCTGTAACAATGAACTGATGGCATGCTGTTGATGGAAACCGACTGTTTAAATAGTTCTGTCCTACTTTATATATTTGTCTTTTCCTGTTTATGTCTCCTTTAACATTAGAAATAATATGAATAATAAGAGGATACCTGTGACTTAATTTGAAAAGATATCTCTTTTTATCTCAATTTCTTTGTAGTTAAATGGGATATGTATTTCTCTATTATTCAAATAGGATCCATCAGTGTCTCACGTGAACAGCTGCGTTGACCTTAATTTCCAGTGGACTTTTTAGGCTAGTGGCAGAGGATGGTGTAGTATGTGTTGTATAAAGGTTGCTTTGAGTTCTAGTAAGGGTTTAGCAATAACCGCTGGCACTTTTTAAGAGAGAAAGTGATACTGATGTGATGGCTCCAATATTTCTTCTATATCTTCAAATTTGTCATTGTTCACCACAAAGCGATTTCCTGCCGGTTATCTTCCTTGTCCCGGCGGGAAATCATCTAACAAAGCATTCACATCTCTTGAACATCGATCAACAGTAGGTGTAATGGTGTTTTGTTGGTTTTTCTCTCAGATTTAGAGTTGTATGTTCAGGGACACAAGAAAAAGCACGGGACCAAGAGTCCATGTCAAGGGTAAGTAGACATCACAACAGCAAACACTAATAGAGAAAACAAAAGCTAATTAGTGAAAATACATGCAACAATGCTTACTTACATCCCCAACAGGATGTGTTAAATAGAGTTGTATAGATGAAAGCATGAAAACATATTGATTACAGCTTCGAGAGAGAAACAAAAGTTGAGTCATAGCAGTGAAACATGCTTAGAGAGACCTTTTTATGGTCTGATACACACACCTATTCCTCTGTTGTCCACCAGGCTCTCTAGTGCCAAGGGCTCCCAGGGGGATAGCTGGAGGGGAGGCCACACTGCAGAGCTCAATGGTCCAGCAGAGAGGAGGAAGAGCAGTACACTGAGGAGCAGTCAGGAGGCTGAACAGGTGAGGGTGGAGGGCTCACTCATTCTGAAATGTTTGGTGTAAAAAAAGGTCCATTCTCTTTATCTGCAGTACTTCTACTGAAACACATGGCGGATCATTTCAATGTATGACCCAGACATGTACGTGCTCTGTACACAGATACACAGATTCTTGTCATAATAATCTTTAAAAAATGTTTGGACATTTATTGTCCTTCAAATGTCTCATTTCCAGTACCAGGCTGTTAACATTAATACGCTGATGAAAAGAATCATTGCACAAGGCATTGTCTCTATCATACTAATAACACATTTGTGGTGTTTGGAGATGAGTAAGAAAACATGCGCTTCAAACAGTGTCAGTGGCAACTGGTTTGAAAAGGTGAATGTGTTGGTCAGGGTGTGTCCTGTCCTGTCCAGGTGTTCTCTAAGGTGTGGCACAAAGGTAGGAGGAGGAAACCTGTCAACAAGAGTTTAGAAATGGGTGCATGTACCAGTAAAAAAAGGGCCCAGCTCAGTCCTCCTTCATCAAGATGTTTAGTTCTCCTCTGGTGTAATAGCAGCAGAGGTGTTTAGCAGACTGACTGTAATGATTAACTCTACTGTAAAGCTCAGCAGAACAGCTCACACTAATTCCATGAACACTAGTTAATCATTAGAGCTTGGAATTACTATTCCTCTGTACGTCTGGATGTGTCACACATTGCCACGTGAATAGGAGTACTTACTGCTAAGCTCACCGATATAGGTCAAGACTACATGTATGTGTGAGTGGGGGAGAGAGAGAGCACTCTGCTGACAAAGCTCTCTTTCTCTCGCTCTTGGTCACAATAGAGGCTTAACACAATGCAAATGCCTTTCTGTGCTGCTGGACAGTGCTACAGCAGAGTTTTTGGTGGGGAGTCCTCCATGGGGTTGTTTCCAAGTCCATGAATGAACCTCCCATTTTCCCCTTGATTGCAAATTTACATATTTTGATAGAATGTGAAAAGTGACAGCAATGGGATATTTGGAATGAAGATAATAAACGTATACCATCTCTTTTTACAAGTTGCGTACAGAGTAAAGTGACTTTAGCAATATCTGTAACACAAAATATCACCTTCCTCCAAAAATCGTTAAGAGGAAATTCCAATGAACAATGATACAGTGCCCCTCTACCCTCCTTACATTAATGCGCCAGTCTAGGATATTTAATATAGAGTATGTTTGGTGATATACTATAGGTTTTAATTCTCCAAGTCGATTGTAAACAAATGCATGTAATGTTAATAGCTCCAACTTGGAAACAGTTATTTCACCATTGACTTCACATTGTGAGTGTCTTTCCTCTGTAATGACTATATGGCAGTAGTTTTGTAGCTTTGTAGTGTCTCTGTAACAACATGAATTGTGGTTTTGACCTCAGTATGCAGTGGTGCTGAGAAAACAATCATTACATCATCACAAAGAAAATGCAGTAATGGTGGCAAGAAACCCCCGGCTCCTGAGAGGACTTCCCTGTTGAACATGTAGTGCTCTGTTGAAGGGTTTGATTGAAACTTGTGAAGCTGTTCTGACTCACTGTCATCCTCACAGCACCAGTACACTGAGAAGAGAAGCCACCCAGTCACTAAGACAAAGAGCAGAGGCCTGGCCACAGACAGGTGGGTCAGCGACGGATAATCCCAGTTATGCTAACTTTGCAGCTATCAATGCTGGATGTTAAAACTGTTGAGTAAAATCTAAAAAGAAAACAAATGTGTGTCACATAAAAGCCAGTAGTGGATTTATAGTGGACATGAGAGAGACTGTAGTGTCACTAATATTAAAGCTGCTCTAATCTGCCACTGACTCTACTCATCACTACCACCTTTGTTACTGTGTTTCCCTGTTGACATTACTCTGTTCCCTTGTCTCCCATCTCTGTCTCTTTTCAGGGACAAGGGGAAGGGTGCTGCCTTTGTAGCTAATGGCAGGTTGGTACCAGCTCTGTCACCTCAGAGGAAAGGTGAGTGTCTGGATGGCTGTTGTGATGGCTAGTTGGATGATGTACTACATGAAACTGTGTCCTGTAATAGAATTGACATGGCATTGTTAAACACAACATTAAATGTTATTCCTCCTGGTTGGGCCTTTAAGTATCTGTGAAAAAGAATCATCTGCATTGTGTTAAACAGTTTAAAACAATATTGGGGTGACTGCGTCCAAGATGCAGGATTAGTCACTGGGTGCATGATGGTAGAAACACATTACACTGAATCTTCAGGTTGGTTGCATCCTGCCTCTCAGAATAACCGTTAATGTGAAGCTCACATAGCAATTATTTGCACAATAAGAATGCCAGATTACTAACACAATGCCATGCTGAGTGCACGTGTGAAACGTGTTCCTGTACGCCGACATTCAATGTAGTATGCACACATTTGTGTGCTTGTCCACTGTTCGCACTGCTGTTCCCATCCAGGTCCATTTTGGAGTATATCAGGACTGTTACTCCATGGATTTACAAAACTCTGATACACTACGTCCATGAAATGATCCTCAAAAATCCTTTTATCTGAAATTACTCTCAGAGAGCTCCTAACTTAGCCTAAAAATTTCTAGCAAGGAGTCCTAGCTTAGGAGTGATTTACGCACTCTGAGCAAGGAAAGGACAGAAACTTTTACCTTAGTGAGGAGGTGTGGTTGACCCCGTTGCTAGGTATGACACATTATTCTAAAAGGTGTGATTGGTTGATCAAAAAAAAGAAAAGTGCACTCTTAGTGATAATGGGCATGGAATGGCCTACTCATATAATTTAGTCTCTATTAAGACATGATTTAACTATGAATACTATTTTATGTAATCAACATCTCTGTTGAATAAATTGTAAGCCATACTTTAAAAGTAGCCTACAAAATGTTTGCAAACACAGGCCTACTTGCACAGTAGCCTGTTCACATGCTGATAGTTTTTATATGTATTTGCTTATGTTTATTTACCATGCTGGTCATTTTAGTACTTAATCTATTTGATATTAATGGGTGAAAAATGACTCAGCTTTTATCAATTGCTGTGATTGCTTTCTAGTATATATAAGTCGTCACTGCTGCACAGTTGCATTTTTCCAGTTGCCAAATATCTTCATTTCATTTCTGGCGTTACAGCATTATTGTGTTCGGTGGAGATGTGAGCGCATTTCTATTGCCCATAAACATTATCCCTGCACGATCTAATCTGTAGTGTTTCATTACCTCACTGTCATTCAGCGTTTGGAGAATGTTTCTCCTTCCTCTTTGTCTTTCATCCATTTTCTCCTCTGCATAAGAAACTCTTAAGCCTCTTAAAAGTCCTCCTCCCTCCAACAGTTTTTACCCTAGGAGCTCTATTTAGGGCTACAATGCTTTGTGAATAACTTTTATCTTTACCAGGATCTAGTCTTAACTGTAAGGGGAAATTCTTAGAAAACGTCACCATTCTAAGAATTTTCTTAGAATTTCGTCACTAGGAGAAACTCTTTGTTCTAGGAAGATTTATAAATACGGCCCCAGAGGTTTTCAAACTGTGAGGTGGCGGGCGACAAAGAGAGAGCCGGCACTGGTGTTTGGTAGCTTGTCTGTAGTTTCACACACCGATTTCACCACAAGTTGCAGATGGAGGTTCGGGTCCAGATACCTTTGGTGAAACATCATCAGAAAGCTACAGCTCTCCATCCAGCCCTCAACACCGAGGACCAGAGAGCATGGATAGTGAGGATGACAATAACAAAGGTAAAACACACACACACACACACACACTATGTATGAAGTACACTTGATGAATTCAAGTGTTTGTAATGAAGCATGCCTCTCTTACTATCCTCTGTCACGTGGATGTTGATGTACCGTGGACTAACCCTGTGCTTACCTAATCCTGCTTCTCTGTTAGATACGGACAGCCACTCTGATGACTCCAACAAACCTCTAGGCCCTGACATGTTCTTCGCCCACCAGACTGATCCAGTTGTTGTGGGGGAGGTCTCCTCTGTCCACCCTCTGTCTTCCAACAACCACCAGGCCCAGATGGAGCCGCTCTGCCCAGAAACCAGCACAGATTTTCCTCCTCTCTCCTTCATGCATTCTCTGCCCTATGTGCTCCCCAATGGGGCCACTGACCCTCCACTTCCACTGGTCCCTCCTCCCTGCCAAAGCGTCGTCCCTGATGTGAAGCCCTCGTCTGGGACACTGATGATGCAGATGCCCCAAGTGCCTCCAGCTGTCCCAGGCCCTGGAATTGTGGGAGATCCAGAGAAGAGGGACATGCTCCCAACCTTTGGTATTCTACCTATTGGCCACCCTTTAGGAAGTCCTGCTGTGCAGCCTTTGGTTCAGAGGTACAAAACAGCTTTATCTCCCAGCCAAGGTGGCACTGACTCAGGGGGTGGTTCTATGCCTGCTGCCCCGCAGGCTTCACACCAGGCTCCTGTAAGAGCCATGGGTGTCATGTCTCCAGGCCCCACATCTTACTCCTATCCTCTTCAGCAGTCTCTGCCCTGCCAAGACCCGGCCGGTGTCAGCCCAGGCCTGGCCTCCTCTCTGCCACATGTGGAGGCCTCCCATGCCAAGCATCCCGGCTTAACCTTACCGTCTGGTCTGCCTTCTCCCTACACCCTGCCCCCTGTCCCCACATCTGTCATACCTACTGTAGGAGCACCTGCAGCCACTGGAATAGCTTCTTCTACTGGACATGTTCAAGCAGCTGTTCCTCCAACTGTGCCCACCCACACCCCTGGACCTGCCCCCAGCCTCAGCCCAGCACTGACTCACAGCACGGCACACAGCGACTGTACATCCTACAGCAACAGCAGTGCTTCCTGTGGAGGTGCCCCTGTTGCCCCTGGCAACCCTATTAGTTTTCATCAAACCCAGCAGCAACAATTGGCCCCCCAGCAGCCAACACCACCACAACAACAACCACAGCAGCAGCAGCAACAGCAGCAGCAGCAGCAACAACCAATGGGCTGTGGGGCCTGTGGTTGTCACAACAACTGCGGTGGCCGAGCCAGCGGCAGTAACAACAGCGTTACTGGTGCCTCTGGCTGCCAGGCACCCTTATTCTTCCCTGCCCACCAGATGGCAGCAGCAGCAGCAGCAGCACGGCAAGTGTTCAGCGTTCCGCCGCCTCTCTTCCAGCTGCCAAGCCTGTGCAGTAACAGTTACCTCACGCATTCCCATTCTCCTCACCAGGCCAACGGTGCTGCCACCCTGTCCCCCTTCTTCTCCACCGCTCCACCTCCTGCACACCCGCCTCCCTATGGCCCCCTCCACACTCACTCTCACAGCCATGCAGATGTGTCATCACATATGCTGGGCACCCAGGCTGTGGCAGTGGCAGCTGCAAACTACAACCTCCAGCAGCAGATGGCGCCGACAGCATCGTTCTGCCAGCGTGTCTACCAGCATGTGTACCCAAATCCTCTGGGGATGCTGCCGGCTGCTACACTGGGGGGAGGGGGAGTCAATAAGAAGAACGGCAATGTGTCCTGTTATAACTGTGGTGTGAGCGGCCACTACGCTCAGGACTGCAACCAACCCTCCATAGACTCCACACAGCAAGGTAGTGCAGCTACACGGAACAGGGAGAAACAGAGGACCCCTTAGTTTTCCTTCCCCTGAACCCCAAGCAGTCATTGGCATCAGAGAGTCCTCCCCAAGTATATTTTGAGCTCTTTAGTTTCAGCTCTGGTGGGTTACCTCCTTCACTTTGGTTCATTTGGCCAGAAGAGAAGCTGGGCCACTGGAACATTCAAATAGCACCAAATAACAGCACTAAAATGCTTGAAAATGAAATGTGGTTATCTTCCGGGACAGTCAGAATGTGAGTGTTCTTAGCTGGAATAAATGCCAGAGAAGGAAACGCATGGAAAAACGTTTGTCATACACAGCTATCAGGGACAAGAGTAAAGTTGTTTTGGCTGCATCAAATTCCTCTGTGATTGGTTGACCTATGAGAGTACCATGCCGGTGCCAGCCCCTGGTTTGCATGTAGTTAGGTAGACCGAGTGAAACTAACCAAACCCCACAACAAACTTCCAGAAGTAGGTGTGACCACAGTCTGTTTTAAGACCGCATTTTAGGCCCGAGGCTGAACTTTTAACCTCATGAAAGTGGTTTGCATGTTGTCACTAACTAAAAAAAGAACAAACTCACAAGCTCACTCATTCACGATTAAAAGGCTGCAGATTTCTCACAAGGCGGAGCTGTTCAGTTGTGGTCACATCATTGGCAGTTACCCCTGCCAACCTGCACCACCCGGGAGGAGATCTGCAGATGTAGACATGTCAGTGTCCTACAGGCAATTCATATAATGGTTGAATAGCTGAACACTTGTGCCACCTGCTGTGTGTGTGTGTGTGTGTGTGTGTGTGTGTGTGTGTGTGTGTGTGTGTGTGTGTGTGTGTGACAACAAACACTCAGTTAACACTGTTTGCGTGCAGGTGGCACAAGGGTATGAATAGTAATCCTCCACTGTGAGCACTGTCAATGGAACAGTAACTTTACATGAAAGTAACATGTAACGTGACAAAATTAAAGCTGGGGTAGGTGAAACCTGAGCAACCTATGCAAATCCTTCCACCTCTCTCTCTGCTGCCTTGTATCACTCCACTAAGCCCCTCCCACCAAACCCACAACTTCGACCAGCAGTAGAAGGAATCGGTTCCCCTGCAAAACCGTATCCCTCGTAGGGCTTGCTCTCCACGGCGTGAGCCTCACTGAGACCGCGGTCCCTCCCGCCGCAACTTGGCTTCTCAAAGACGCCCCTCCAGCGCTTCGCGGCCGCAGAGCAGAGCGCCTCAGGCTTCAGAGGCAGCTGCAACGCCGTCCAGCAGCGGGACGAGAGGCTAGTACACCACACACACACCACTGTCCCCCGTCAAGAGTTATTCCCCACTGTTTGTCATCATGCCTCTTTGCCACTCGTCATTACGAGCGCCATGGCATTGAATGAGCCTGAAGCTCCGTGTGGAGCCGGGACATGTTGGTTTGTACTATACACTGCTGCAGGCAAAGGAGGTGTTGGAAATTTATCACAAGTTGCAGGACTTTCGACAGGATTTCCCCTGTCTGAAGAGACGTGTACACGCTTCTGCTCTTGTATCTTAGCTAATACGAACACACCGTCTCTCTCTGAAATAACCTGTGATTGGCTAAAGTCTACCGTCATGGGATAGATTTTCTGAAGCCTGAAAACAGCCTGAAGTAGAGGTCTGCTCTCAGACCACTTGAATTACAAAATGCTGCACGGTTAATATGGCATTTTTGCCCAATGACGCCAAAAGAAAACTGCCTACCCCACCTTTAATAGCATTGAAAACTCTGCAATTTTATTTTCATTGAGAAATGAAGTAATAGCAAACCAGTGACTGCCAGGATGGTATAACAACACTCAGCTCATAGTTTAAGGTACTTTGAATGAGTTGAATTAAGAACCTAAAATGTAAAGTATACATGTTCAGATCATTCCAAGCTACACACAGCCTGACAACATTCAAGGCCCTCGCTGGCCTTTTTAATGTTCCCACTATTCTTTTTCAGCTGTCCACTGATGGTATATCCTTTTGTGTGTTTGGATGCATCTCTGTATGTGTGCATGTGGTTGCTTGTGTGTCGGTGTTTACATTGCAGGTGGTTTCCGGCTAAAGTACGCAGCCTCCCACATTTCAGAAGCACTTGACAGTGCCGAGTGAAGAAGAAGGAGAAGAAAGGACGAAGGGGAGTTCTTCTGGTCTCGTTTCCACACTGTTCTTCCCAGGCACTGTGTGTGAGCAGTGCACTGAAGCTTCTGTGTACTTCAGGAAAAAAAAAAAACCCCTTCTCAAAAAGAAGAGTGACCTGCCAAGGGTTCAGTGAACAAAGCCGAAGGACTTGTGCCTGAGAAAATTTGGTTTCCATGGAGATGATTCACGTTCTTGTGCACACCAACAGTCCCTTCCCTTTCAGCTGGGTTTTGATGTTTTTGCACTGAGGGTTGGAAACGATTAACTTATTACTTAATTATTAGGAAGTTCTGAGATTTGGGGAATTTGTTTGTTTTTACACTAAAGTGGAGACTTTTTTTTAGACAGTTTTATTTCTAAAAGCGTATTTATGCTTTTTCCTCATTATTACTGTTCACCTAAGACTTTGTCTGACAGAATTGTGCATCAGTTTTTAAAGATTAAAACAAAAGAATCAAAAGTAAAGTCAGCAAAATGGATTTTTAGGTTTGTTTTCATTTTCAGTTTTGCAGTAAGGTTTTTGAATGTACGCCTTCTCATTTAAGGAATTTGACTGTATCAAAGCGTATGGAACTTGTGCATTTTTCCACTTAGTATATGTTTAGTTTGAAGGTAATTGCTGCTTTGTAATGTTATATTTTTTTCAATTTTAGAATTGTTTATCTTGGTGAAATGCACTATAGCAGGCAGGAACACAAGTGCACTAAAGCAGTCCGCACCCCAACCAAGCCCATGTAAGGATTTATTCATTTTCACTATCAAAACCAACATGAAAAGGCAAAATAATCAGCAAATCCAGCATTTTGACTGTTAAAGTATACTTGAGTGGTTCAGGTGTTAAACAGCTTTTTATGGCTAATATTTTAGAGAGTGAGATTTCAGTGTAACTTAAACTACAGATACTGTAGAAATACAGCAGAGGAGAAAATCCTTCTGCCACGATCCCAGTTGAGTAAGCTCACAATAGTCAGATCACTTCTCTCAGTCATTGCGTTTGGTCAAGAGCAAGGTATTTTGACAACTAGCTGCCAGATTGCGGTGGTATTTTGTGGTCCCCCGCTCACAACCTTTAGTCTAAAGCCATAATCATGTTTGGACACTCATGATCTTTTTGTCGCCCTCAGGACAGCATTTAAGATTTTGACCCACTACTCAGTGGTACTAAAGGCCTCAGTTTGCTTCAAACAAACTACGACACGGTGTGTTGTCCATCCACATATTAGGGCAAACATTTTCCTAGCCCTGCCTCTCTCCAACACCATGTCTTCGTTAGCCTGAAAATCCTACTGAAATGGCATTTTGTTTCACTTATTCCATTCAGCTTGTTCATATAGACTCTACAGTGTGTGGTTCATATTAGCCAATTTCTCGTTGGGTGGGGGGGTTATTTTGTCTTGCCCTAACCGATCAGTAGCAACTCATGTCCGGCCCTTTGACGGCGGTTTCATTGCTAGGACCAGTTAAACACTTTCCACGTCAAATGAAGAAATACGGCAGTTTATTTGAGTGAGCTTGAGTCCATTTACAACTGCAAAGCTGTGTCATCTCATCCACGCTTGATGCCATTTTTCTGTCACTTTTTTTTCATGCATGTAGCTAGCTAGCTGGCGTTGTTGGAAGATGACGTTTCCATTATTAAAGCAAGACTATGCAAGTTTTGCTTAATTGTGGCCACAAGTGACATTTACAGGATGCTGAATACTAGAAAATGGTAGTTATAAAGTCAGTGAACTGACTCAGTAACTACACAGCAATATCTATCCAAGGTGTGCTAACTTTAGCCACCAGACCAAGTAAGGCTGTAGCAGCAAATTCTCTGAATGTATTTGTGCACATGGATTCAGTGTTTTATTCGTAAGATGAAGACTGCTCAAAGTGACATAGTCTCGCTTAATTCCACCTGTTTAACATGGAAGGGCACTTCCACACACACTTCTTTGAATCACTGATGTGGGTGGTGATTCAGAGGTCTGTCTTGGTAGTCCCGACACAATGTACAGAAAGGGAAAAATGGCACACGTTCAAAACTGTTGTTCTCATTAAATCTGACAGAAGTAGTTGTGTAAAGAATGAAAAAAGAGAGCTTGAGAGTTCAAACCCTGCCTGCTTTCACACCTCCACACCACCTGGCCTATAGCTGCGTAGTCGGCGCCATGATCACTTTTGGAAAGTTAGGAAAAGTGCCGGACATAGATGATCGCTCTCTGTTTGAAGCACACTGACGCTCTAAAGAATCCAACACTTTGGTATTGTTGGGTGCTGTCTTTAGGGGCCTCTGGAGAGGATTTAGACTGCCAGCTTACATTTTTTAAATGTAGGACAATTAAGTAGAGAGATTTCAGCTGTTGCTTTCGTCAGTGTACAAATTCTGCAGAGGGCGGAGCCAGCGTCAAACTATTCCCTGGATTCATTTATCAAGAGTTGACAGAGATTGACATTATAAAGACTGAGTCATCAAGATATTTCTAGAACAAAATGAAGCTCTGAGACAAGATAACAAACACTGCTTTCCTACTTATTGGTATAGTAATACAATGTCAAGTTTGTTTATCTGGCAGCTGCTTTTGTATGTTAGATCACCTCTTAAAGAGTTCATTGTTCACAGCTGGTTCCATGTTAAGCCTTTATATGAGAGCAGAATGTCAGTGCATTGAAGCTGAAACACTGAGGAGGGCAATAACTGACTTTTATATAATAAATCAATCTGAAATATCTCTGTTTTTGTTTAGTCTTTTCACAAAACTGTTTAACTGACCGATGATGTCTGACAAACCTGAATGACGTGACTTCTGAACTGAGATCCCTCTATGTGGATACACACAACCATCTGTACTGTAATGCCTACATTAGATTTGAAGCAGCGAGCTCATAAACGCTCTTTGATCGGTTTGAAAAAGTAGTTTGGGAAACATTTGAAATCATAAATGTGTGCAGAGACAGTGGTAACTTTGTCATTTTGCTCCTCACAGTCTTTCTGTATAGCCAACAGGAGCTAGCTAGTACTCCTACCAGTGGCTCCTCACTTTGATGCTCACACATGAGCTGCCTTGTTGAGCTAAGGCTTTAAAGCAATTGAGGGTTAGTGTCTCTGACATGAAATAAAAGTGTTATAGGGAAATATGCCATTATAACAAAAAGACTTGAAGAAGGGTATGTGTGTGGTTCACTTATATATTCATGTTTATTTCATAGTAACTCTTATTTATTTAATATTGAACACTTCCATATGAGAAAGTGTAACTGCGAAACAAGATAACATTGAACATGTCGTGGCCTGCTGATAGTAAAGTGTGTACTGTATGAGCATCTGTGGGTGTTTTCTGTCCTGTCTCTCTAAAGATGACGGAAACATGTTGAATGGTCTTTGGTTTTAAGCCATCACATATCCTGGCAGCACGGGGGATGCTATTTCTTATGCTGATTTCACTTGTCTGAAGTTATTCCAGTTTCTCCTAATTAAGCTGGTATTTCATGGCAGAATCATTTTGTCCGGCTGTGTTGTTCCTGTAGGGGGCTGTGTGTGTGTGTGTGTGTGTGTGTGTGTGTGTGTGTGTGTGAGACTCGGGCTCCTCTTTGCTTGTTTTCAGGGCTTTGTGGACACTGCTTGTTTTTGTGTTTTGTGAATTTGTTAAATTAAAATCTATGCATACACATTTGTTTCCCTGAATGCTTAAAGTGAGATATTTGATGTGAACATGTAAAGGATGCCCACCCTCAAACACACTGCAGTTAGATCGGGCAGTTTCACTTTGAACATCGTTTATGTCCCAGGATAGGATATCCAATAGATATGCTCGCATTTTTCCCCAGAAGCTCTTTGAAATCTATTTTTACATTAAAAACGAGATGAATAACAAAGGAAACATGCTTTGATTTGAGTTTTTGCAGCACTGCGTCTCCAGACAGCAGATGTTACTTTTGAGCTACTTTGGATGACATACGTTTATTTTCAGCACTGTAATGTGTTGAGCTCTCATTTCTGCCCTAAAAACATTAAAAACTAAATGAATATGAAAGACAACATGGTTTGAGTTTCTTTGAATACATTATGAGGAGACAGCAGATGCTCATTTTGAGCTTCTCTGGCTGTCATGGAAAACCCAGCAGGGACGCCAACCCTCAACTCCAAAGGAAGAAATGCTGAATTGAGGAACTTCTACACCTCAGACCATGACCCAAGTTATGAAGACATCATTACATTCTTGAGTATGAACCTACCTCATCTAACACTAGAGGAAGGAAACACTTTAGACAAACCCAGAACTCCACACTGCACCCAAACGCAGTCTATAACAAAGCATCTGGACCCAAAGACTTCCCACTGAAGTCCAAACATTTCTGGCCAGTCTTATATACAGTACTCACTACTATTTTAATTACTCTCCTCACCCCCATATCCCACTTTTATATGTAGTCATGTATTTGGGTGGTCCACTGCGCTGGTGCTGAGCTCCTGGTTTCAGTGTGGGACATGTTGGGCTGGACGAACAGCAGGTGGGGACTGTTCTACAGCATGTGTGGAACTGGCTAAACAGGGACATCCCATCCAAAACACAAAGCCCCCTCTAGGTTCCAGTCCTGCTGCCTGATCCCCAGCAGCTCGAGCCCCTCGTGTTTTGTTTACAGACACACTCGCAGAAACACCATGTCCTCTCTTAGCCCACAAACACGCACAAACCTACACAGGAACATCAGCTGGCAGCCTTTGCCTTCTGAGAGTCCTGGTTGATGAATGTTTTTTGTCACGTCCATATGTTTGTCCGGCTTCACCATTAAAAAAAAAAAAGAACATTCACTGAGTCATTGTGTGGTTTACATTGTGAGCTTACATGTATGGATTAAAGGATGAGGCCTCTCGCTACAGCACCTATGGGGTCCTTCACCACCCTGACCCACTAACACTACCTTCAATTCATAAAGCCAAAATACATTTCAGTCGATTGTCTATACCGTGTGTGTGTTTTGTTGGAAAGTTGAATGACAACTTGCCAAGAATGTGTTATTTCTTTGGCATGTAGTGACAGGCCAACATGTCTCAGCACCAATGGACAACAAGCACACACCAGTGTTAAAGGTTCCATAGTAGGCTACAGGGCTGCATCACTCCATCATAGTTGTGTGCACATGGTCTGCAGATGTACACACACATCAGTGTTCACTCACAATGTAAGACTTCAAATAGCAGCATTAGTAGTAGCGTTTTATTCTTTCTTCAGAAGAAGAAGAGTGAGATGCAATTCAAAAGTTTAAGTGTGAACTTGAGTTAGTCAAAGCCTGTATCATTTGCATCCAGTAGAGCCTGATCCCACTGTATCCTTCCTTCAGGGTTCCCACGGCCATGAAATACTTGGAAAAGTTATGAAAAACTGTTTTCCAGGCCTGGAAATGGTTTGGAATTAACAGAATGTTTTGGAAAAGTTTTGAATTTACATTATTTTGGCTTCTGTTAAAAATATGTTCATAAAAATCTCAAAACATAACGTTACGTGAAAATCGTTCCTTGTATTACTAATTTAAAAGCTAGTGCTGCGCTGCGTGACTGTTGAAACGTCTAGAATCACGTGATACACATTGGCGTATTCAGCTAGTTGGCGGTGGGAATGTCTGAAGTTAGCAAGCGTTAGCAGCTCGCTTATCCGCAAATACCTGGGAAGTACGTGTTTGATAATGTTTGGCTTTTGAACGACAAATACCCTCGCCTGCGCCCTATGATCTCTATATAGCACTACCTATTTTAAACTACTTAAATAAAGTCGTGGAAATGGGGTCAAATATTATGGAAAAGATTTGAAAATTCATTGGTAAAAATGTGTGGGAACCCTGTTCCTTTGATCAGATAATGTAAAAGTCTCTACTAAAAGGACTTTAGGTGTGGACAATGCTTGTCCGTCCAGCAGCAGTTTGTGAAGTGTGTCTCACCAGCAGGTCCCACTGAGCTGTTGGTGCAGCATTCTGCTTTCAATAGAATACAACTAAAATGACTGACCACCATGTTGTACTTTTGAATCATGTATTTATTATGACAGTATAGATTTATTATTTACATTGATTTGATTAAAAAATAAATGCCCAGCAGCACCTTTAAAACCTGATTGTGTGTGTGTATGCGTGTGTGTATGTGTGTGTGTGTGTGTGTGTGTGTGTGTGTTCTTTCAGCTGCTCCAGGTGAGTCTGAACCCTGAAGGCAGGGTGGCGTACTGGGCTTGGAAGACGATGAAGACTTGATGGGAGGAGGCTGTGAACGGAGCAATGTTGGTTTCCTGAACAAACAACACAGAGAGGAGAAACAAATAACCCACTTGTATATTCAAACTATCAATCATAGGCCTTATTGATTGATTTCTACAGATATGTATACTGCAAATAGTTGGGAAATACAGAGAAAAACACAGTCTTTCTATTAACTCACACATGCTGTAAAGTCTACTCTAACTGTCTTTGTATCAGTTAAGAATTGTGAAGAAAATATGTGGATATGCATATGTGAATCAATGGTTTTCTAAAATGTTTATACATACAGGACTGCCACAGCGGTGCTACATTCCATTGCTCGCTAAGAACACAGTTTTTCTGTACAGATGTATTTGTGTTTCTTTGTGTCATGTGTGTAAATTAATCTGTGTTCTGGAGGCTCACATAAAGCACTCTGTAGAAACAATATAATCTAGCTCTCATCCACATTAAATCCACATCCACATTAAACTGCCAACCCTGTGATCAGTGGACACGTCGCTCTGCCGGCTGAGATACGTATGACTAGAACAGGCTTCTCCGGGCTGCCAGTGAGTAAACATGCACAGGTGGAATTCAGAGATGTACATGGAGCTGGAGAAATAGTTTTTTATTTTCCTATTCAAACCAGCCTCCAATTTACGAGAGGAGTGCACCAAGGTGGTTCTGCGCCGGTAAAATGGAAGAAAAGCCGAACTGCTGAACATTGTGTGTTTGGTCTCATGCAATTTGTATTTCAGAGGAACAGAAACGCCTTAAACTTACTAAATTGTATTGTTTGGAGAATTAATCCAGTCAAAAGTTTTCATGAAATCAAACCCTGTTTGTGATACTATGATCAGAACTATTTCCAGCAATAGCCTTGAATGACTTTACATTCTGTAACTATATATTACAGTTACAGTCCACCATTCCCCCTGCTGGATTGATATTGCCTACCTACACACGAGGGAGCATGCAGCATGTGATCCATTGCTACAGTTTTGAATTTGATCTAGGTCTGCTACATTACAGGGTTACATACCGCTCCACAGTACGGTCCAACAGGCGGTGACGAGGTGTCTGGGCCATCGTACAACTTCAAGAAGTTGTTCTGGCAGTCTCCAGGGTCATCAATACTGATCTGGGCAAAGGTGACGGTCACCACATGACCTCTGGGGGCCATGATGCCCCATTCACAGTGGGTTCCGTTGGGATAGGTGCCTGGGTAGTTTGGACTAGAGAATGATCCGTGGTCTCCATACAGAATGCCACCACAACCTAGAACACAAACACATCAAACAAAAGATTACAGAAAAGCAGGGTAAGCAAACAGGAAGACACGGACCATCTGTACTGCCTCCAACCAGGACAAACTAGACCAAGATCAAATATAACAAAAACATCCACCACAAGACACACCACAAGTCCTAGGAGTTCACAACCAGGTCAGAGGAAATACAGATGGCCACTCTAGTTCTACAATCATGTGGACACACAGTGTGTAGAGCCTCCAGGCCTGGTCAAGACCTTCAGTAGATCACAGCTACCAGTGGAAAGACATGCATGTTCCATGACCCAGAGTCTCATTTTCTAAAAGGAACTGTGCTGCTAATCATGAGACCAGATTCATTGTTTTTCTGGTAATTTTGGTAACGCTGTCATCCTCGTGGAGAAGAAAGTCCACCTGATATGCAGTGGCAGATAACCCTGACGTCATCAGGGTTGTTTCATGTCTGGCTTTAAGACTGCAGATTGACAGTATGAAGGGGAGCTGTGTAGGCAGAGGCTGGTGAACACACACTATGGTATTGCTTGATATGTATGTAGGATCCAGTGGGTCAGAAACAGAGTTTATGTATGCAGGGAGTTCCACAGGAGAGAATTTCACAGATGTTTCTAACACAATGTGATTTCTGTGTCTTTTGTACATATGAGAGGTTTGAGTGTCTGCAATGAAAGCCAATGTGTTTTAGCTGTGGCTTCTCCCAGCGGCTGCGTTACTGTTGAATGTGAACAACAATGCTCATAGATTTTATTAGGGTAAAGATGCATTAACTGTTTTAGACTTTGGCTGGAATGAAACCTGGAAGCTATGGATGTTTCATAGAAGCTGCTTTGTAGAATCAGTTCAGCTCTGACCTTGAGGAGAGGATGTCCATGTAGCCTCAAAGCCGTCTAGGGCGGCGGAGAAGTCACTCTTGAACCGTAAGTAGAGCAGGTTGGATTGTGGGAAGATGGGGCTGGGCAGGGTGCTGCCGCACAAGCGAACAATGAGTGGTGAGTCCGCTGTGCTGCCATTACGGATCTGAGAAACAACAGGGAGCACTGTGATTCACAGGTCAGAGCAGCAACACACATTTACATCTCATGTGTAAAGACTTACTATATGGCCAAAAGGACGTGGACACCCCTGTCCACATCCTTTTGGCCTGGGGCTGTTTTTCCTGCTTTGGGCCCCTTTGAGCTTTTTCTGATTATAAAGGGACTTTTTCTGATTATAAATTTGCATTTAACATCAATTTGATTATGTGATTGTTCGTATAACATATTTGCCATATTGTAAGATGATATACATGTTTTATATAGATATCCTTGTTAATATTGCGATAATTGATAATTGATCCATTGATCCATTTTGAGCAGCCCTACTGCCAGAGCTGTAGTCAATCAGCCTCATTTAGGCCACGTAATGTGTGTGTTCTGGTACACTTATTGTTGAGGTGTGCTCACAAAGACAGATAAGATATTCCCATGAACTGAGGAAAGTCTGAATAACATAAATGATGAAGGTAGTCAGTGAAAGTGTGTGTGTCTCTGCATGTGTGCTGTTTTTTTTTACCTCCAGGTAGTCAAATGCACAGTTGCTGTGGCTCTCCACATCGAAATTGTTAAAGAAGAAGGAGATGTAGCTGTTCTGTGGGGCCTTCAGGATGATGGTGCAGTCCATGTTGTGGGGGTAGGTGTCAGGCCAGCCCGGACTCTTCAGGTAGCCGTATTCCTGTTCATAGGTTCTGCTACAGCCTGGAAACCACAGCCACAGTCAGAGCACTGATCTGGAACCAAGCTCCCTCAGTGCAGAGTCAGTGCCCACTGTTTCAAAACCTACTGTGCAGTTTTCTTTTTCTTTCTTTTCTTTGCAGTTTTTCTTTCAGCCACTATTTCATCAGGAAAAAGAGTCAGTGAGAACTGTGAGAGTGTATTCTGTGGATTATCCAGAGAAACAGGGACACTGTTTCTGGAAAGAGATGTGACAGATATCTGGGTAACCCAACCTTTCTGCTTGGAGTCAGTGAAGCTGCTGCCTGCTGGGATGGTGTAAATATGCCCTCTACTGGCAGCCAGTTACTGGTACATACAAGTCAAAGTTTCCATAGATGTATGTAATGAATCTTTTTAAACCAAGCTTGCACACATGTAAGTGATGTACACAAGTTTGTATCCCTGCTGAAGTTATTTCATGAGATGAATAATAGATATGCAAGTACAAAGTTAAGTAATAGTGCCTCTACCTATTTTGCTCTGATCTTGTGACAGGGTTATGGAAGGTACCTACTGGCGATCTGATAGGTGAAACTCAGGCCATTTCCTGCCATGAAGGCGTCAGATTTGAAGTGCATGAGGACCGTTCTGCCGTAGCTGTAGAAGTCTAGTGGCTGACTATCCGGTGCACAGAACCTGTGTGACTGCCCATAGTCTCCCTGGAAACACAAGAATCACCTCATTCAGAGTGGATATTATATCTTATATACAATACTGCTCCTTAAAACTAATACTGATGGGACAAATGAGCAGCACTTTTTGGTCCAGTCCCTGTCTGAACTCACCATAGGCCAGTCCTTCATCTCCAGGTAGTTTGTGGTGCAGCTCTGGCTGGCCTGGAGGACAAAGATCTGGACTGACACTTTGATGGTTTCCTGGGCAGGAGCATCCAGGATCCAGCGGCAGGAGGTGTAAGGGGGATAGGCATTGGGGAAGAAGGGTGAGGTCAGGGTCTGGATGGTGGTTGTGGCATTCAGAGTCCCGCCGCAAACCACTGAGGGAAGGCAGACACATGGAGATGTTTGGAAAATGCACAAAATGAGTCCAGTCCAGTAGCTACATGTGATTCACAAGTTTCTAACTGTTTTAGGTTTCCTCATTTCATGTAAACATCATGCATGTTGATGTGCTTGTAATAATCAAAGTTAAAAACCATCAGACAGCCTCACTGTAGTATATTGTCTGAGCTGACTCAGCTGCTCAACAACCAGCGTCCGTCCACAGACGTCTGCTCACTGCTACAAGAACATTTTGCTGATGCACATGTTCAAAACGGCCCTGCATTCAAGTTACACGTGCAGGTGTTTGCTTACCAAAGACAAAGTTCAGGATTAATGACCAGGCAGCGTCACTCTCAGAGAAAACCCCTGCCCACACCACCGCATTCACAGCTTGTATTGGTAGCTCTTCAACCACGACATGTCCATTTCAGAGGGCTCTGACCTGTTATTTTGTTGTCTTTCTAATGGACAGAAGGGTCCTCACTAAATTCAAGGAGGAAGACAATAAAAAGTCTGTACTGCCCCCAACCAGATGCCTAATAACAAAGCACTAGGACCTAGACCATCCTAGCCCCCCTTTCCATGGGACTGGCAACAAATACAACTAAATCCATGACTACTGCCACCGTTTCTCTACTGCAACCCAACAGAAACCCCACCTTAGCAGCCAGTCACTAATTAACACAGACATAAAAATGTATTTGTTTCATGTATTTTATATACTGTATGTGCTGTTTATCTCTGAGTTTCTGCTCTGCATGTTTCAATGAGTGTCTAATTATGCAGCACAATGTTGTCTTATTGAGTCTGTATTTCTATTAACATAATTGTATTCCTCTGCATGCCTTGTATTATGTGCTTCTTTGCTGCATGTTTTAAATAAATAATATCTGACAATGTAGTAAAATGGTGTCTAATGCATTACTCATCCATCCCTTCAAAGTGTGTAAACTGGACAGTGTGAAGTAGTTAGTGAAGTGAACTGGACAGTTTTATTCGCCACTTGGGAAAACAATGTGGCATTGGAGAATCATTACACTCCATCATCTCCAAATGTGATTGGAAAAACAAGATACCTAGAATTAAACTGGCCTCTCACCAAGAAGGCCAACACTTCTTCCATCGTTTCCTAGACAATCAACTCCAATGCAAGTGGATCCACCCCAACCAGTCAGACACTGTGTAAAGAAACCGATCGATCAAACACCTTCCCTGTTTCTGACAGCCAGGTGGAACGAACGTCACCCCCCCTCCGTCAGACTACACCTTTATACATTTGGCCTGACCTCCAATCAGCAAATACATCCATGCTTTGTGTTTCTTTCCTCTTCTCTGACTGTTATGTCTCCTCTACATGTATCTGTTATCAATATTGTCTTATTTATCTTTTACCTCTGATCGTTATCTTTTACCATTTATGTGTTTATTTCATTGTGTGTATATTCATTATTCTCTTATTAAGTTTCCACTTTATATTTCCCGTTCAGTTATTATTGCGGTCGAAATGTGTCAGAGTAACCTTCTACATGTGTGCTGTGACTGGACAGCACTCCTGGCCAATGAGGCAGCTGCAGAGGGGGGGTTGAACACAGTCACCATGGGGGTTAGGTGAGCTAATTTAAAGGTTTTCTGATGAAAATGAAGCCTTGTCCCTGTAGCAGTAGAGACCGTGCAGTGCAGAAAGTGTCTTACATGGCACAGCTCTGTAGGTGGCGTTGAAGCCTTGTTTCTGCACTGAGCTATCAGTGACAAAGTGAACAGTCAGGAAGTTCCCAGTTGATACAAAAGAAGCAGGGATGGAGTTTCCACAAAATGTCCCGACCAGAGGGAAGTTCATGTTGTCCCCATCATACACCTGAGAGAGATAAAGACATTAACAGAAAACAGCAAGTCCATTTTAGTATTACTGTCAACATAGTATTATTGTTCAGTACTTTAGTATTCTAGTAGGACATATCTGACAAACTGAAGTGCCTCTGGTTATGTTGATGCAGAAGTGCATCGACATGACTTTAAATCCACAACTGTAGTTAATGTAAGTTAATCCAAATCCAAATGATCATTAGCTAGTTGGTTATCATTCTTCCACACTAGCAACGTACAAATGAAAGCATTGTGCAGTATCTGCTGCCCACAGGTCATTCATGTTTGATGTCACTGTAAATCAGTCAGGCAACAACTAAACGAATGATCATCATGTTGCAGTTGGACATAACTGTGGTTACAACAACGTGACACAGCTAAGCGCTCAATTTAATAAAGTTCTAATGAAAGAAAAGCCATAATATTTCAATGGCTGGGGTACCTTACTTTGACATAGTCGTAGTGGCACGTAGAGGAGCTCTCAAGGTCAAAGGAGTTGAAGGTCAGGTTGACAACCTTGTTGGTCAGCATCTCAATGGTCCACAGGCAGTCCATACTGGGCTCGTAGCGCCCATCCAGGTTTGGATCTGGAGAACCAAACATGCCCATGGGCATGGACAGGTAGCCACCACATCCCTGGGCTGGACCTGCAGGCCGTTCAGAAACAAACCCTTGTTACCACTTCTTCAGTCTTATAATGTGTTATATACAAAGACATAATAATGTCTGGGAGGTTCAAAGTATTATTTGCAAATACACAGTACCACAAATATGCAGACATACAACATGCTGTTGCTACCAAATGGAAATAGCTACTCCATCCTCAGCTGGCATCCCAAATCCAGTAACAGTGAGTGACCTACCAAGCGTCTCACTGTAAGTAGCCCTCCAGCCAATCCCGTTCACTGTGGCATCTGTCCTGAAGACGATGTACATCTGGTTGGTGGAGGAGCGCAGATTGGGTGGGAGTACTGTGCCACAGAATTTCCCCAGCAAAGGCGCCAAGGTGTCCTGCCCATCATACACTGCCACGTAGTCATAGTGACAGGAAGAAGACGCCTCCAGGTGGAAGGTGTTAAACCTGTGCAGAGAGAAAAGGAAACATTACATCAAGCTTTAGAATCCTCATTTACAGTCACACAGTTCCAGCCTGAGCCCCACGGGGACCGACAGGGAAGGCTTTGATTTGGTCAAAAGGGTTTCTGAGAAGTCCAAAAAAAATGCGTGAAAATTGAATTGAATTGATTCCTAGTTGCCTTAGGTTTGTTTTCCTCACGTGACAAACAAGGTTGCATTCAATGAGATGTGGTTATGTTTAAATAACAAGATATACAGTAAGCCATAATATTATAATAATCTGTAATTCTGTCCTCTCTCTCTCTCTCTGCCCTCCCGTTCTCTCTTTACATTGTTCATAGATTTATTCAGACAAGTGTAGTTTGTAGTGTATGAATACTAGTGTGAAATGATGTATTAAAGATTCATTATTTCTTCCATTTTTACAAAGAATATACCAGTAGCCATTTTTTAAGAACCATCTGTATTGGATTGAAAACCACCTTGGCCATTTAGATTGATATTTCATCAGTCCTGCAGTCTTACTTGAGATCCACTACAGTGTCTGTTTGGACCATGATGTGGTAGGTGCAGTTGATGTTGTGGTGGTAGTTGCTCATGGAAAGTGTCGGACTGCTCACTGTACCCATAGTGCTGTTGAAGAAACCACCACATGCTGTAGACACACACACACACATACACACACACGCAGTATCATTACATGTACAGTATACCAATGTAGATATATCTCTAAATGCATATATGGTCAGTTGGTGAGTTTTTAACATTTAATTAGTGGTGGAGTAAAGTAAAAATGTTTTTACCACTTTGTATTTTATTTCTGGGTATAATTATCCACTGTGTGGGAAAGGTAAATGCCAAAAAATAATATAGAATAAACTGATATAAAATAATAAATAAATACGCAAAAAAAGGTATGAAATGTACTTTTTTGAGTGTTTGCTAAGGATGTAGCAGTGGGTGAATTTTATTTCATTCGCTTTTGTCCACTGTTGATGGCTCCATTTTGCTCATTGAATATAGCAGTTCTTTCTCCTCTTCTTTACTTACGGATGGCTCTGTATTCGGCCATGAAGCCATTGTCGCTGATCACAGAGTCAGAGTAGAAGTGGAGTAACATGGGGCCAAAGGTGGAGAAGGGCCCTGGGATGCTGGTCCCACACAGAGTGGCAATAGCAGGGCCACTAGTAGCCAGGTTGTAGATCTTCAGCCCATCATACTGACAGGTGGAGTGTGCTAGACAGACAGACAGACATACAGGGTTGGTTATCAAACAACAAAGAGCACAAAACATTTCCTCCCAAAAGTTCCAAAAGGGAGGTGGGCCACTCAGTGGTTCTTTGTCCATCTGTTGCTAATGCTAACACTTGCCTTCTACTTGGAAGACCTGGAAGGTGAGGACGATCACAGTCTGTTCTCCAGCATCTATGGTGTAGTTGCAGTTGGAGTAGTCAGGGTAGTCGGCTGGATAATTTGGAGAAACCACACGGCCGCTGGGAGCTGTGAAGTTTGCCCCGCACCCTGATGAACACAAGACACGAGAGCGTATTTGCATTTTGTTGGGAATGGCCACCTCATTCCTCAATCCAACCAAAGTGCCCGCCATCTCAGATCTCAGTTAAGACTGTGTCTTATGAAAGCTTTTTTTTTAATGCAAAAAAATCACCCACGAAAAATCACAAGCTTCCACTCACAAAAGGAGCTTTACTAGGTAACATGTCTTCTCGTGTGAGAAACGATTAACATTCAAGGCTACTGGTTTTCAGATTCAAGCACTGTTACAGTCAGTATGGTCTTATTAACACTGTGATGTGAAGCTGTCTCAGCTGCCCGGTTCTTACTGGTGGTGAAGGAGGCTGAGAAACCCCTGCCAGGGGCTTCAGTGCCCTGGAATCGGCTTGTGATCACGTTGTATGGAGCAATGATGTGGCCCGGGGCCACTGAGCCACAGCCTGTCGACAGCAGAGCCTCTGTATTTTGGGTCAGACCTGACCACACCTGCAGGAAAATACACAGTGATTCAGAAGTTGTTGTCAAATGGAACATTGTTCTAAAGATACACAGCCTACATCTGAAAGAGGTATTAGGCACATTGCCTGTTTCAAACTACAATTTTTAGGATCCTAAATATCCAAACATCACGTATACATCATGTAAATATGATTGAAGAAACTGCTTAGTTGGACTGGGACGCCTTATACCGAATTATTCAAAAATGAAGGACTAACATCTAACTAATCAACCAACCAACAATTTACAACTTAACATTTTCCTCCACTTTGACATCAGCCTGTTTCCAGAAAGTTCCTCTGATTCATGCACTTCTTCTCACATTTTTGAACCATTGTCTGGCAGACTCAATTTCCAGAGCATGGATGACGGCACACAAGATGACTTTGGACCTGGCTTCTAACACCCCCACTAGACGGAAGCGACACTGCGAGAGACCAGCTGAACTTGCTGGGGTTTGGGTAAGACCTGCATCCTTCAGAGTTTTGTGTGTCAGTAAGTGTAACATTAGTGTAATGGCTAGTGGTCTGGAAGACTCCTTGGTGGGAATTGAGGATATGACCTTTGCTTTGGTGGTTGCATTTCATACCAAATAGTGATTTCTGCGTAGCACCCAAACGTATGACTGTTTCAGTGTTTTTGTGAGGCAGTAGGTCCAAGCAATTGTTGACTTCCGTGCTCCCTGTAAACAAACAGCTCGTGGAGTTTCTGGGTATGTGTGGATTTGACATTGAATTTCATAGCAGCTGCTCCTGGGACTATGTGGCTGTGAGTGACTGAGTGAAGGCATATGCAGAGATCGGAGCTGTGCTCCTTCAGCCTGAAGAGGACAGTTATGAAAGACCAGTTACATACTATTCCAAGAAGCTAAACAAACATCAATGAGCATATTCAACTACTGAGAAAGAAGCCTTATGTCGACAGTGGTGACAAGATAGTGGTTTACTCAGACCACAATCCGTTAACTTTACTGGCCAAGTTCCATCATGCCAATGCTCGGGTGTTCAGACAGACAGCACTGAGGTGAAGCACATTTCAGACCAGAATAATGTAGTAGCTGGTGCCCTATCCAGGGTCAAAAAACTTCTTTCATTGTGGTATACGTTTCTTATCTAATTCTAAAATACAAGGGAGTATTTCCTTGTGTAAATGATGTAAGTGATCATGATATTTTTATGGGGGGAGGGAATATCACAATCACATGGTTATTATTATCTTAAGCTAATGTTGGCTTAAGTGCAGCTGCAGTAACAGCAACGTGTCTCTATAAAGCGGCTGCTGTGACCATCATAAAGATGCAGTCTGTATTTCTTCTCTTACTAGCCCCTGAACTGACACATCATTTGAACATGTTTCTGCTGTAGCTCAGTGCTGGTACCTTGATGTAGCTGTTCTGGCAGGTCCCAGTGCTGTCTGGAATCTGGAAATCACTGTTGAAGCTCATCTCCACGTGGTTTCCCTCATGGGCAATGATCTGCCAGGAACACTCCACATTGGCTGGGAAGTTCTGGGGATAGTTTGGGGACTTGATTGTTCCTGTGTCAGCATGGATCACTCCTCCACAGCCTGGCCAAAAACAAAAATAAGTGACTGCACAGTGCGTGTATAAAATGATCACACAAGTAATATGAACCAAAGATTGAGAACACTAATGAAAGCGGACTGAATGAGCTCCATTCGCAGGGTTGATGTTCTCATCCCTAGGGATTGAAAATTCCCTGGCGAGAAGTAGGGTGAGGACTGATTTCAGAACAGAGTTTGTATAGGCCAAGTCTAACTGGGAATTGAATGGACCTCCAGAAAACAATGTAATCATCAACTGGGATTATTACATTACTTTGTCTTCGGGGAATCAGGCTGTTATAAATCGGGCATGGTGTGTCAAGGGAAGTGAGACACCTGCACAAAGAGCTCCTGCAAAAATCTCTCAGGGTCATGTGGCCAAACAGTTGAACCTGGCTTGGTCTCTTTCCACTGCTCAGCATCCAACAACAATCAAACACACAAAAGTACATATTGCTTGTATAATGACTTGTGTCTTGTACCGTGTTGCTAATTGTACTGATTACATTGTACCCATTGACAAAGAGAAGCAAATTATTGCTGCAGTTTCAATTCATACATCATTTATAAAAATTCTAAATAGTACATCTTCTCCACTGGACCAGGTCCCAGTTATTGCAAATGAGTCCTGATTTGGACTGGCTGTGAGAATGTTCCAAGCTAGCACCTGCCACATTAACCCATATGTTCCAAACTTCGTGTGTACTGGGACACACTGCTTTCTTATATTACACATGTATGGCTGGAGCCTGCCCCTTTACCTGCACTGTTTTGCCTTGTCACAGAAGACACTCTTACAAAGCATTCTGTCAGTAACAACACTGTATACTATTGCTACTATGCTAATTGGGCATTGAGCCTTTTTAAAAGGGAGAGGCTGTCATCCCCCCACACTCAGACACCTGCTGCACAGACAACAGCAAAGTTGAAGCATGGGTGTACATACTACATGTACTTCTATCTGACTATCAACAAGTCAGTTCAGTACAGAACATGTACAGCATGTTCATTTAGCTAGTGTAAAACCCACCTGAGGAATCAACAGACCAGGAGGCCACGAAGCCTCCTGTGGACACACTATGGTCAGCCAGGAAGACTACAGCAAGCTTGTTGGATCCTGACTGGATGGTTCCTGGGGAGGTGGTCCCACAGTACTGGCCAATAACTGGGGAGCCAGGGGATCCTCCATTAAAGATGGTGACAGAGTCCCAACCACATTGAGAGTGGGGCTCCAGGTTGAAGTAGCTGAAGGTTAGCTGCAGTAAGACAGAGGAGTGGGAACCAAGGACATTTTTACCAGCTAGGTGGCTACAAAGCAGTAGTTCCTGGGTTAAACACCCTCTGCAATATCTCAACACGCAACACGCTGAGGCAGTGATCTCTGCCTCAGCAACTACGATAAGGTGGACAGTCGACAGTGGCCATCTACAGTGTGCGTTTACGCTGGGAAGCTCCTATTAGCCAAAATTAGAGGACTGTCACTGTAATGGACAACTCACAGTGTGAATGTAAGCCTCCCACAATGTAAGCCTCCAGCATTTTAAGCTGAAATAACAATGGATGACTCACAGTGGCATTTTGTCTGCATTATCAAGCCACTACGTGATAATTTAAAAATAGATGTCTTCAATTAGGTATGGTACATTTTTGCTATACATCTAACTTGTGTCTAATGCCATGATCAGAATTAGAATTAGAATCAGCTTTATTGGCCAGCTATGTGTACACAAACAAGGAATTTGACTCCGGTTTTTCGTTGCTCTCAATGTACATACACAGAAACAGACAAACACACAGCTGAAACATACAGGACAATAAGCTCGACAAGGTAAACATAAACATGAAACTACTGTGTGCAGGTATAAATATAAATATATATAAAAAAATATATATATATAATATATATATATATAGACAACAGCAATAATAACATTTGTAGACAGTAGACAATGCTGTGATGATGAATGTAAATGTGATATATGATGGTGTGTATTCCTTCCATTCTTTAGGTTCACTCACTGCTCCAGACCATGGTGCAGACTCACCGTGATAGTGTGGCCCACTGGAGCCTCTAGCAGCCAGGCACAGCGACTGGGGCTGGGGTACATGTTGGGGTAGTTAGGGCTGGATAACACCCCTCCCTCACCTGTCTGCCAGCCTCCACACTCTGCAAAGAGAGAATGGTCCATATAAGGACTGTGATGGTAACATTATGACTGCTAGATTAGACAAATACTAATCTCATATTTAAGTATACCCTATGGCACATGGAGTTAATGAAGTGTCTGTCAGTGTCTGTCTTACCGGAGAACAAGTATTTGGCCTTGAAGCCCAGGTCTCCCTGGGAGGCGTCAGTCTTGAAATGGACCCAGAGCTCTGGGGTAAAGACCACAATGGGAATTCCTGGGATGGTTTGACCACAAAACTTGGCCAACAGCTCCCCATCTGAGTTACCTGAGGGAGGGGGTAGAACAAAAGCAAACCATGAAGACAGTATTTAAATCCATCCATCCATATCTTTCCTAGACCTGCTTTCCCATGCAGAGCTGTGGTGGGCTGGATCCTGTCCCAGCACACCTACAGTAATATGTGCAGAAGAGATAGGGGCACGTAGGGCACACCCTGGACATGTGACATGTAGTGATGAAGTTGAAAAGTCTCTGCCACCGTCCAGTGCCACCCCTTTTATGTTAAAGAAAATATTTTGATTTCTGTCACCCAATATTAGGATATGCACCATAACAATATTTCTCAAATATTACACTCACAGTTACACCACACCCCCATTTTATAGCATCAAATAACTAAAACTAAACTGATCAGAAAAACGAACACTTTAACAAACATCAGCGTGATAAAAACTACCTAAAATGACAGAAACTAGCTTTTGGAAAAATGTATTTGACATGTACTTTGCCTTTTCAGTTTGGCCCACGTCCCATCTGCTAACATGGAAGGGGTGGGGTTTATGACCTGTACTGCAGCCAGCCACCGGGGGGCGACTGAGATGTTATCAGACCTAATATCGATCAGCTCGGAATATCTCTAAACGAAATACAAACTCAATACACATTTTCCACAATCAGTTAGTTGTATGGCATCTAATGTTGATGAAATGTCTTGAATGAGACCTAATTAATGCAAAAAATCAAAAATCAAAAAATGCAATTAATAATGTACAACTTAAGATATTGAAGCTTAAAGAGAAGTAGGATATCCTTCAGTGCATCGCAGAGCCAGTGCTTTCTGTGTGGGACTCACCTAAGCGAAACTGGAGGTAGTCTGACTCACAGGTCTGGTGGTTCTCCAGGTGCAGGTCTTCTATCAGCACCACAATAGAGGAATTGATGTGCTGTGGGTTCTGGATCAGCCACTCACAGTTGAGGTTGTTGCTGTAGTTGGACACCAGGTACCCAGGGGAAGTGAAGTTCCCGCCGGCTGGGTTGTTCAGGACTCCACCGCACACTAACAGAAGGTAACATGAAAATAGATATTAGAAATACCTCTCCGAATAACACAGTGCAGTTAAACAGCAGCACAAACTACATCCTATACTGACCATAAAGACCTCTCCAATAAAAAAACTCAACATTAGGACCTTCATTTATTGCAGGGCTGATGTGTTAGACTGCATTAGGTGTACACAATTACCTGAAAACTGAGTGTGTTTGGGAGGTCTGCAGACTAATAAACTGAGATGCTCTGATTTTCCCTTAATTTGGGAGCAAAGGGCTTCATGGGCCAAAGTCAAGGTAA
The DNA here is from genome assembly GCA_005408345.1 of Macquaria australasica. Taxonomy (NCBI): domain Eukaryota; kingdom Metazoa; phylum Chordata; class Actinopteri; order Centrarchiformes; family Percichthyidae; genus Macquaria; species Macquaria australasica. The sequence continues at coordinate 205,609 of SEMN01000386.1, forward strand.
GAGCATTATCCTTTGAAGAATGAAGCAGAGCCACCACCTCGCCTGTTCCTCTGGGTTGGTTTAACAAACAGTAAGACAGTGAAATCCTAAAGACTTCTTAAATAGTGACTTAGTTGAGGTGATGGTGAAGAAAGACAAGGAATAGTGAAAATTGGAAACTGAACCTAGATAGATATACCAGTATACAGTATTTGCTGTATATTAGCTGAGACTATTACATTTTAAGGAAAGAAATGTGAGAAGTTTATGTTGCTGTACCCTTTACCAAGTGTAATATACATACTTTTCTCAATTCATTTGCACTGGTGCCTGTAATGTCACTTGACTAAACTTGGCATGTTTCAGAACCTACTGGTCTTGGACTGGGCTAGGCCCACCTGATTTTCTTGGACCCACAATAGGATTTCTGGCTACGCTACTCCTTCCTCTTCCAAAACAAGTCAAGGTGATGTGAAAGTAAACTTAGATGTGAGCTCATAACTTATCATTTATTCACATGTTAATCATCTATTCATAATCATTTGTTTGTATACTTATTCATATTTAGTAATTATATGCTTGTGTATTTACTTTACTTAGTTAATAGTTCTAGTTCTATTCATGTCTCTAGTCTTGAATTCTTAGTTTGATGTGCTCAGTGTGAGCAACGTGACTCTTGTATAAGAAGGTCAAAAAGGTCATCTATATGGTGGAATACAGGTCCTTATCTGGAAACGTTTTCTGCTCTGCAGACTATAACTTGAGGAGTCTGTTATGAGTTGGAAGGTTCTTATGGGTCCAACTCATATAACATATAACACTGACCAATGGAAAATAGTTTCTTTGTCTCTAGAATACTATAAAGCTGTATTCCTGTATCTTCTCTTTGAGATAGAGAGAGATGGCTGATGACTTCTGTTGTCTGTCTCCTATTGTACAATATATTTTTGTCAACGACCTGTAAGTGTTTCTTGTGTTTTGTTCAACTTAAGAGCATAGGCAGTTTTTTCCACAACAGTGATCATTAATTGAGGCTGTTTTTTTCTCAGTGATATCTTGCAATAGTCCTTGCCATTTGTCATACACAATCTTACAGCATCAGTAAGTGCAGCTCTCTGCCATACACATGTGTTTAAGCACTTACCACATGGATAGGTATAAGAGAAGAGAAGAGAAGAATGTATTGATCCCCAGAGGGGAAATTCAGGCATTGCAGAACAGAAATAAGTACAGATAAATAGAAAAAAGTAAAGAATAAATAATTAGAAGTATATAAAATAAAAATAAGAATTGAAACAAAAATTTCTATGCAAGAACAATTAAACTCAAGATGACAAGGCAAGCCGAAAACATACCGTACTAGATGTGTGACACAGTGGTGTCAGCAAAGTAAAGAAAACAGTAATATGATACCTACACCAGCATAATGTATAATAGAATTAAGTAATTCTACTTAGTGTTTGTCTGTATTAATATAGAAATATGTAGTATATAATGTAAACAGTATAACATATGAACATAACATAGGATAATTTAGTATGGGATATAAAATATAAAATAAGGTGAAAGCTGTCTGGGCAGAGTGGTGACAGTCTGATGACAGTGGGCACATTGAGATGTTTTACATCTGGGTGTGATGACCTGGTGGCTGAATGTGCTGCCAATCTGCCACAGCTCGTAACAGAGGGGGTGAGACGGGTTATCCAGGATGGATGATATGCAGCACTGTTAAGTGCTTTGATTATCTTAAATATGTTATACTGTTGGTAGTAGTCCAGATTTAGTTTTGTCCAAGGGAGCATCTCACCTGCAGGCTCCTCAGAGGAGTAAGAAGCCATAAAGCCACCATTGGACACAGAAGCATCGGTATGGAACACAACGGTCATGGTGTTGCCAGAGGAGCGCACCTGGGTGCCTGCTGGTACTGTACCACAGAATCGCTGCAGGGTAGGGGCATCGTCTGCCAGCCCGTTCCGTACCTAGAAGACACAGAGGTCATCATCTGAATGTTCTCTTTCCTCCTGCTCTCCCTCTCTCTCTCTCACTCTCTCTCTCAACCCAACTGGTCGAGGGGTGGGCACACAGGGGTACTGGCTCCAGGATCAGGTCTTCCATGGAAGTTATAACTGGATAACTGTGATATGTTCTGAGTGTGAGCTTACACAAAGATGCAGTGATGAGTCAAACAGTGATTACAAACAGTCACAATAAAGTCAGACACTATGGTTTTAATTGACAACTCCATTTAAAACATCAGCACTTGATCAGGTCATTGATTTTAGAGATTAGCCCTTGTAGTTTTATTTATAACTTACATTTCTGTGGTCAGTGATACACCAACCAAAATCATGTTTCCTGCTTCAAAGCGCTATTAAGTCATTTATTAATTCCTAGTCATGCCATTTCCCCACTGACACTGAGTGGTATCTAACTGTGCTGATAGTTTGGGTTTTGAGATTATTTGTCCAGGTTTTGGGATGTCTGCCACCATCTGAATACACTTGAGGTGAATGGAATTCATTTGTGGTGTGAAAAGCATGAACAAATGAAATAAATTCCTTCTACAAATTAAATTCCACTGTTGACCAACTACATCTTGGTTAAATAAGAATGTAAATGAGGAGCAAGTGGAAAAGTGAGGAAACATAAGGAAATGTTGGCAGAAAGGGACTCACATCAATGTAGTCGAATACACAGGAAGTACCAGTATCTTCCAGCCGCAGGTCATTGATGGTGAGTGTGACCCGGCGGCCTGGTGACACCACCAGCTCCCAGCGACACACCCGGCTGTGTGGGTACAAGTTGGGGTAATTGGGAGAGGAGATAGTTCCTGAGGGAGCGTTCAACTCTCCTCCACAGGCTGCAGTAGGACGAGTGGAAAAGTAAAACATCCAGCATGAGAAGTAACATTTTAATAAATGAATGAAGCAAAATAGAGTAAACCTTTATGTAAATGAGAGCAAATGTTACACACTGAACATGTAGAAATGCCATAGTCTTACATATTTAGCTTACTTTAAAAGTACCACCATATTCAGGGTTTGTACAGCTTTTTAAGTTACTATAAATGCCAGGAGACAACAAACAAATATGACGACGGGATCGTTTCATTTGAAATATTAAAAGATTTTTGGTTTACATGAGTGATTGTGTAGACGATGAAACCCCAGATTATGTTGAAAATCAAACATTTCAATGAGTACATTAGAATTCAAGCATACTCCTAACCTTGAAAACATAACGGTTAAAATTAAGCATTTTCCAAACTTTCAAGACTTTGTATGAACCCTGCATATTAAATATATTTATGTCATCTCAAGTCACCAGAGCCGTTTTACTTCACTTATTTTGTCTTTGTAACAATGAAAATCTGAAGGTATTCAGTTTACCATGATGTGAAATGGAGCAAAGCAGCAAATCATTACAGCAGTAATGCTATTACTGGATACAAATAAACAACAAGGGTTATGATTTACAGTAAGTCTAGTATTGCCAGTAGAGAGCACTTAAACAGCAGTCAGTGCAAAAGGAATTGCAGTCAGTGGGAGTTCTACTCAAACCCACAAAGCATAGACTGTATATAAAAAGGAAAACTAACCCCACATGTAAAAATAGTTTCACAGAAACTCTACATGTGAGATTGCCTGGGTTACTGGGCATTGGTTAGTAGTGAGGATGTTTGAGAGTTTCCTTTGCAGATGAAGGGTTCACCTCCAGGTGTGGTCTGGATGATTCAACTGCATAATGATTGCAATGCGCTCTGCGTGCATCTACAGCTGCATTAACATGTATGTGTTTTAAGGTAAGAAATCCAGATCCAGATGTATGTTAATACCAGGTTAAATGGTCTAGCAAGGTGGTAACTGTGAGTAAAGAGAAATAAAGTTAAATGTTCCAGAGGTAAGGTAATAATGCAAATGACTAAAATCCATCCCTGGAACATTGTTCAAAAGGTTGTTGTGCAGTTCACTCCATTTGACTCCAGAGAGATGGTAATGTAATCATTTCTTTGGCAGTCTTGAACAAACATTCACAAAGACCGTGATGGGTCAGCAGCTCAACAGACTGAGGCCATTTGAGAGGTGAGCTACGCACAGGGAGGATGGCATTAGACAAGAGCCTGGCTGGATATCATCAAGATAAAACTGATGGGAGCTGGAGTTTTTCAATGGTAAGAATTAAACACTGTTCAACTAAATCACGAAGGCTTCAAATTCTTATATCAAGTGCTGTAGTAGATGCTAATTTATGATAGGTTTAATTTTTTTTACAAATACCAATGAACGAAACCCTCAGTGGGAGATTGCAATGAGTTTAAGAAGCCAGCAGCTACCACCATCTCTGATGACAATACTCACATATGCATGTTTACAGCATGAGTTTGTGATCCTGCAACAAACAATCCTTTTCTGATAATCTTAGGAAAATGATCATACCTTCAACGCTGGCTTCAAACGACAGACTGAAGCCGGCTGCATTTCCGCTGGCGTCACTGACAAACCTGACATAAGCAAAACTGTCCGACGTGTCCATGGAATCCGGAAGGTTACTGCCGCAGTGTTGGCCCAGTAGGCGCCCTACACACACAGAACAACACAGGAAGTTTATCTAATAGTGGGTCTGTTATTTGTACCTTAGTTGATCGTGTTTATTCACCACAAATAAACCAACTGATACACCAACTTCACTGACGTGAGCAAGCTAGCAACACACACAGATGGTATGTGTGGGACTTATTTCAAAACTAACCAGGAACTCCAGTTCTGCTGTTATTTCCCTTGTGTCTGTGTACATTCAAGGAATCATATGGCTTTGGGATAAGCACTTCATTTTTTGTTCCCTCAGTTAATGAGCCCATCCTCTTGTTTTCTCACCTGAGGCATTGTACTCTCTGATCTCCACATAGTCAGCAGAGCATCCTGGACCGCTCTGCAGGCTGAAGTTCCTATAGCTGAGGGTGAGGTAGTGCCCTGTGGGCCCCTCCAGGTACCACTCACAGTTGGAGCTGTCAGGATAGTTGGATTCAGGGAAGCCAGGGCTGTGGATCGTACCCCTCTGACCTATGTAGGTACCTCCACATGTTGCTGTGAGGAAGAGAAGAAAATGAGTACACCCTAAAACCTGTAGTCAAACCTTCTATGTAGGATTTGAAAAGTTTCCTCTTTCTTTGACACCATCCAGTGACAGTATCACAAAAGAAAAAATAGGCACACTTAGGAATTTCAAGTGACATATTTTCACACACAAAGCCTGAAACTGACAATGAATGGCTCTAAGACCCTGTGTTTGTGTACTTATGTAGGATATGCTTTTTGCTTGTTAGGCTTGAGCCAGCTATGTCATAATTAGAACTGAATCCCAAGCCCTGGATTCGGAAAACCCTCTTCAGATTGTGTGTGATGACTGTGCTTCGCCTACCTATGGAGTACTTTGCCTTGAAGCCTTTGTGCGTGACGCTGTTGTCAGTGCGGAACCTGAGCAGCATGGAGGAGCCTGTGGAATGTTGGGTAGATTGTTGGGTGTTGCCACAGAGCCGGGAAATGATGCCAGCGTTGGAAGTCGAGCCATCACGCAGCTCCAAGTAGTCGAACGCACAACTGAGAAATACAAGAATGAATACCTGAAAACCTGGATTCAGAATCAGAATCAGCTTAACTGGTCATGTATGTGGACACATACAAGGAACTGAACTCTGGTTTTAAGTTGCTCTCAATGTTATACACAGAACAGTTTATATTTACAAGTGACCATTGTTTCTGTAATGAAAGTTCAGCTTTAAAGCAGGGTTTCTCCAACAATGTCTGGCCCATGAGCCCATTTTAGGCCTCCATACTCTCATGACCCAACCAGTCAGAGAGTGGTCAAGTTGTCACATGAAATTAAGTATATTTGATTTGTAAGAAGGTTGAGCTTATATCAAAATGATGTTAACTTTCTTTTAGAGAAATGTAAGCAGTAATGAGCAGGTAGAAATGTAAAAAAACAAAACAAAAAAACAAACAAAACAAAACATCCTGAAGAGGAAGCAGCAGCTGTACCTGCTAGAGGGCTCAATGTAGAATTCATCCTCAAAGTCAATTTGGACAGCTTCTCCATTGGGCACAGTTATGACCCAGATACAGTCAATGTTCTGGGGGTAGTTCTGAGGATAGTTAGGTGAAGTGATGTACCCTGGAGGATCATTATCATTCAGCTCAATGAAGCCTCCACACGCTGCGGAAACAGACCAACAATAACTTTATATTGGACCACTTTGCAGTATTGACCAGCTCATTGCATCAAGGCCATATGCTGTTATCCTTGATAGTAAATACATCAATTCATTAAGTCAGTTAAATGAACAAAGTTTATTAGTTAAACCAAAGGATTTTAAAGTGCTATTACTGGTATAGAAACAAACAGTGCTGTGCTCAGTCAGAGACTTTCACTACTAAGTGTGCTGGCTTTGGGAACCAGCATGACCTGATCTAATTATCATGACCTGACACCTGTGCCACAGTGGAAGTTGCCAGATTTTCTTCTTTCCACCCAGTTTTTGATGCAATCAGGCAGTGAGCAGGCCAATCAATTACAATAACTAATTTCCTGTTGTTTTTAGAACATCAGCATGCACCTGCCCCTTTCACCTCACACATTATCTTTGCCTTACGTCTCTCCCTCCATACGCCCCTCTTCAACTCTCCCACTCCCCCCTGAGGTTTCGCGCCTCGCAGTAAAAAAAAAAATCTCTGCTGATGGATCCAGACAGTCTCCCTCTGACCAAGACCAGCCCACAGAAACCCACCTGGAGATACACTACAACCTGATCCATGTCACACATACAAGAATTAGGTAGTAAATAGCAGTAGTGAATTAAATATGATACATAAAATAGAAAGCCCTGTATGTTATATCATGAATAATTATAATAACATATTTATATAACTGTGTAATTTTATAATTGTTATTTACACCAGGTGAGATCAGATGGTGATCTTATAATAGTAGTGGTGAGGTGGATGAAATACTTTATCAGAAACACCTTTTCATTTAATGCAGTCCGCTACATCACTACCACAAGAAAGTACATGCTCAAAAACTCCATAGAACTGAATCCACCCACTAATAACGGCAGTAGTATCAACAAAAACAGAACATGAATGAGTAACTGCTGTTCCATTTTCATTGTACAGCTATTTTTCACTTCCCACTCTTTCTATACTACATGTGTAAGCTTAGAATTCAAACTGGACAGTACAGCATTAAATACAGCACCAATCATGTGAAGTCTGAGCTAATCACACGGACAAAATTGGCTAAGTAGCATATTCACATTTCTGATGAAACCAGAGCAGAAAACTGAGCTAAATAACATTATCCAGCTAACTAAACTCTAGCTATCTAACACTAGCTTATTCCTGTTGTCCTCCTCCTGCTACTTCAGCTGCACTACCACCACTACTTATTTTGAAGAAACTTCTCTTCTCTGAGCCGTTTTTAGTTTTGTTAGTGATGGAAAGCGAGTCAGCAACAGTCCACTGCTCGCTGGGTCAGTGTTAAAAACAATACAGATACTTCCACAGAAAATAAATGGTCGAGGAGCAGGGGAACCAGCGGGAGACATGAGGGAGATGACAGGCCACTCCTCACCTCCAGGTCCTCCCGATGGCCACTCCACCCTTGTCTCAGTCTATTACACCGTCAACATCTGGTCTTTTCCATTCAACCCCCCTAACTGTATATATATATATATACATATAATAACATTGTTGTAATTCTTTGGTCACTGGTAAAGTTACTGATTACTTAATGGCATTATCTGACACTGCTGTATGAACATCAACCATGTTGTTGTGATGAATTCTACTGTGACAGAAGAATTAGAATAAAGAGTGGTGGCTGTACCCTGACTATGGGCTTCAAATGTCATCTTAAAGCCGCTGGCCTCATTAGTGGCATCAGACGCAAAATGAATAAAGAGGTGGTTGTCAGTAGTCTGGAGGATGGACGGCGGGCTTGAACCACAGAGACGTCCCCCCAGTGGTGGAGATGAACCATCCGGACCATTCCTGAGCTGTGGAGAGAGCAGTGAATGAACAATAACATTAAGTAAAAAAAATAAACTATTCACCAACTGATCGTTAACAGTGGATCCAAAACCTCAGAAAACTATTCATGAATTTTATAACTGAAACATTTTTACATTTACTCCTCATCATGAGCCACTGTTTCAAACACCAACATACATGAGTGGAGAAACCAAATGTAAACATACTACATACGAGTATAAAAGACACCAGCATGCAAACGTATCTGAGCAACCCCCGATCATGTTCGCCTACGTGCAGAATCCTCACAGATGTCTGACACAAGGTTAAAGTGTGTGTAAAAGAACAACAGGGTTCCTAATTATTTCATGTTAATGGGGCGGTTTGAGGCTGTACGCAGGTTTGAACAGTAGCTTGAACGTCATAATTCCTAGTTTAGGGAATTATGCGTCCATAGTACCGGTAACTAGACAACTTGTAAGCCTTTAAAATGAAGTTGATGCTAACTTGCTAACGTAAACTGTCACTTGTAGCAGTATGGCTCTGGTTTTGAACTTTTCTTCATAATGCAGAGATTTTGTTTACCTCCAGGTAGTCTCCTGTGCTGCATCCAGTTCCATAGCCTTGAATCTGGAAGGGGCTCTGGAAGGTGACAGAAACCCTGAAACCAGGCGTCACCATCACATGCCAGTTACAGTCCTGACCAGGCAGGTAGTTCTGGGGGTAGTGGGGACTGCTCAGCACGCCCCTGTCTACATGCAGGAAGCCACCACAACCTGAACAGACAAGTATTGTGATTACTGTCACGTTCCATGAGCCAGTTTGTGATTCTGCAAACTCCATTATTGGTTTAAACTATTTTCTTGGGCTTCTGTCCTTCACGTCCACACACATGCAAGAAATCTGGGTGTCATTTCTGATTCTTCCTTAAAGTTTGATAAACAAAGAAACACTGTTGTTAGTAGCTGTATTTTCCACATGATCATCTACTGTGAAAATGCAATCTAGAGACGGTTTAACATGCTTTTATATCTTCACGTCTTGATCACTGTAACTTCATTACTGTCTCTATGAGGGAGTCAGTCATCATCTCATCTGCAGCTCTCCTCACTGATACCGTGAGATCACTGAGAGCCCTGGGGTCTCACTTAGAACTGTTGCATAGGCACAAAGCAGGGCTCGAAAGATGCGTGTTTGCCAGTCCACACGGAAACGTTGAGGAACTTGATGTGGGAATGTGCGCACCTGTACGTAAAGCCTGACCCAGGCATACCAACATTTTGGAAATTGGTGATGCATATGGAAAGGTAGTGAATTGAAGCCAGATTTTATACTGACTTCATATCAAACTATGAATTATATATCCACTTTGTTCTAACCACTCAGACCTTGTGGTGTTCTGCTGTGTTGGTGCTTGCAGTAAGTCACCAATTATTACACAAGCACCATTTTAAAAGATACAAGCCAATCCAAATCTTAACCAGTTCCATCTGTGATTTATTTTTAAGCTAAAGTTATAGTCTACCCTGCGGCTGACAGTGGTCCGGACAGTTGGCGCTGGCTCGTCACCACAGGCCCAAACCCTCAGAGAGCAGAACACAGGGCTGGGCTGTCAGATGCCCACACACATCGCGATCAGTTGTGGAGTGCATTATAGCCAGGGCTGGACTGGCCATCTGGCAGACCGGCACTTTACCTTTATAGCGCTGCTAAAATGCCAACAATGATGGCAGGATGTGTCAGGTGGCAAGGCTCGGGAAAGGCTGGATGCATGAAAAGTTTGGACACGCCGGGCATAAAGACTGGAAACAGCTGGTCCAGCTCTGCTATCACTAATTAACACGTTATATCTTGTTTGATAAAGAGTAAAACCAACAAGTTGTAGGAAGCTGAGTTGTGCAATGCTTTCTTGGCCATGCCAGTGGCTTCTTGGAGTCTCTGTTGGTTGCCTGGTAACCTACCAGTCATGACAAGACTCCAGGAGGGCACTGCACTGAAGGGCTTTATTTTCTCCCTATGAATCCATCTTCTCTGACTGAAGGTGTATTAAAGCAGTCGACGCTGCTGCACACTGCAGAGAGGTATTTCTGCCTTTAACTGATGCTTACTGGCATGTCTGGAGTTTTTTGTCTTAGGATACTGAGGGTAACAAACTACAGTATGGTGTTTATCAGTTTGCTGCTGGTGTATGACCTCTGGAGTAGGAGGCATTAAAGCCTCGGCCACTGATGCTGCTGTCTGAGGAGAAGTGGATGAACATGGAGTCTCCTGTTGAGTGGAGAGAACCTGGAGGATCCCGACCACACACACTGGCCAGAATGGGGGATAGACTGGTCGCACCTGGGAACACACACACACACACACACACACAGAAGGGAATCACAAGATGTCCAGAATAACAAGCAGACCTCTCACAGCAGTGTATGTATATTCACTAAAAATATAGTGGCGACTCGTTCATGGTAATGGGTTTAATCATATCTCTGCAGAAAGGCATTCAGCTGTAGTCCAACCCAACAAAGCATTCTAGTTCTGTTACTCCTAAGTGGTGCTTTCCAAAACTGTTGTTTTTATGTTTTTTCTTTTCACTTAGTCTTATAATCAAGCAACAAAACAGACAACAATACAAACACAAAACTGCATGAACATGCCCATACATTGAATCCACAGTGCCTACAATAACAGCACTGTTACTTATCTTATGTAATACATGCTTAATATTCAGTACATAGTTGACCTGACCCATTTACTGTATATACAGTGTATCTGGAACATTTGAGCGTAATGCTGGGTTCACATAGGAGGCGGACGCGCTGCAAAGCGCCCTTTTCTGCCGGCTGTGAGTGAATCAGGCACGAAAACACATTATAAAGGATATAAATGATGTATTATACATGATATAAATTATCTGATTCTGATAAATGATAGAATATGCATCCTGCTTGCCAACCCTTTTGATTTTCCTGGCCATCTGTGTTTTTTAAATTAGTACTTCTTCCACATATTTGTCAGTTGTGCCTAAACAGAGAGTGAGAGAGACTAGCACACACACACACAAGCAGACGTTGATGCGTAAAAGCAGCGGAAATACCAGCCCAACATCTACCTACAGTGCAAAAGCGTTTGTTATTTCTTCATCACTGTCTCATCCTGTGGAGTTCCATGGCTTACCGTCTCTGATGACAAGGCTGTCAAAATAGCAGGTGGGGTAGTCCTCCATGTCCAGGGACAAGAGGTTAAACTCTACAGTCGAGTCTGGAGAACGGATCAGCCAGGTACACTCCTGGTTAGGAGGGTAGTTTTCAGGCCAGCCAGGGGAATAGAGGAAGCTGGGAGTCTCCCCTGTCATTAACACTCCACCACATGCACCTGACACACACACACACACACACACACAGAAGAAAAAAAAACACAAGTTCATTCAGATGGTGCATGAACCGAAGAAGTATGACCATGTAATCACAACTGTAGGAACATCCATCCATAAGATAATAACTCATACAGACACAAGTGATTCATTAGCTGTACCTTTGGTTCAGTGAATTGGTACACACCCGTAAATCAAACTACATGTATGTACTTTTCAGTTCATAAATGTCATTTTCCCTTTCCCTTTCTTTTTATTCAGTCAGGAAAACAATGCATACACACTCAAATTAAGTACATACATTCCTTAGCATATATTGCTGCCCAAGTATATAAACATATCCACTCCCATCATCCCACTCAACCATCACAAACAACAGAAACAAGGGGGAAAAACTGAAATACATTTAGAGTAAGGGAAAAGCTTAGCAAGCTTTCTACTGCATTAAAAGTGAGTGCTGGCCAATCCCAACCAAAGTACATGCTGAGGGGAGGCCGTTCTTTCACAAATCCATCCATGGTTCTTTGCAATACAGTGGATAATCTCTCCTACAGAAAGAATGATGACCGGTTTAAGAGCACATTGATAAAGTACTTACTACTTCTAGCCAAACATGCAGGATTGAAAGGCGACAAGGAGCTACCACCCAGAATATATTGTTTTGAATCTATTACTATTTTAATGCCAAAAGAATTCTCAATTTGTGCTCAATGTTGCATGCAATTTATTAATAATCTTATGTTATATTTCAAATGATTTGCTTGGCATTAAAAAGGAGTGAGCATTTGACCGTATAGCATTGGAGCACTTATTCAGAACACTCAATGAATTCTCTTTTGCTGATATTTTTCTTGATTGGGTCAAATTGCTTCATACATGTGCAGGAAGTGGACGTGCAGGTAAATTGGCGACTCTAAATTGCCTGTATGTGTGACTGTGAGCATGTCTGTTTCTATTTGTCAGCCCTGTGATTGACTAATTTATGGCGTCAGCTAGAAGTCTGTTTAATAGATGTTTTCTTGTACACTTTGTACTTTTATTTGTTCTGTATTTATTTGTATTTGTTTCACTTGCAATTGGCATACTGTACTGTATTTATACCATATGTCTGCATGTAATGATTTGTGTTGTGAACAAACATTGTAAGTGGACAATATGTATTAGGGAGGATGCATCATTGGCTATGACTATGTACTGTAGCAGACCAAACGGTCATATGCTACTGACCCATGTTCCATTTTGTTTTAAGATACAAAACAATGCTGTCTATTTGTAAAGCTATTCAGATCAATACATAGTGCAATTAGCAGTTTTATCTGGAAAGGTAAGCATCCAAGAATGAACTTAGAAAAACTTCACTTTCCCATAACAGAAGATGATCAGCCCTGCTAAATTTGTTGTATTCTCACTGGGCTTCACAGCTTGAGATCCCTTTAGCAGATCTGAATTGCGTATACAGTACAAATACTTAAATTAGTGCCTATTGCCAATAACGCTTACTTTGAATATACTTGTACAGATGAAGGTTTCAGGGAGGAGTTCAGATCTTTTCAGCAATCACAGAATTGATCTCTACCAGGATCAAAATCAGATATTTTAACATATTAAGAACGTGATGACCTACACATACGGCCAATTTCTTATGAATGATGAGAATTCTCTACGGCTGACAATGTAGTCCAGTTGTAACATGCACAGTTTAGTGTGTACACATGCTGAATAACACTAAATGTGTAACTTCAAGTACCAGACCTATAATGATAATGTGCCTCCGTCGCCATTGTCATTTTCCTCTACTTCTCTTTTGAATGTGCAGTAGCATACAGTATGATAGATGGATAGAGTATTTGTCTCGTGTTCTGGTGTTTATGACTAACCTGGTGTGATAGTGGGTGGTGGTCCAGAGTCCTGGACAGCGGTCCATTCCACGAGGAAGCCTCGTCCTCCCACCACTGAATCCGACTGGAACTGCAGGGTGACAGTGCTTGCAGAACTTCTCAGGGGAGGGGGCAGGGCCAGACCACAGAATGACCCGATGGAGTAGTGATGAACACTGGGGCCATCAAATATCTGGAGAGAAACAAGGATTGAGGGCAGAATGGATGACACCTCGCTGGACTCTCACCAGGCCTGTGTTCTCTCTCCTCTCTTATACATCCTGTACACCAAAGACAGCCACAGCCAGTTTGAAAACCATCACATTGTAGAAGACACAGTTAAAGTGACCCTCTTGCACAATGTCCTAGAGTTCATTATTTTGTTAACAAAGACCAAGGATAGCATGTGTATTTTATTTTACATGGCACCAGCCCATGCCTGGAAACACTGTGATTAATGGCCAGGAGTCTTCTAAGTACCTGGGCACTATAATAATTTGACAGTCATACCAACATGATCTGTAAGGATATCCAGCCTCATCTTTTTTTGTTTGAGAAGGCTGGCTAAGTTTCATATCAACCCGTCTTTGATGCCACTGTTTTATAGATTTTATATCTCATCTTGTATTCATTGGCATGCTTCTCTCACTGTCAAATACATAAATGTTCCAAATAGGGCTGTAAATATCTGCAGCCAAATCAAACTGTTGCTAAAGAAAGTAGATTCTTTAGTCCATTTGGTGAGACAGTCAGCTCCCATCACCTACATCCAGACTTTCAGACCTTCTGGATCCCATTAGGCAAAGCTACCAGATGTAGAAACTCATTCATACATTCTGCCATCTGTCAACTAAACTCTGCGAGGACAGGTAAAACTAAAGGACAGGTTAAATGGGCTCTGTTTAACTGCTGCACAACAACTGCCCTTTGGGGACAAATAAAGCGAAAGTGAGTGATCCACCACTGCTGATAAATCTTAGTAGAACTAGGTGTATCAACAACAACAACAACAGAAAGACAACAGGGGGAAACACACTTAATACAACGGGGCCGAGGACTGAAGCTATTGGGACAATGGGACATGCGGGCTGTATGTTGGACCTGCACCCTCCCTCCAGGGAAGCACACCAGTCTGGGGTAGCTGATGATGATGTGCTTGAGGAGTATGCTGTGAGCTATTGCATCACGTAACTGTGGGAATGTCAAAGAGTAAAAACATTAAGGTGCTATCAATTCTTGTTATGAAAGCTTAAATAAAGTTGCTGACGACAGACGGATGTGTCATTATTTCTAATGTTGTGTATCTCATCAACTGAAAAACATTGGATTTGCATCTTGATGTGCAATCAATGATCTGACACATCTAGATTCATTTCAAAGCAGCCAGTTGATCAATATGAGTCGGTTGATTTCTGTTGCAATGAAGTACTGTGTGAAACAACACACTGCATTTCAACACACTCAGACACAATGGTGCAAACATTCTGTCTGTAATTGTAATTTCACAGCACACACGACCTTACTTTGAGCTGGTCGTAGTAGCAGTCATACAGGTCCTCTATGTCCATGTCCAAGAAGCGGATTTCGATGTAGCTGCCTCCCTCAACAGTTATGGTCCAGCGGTAGTGGGCATTATTGGGGTACGTTCTGGGATACAGTGGGGATGCTATCTGACCAAACTCCCCCACCACATCATTACCGTACACTGAGAAACAGTGAGGAAGTCAAAGTTATTCTCTCTCAATTTCACAGAACTCACAGACCTGTAGTTACATTTGTACATTACATTTGTAACTACAGGTCTGGCTGAGTGTGTATGGGAAATGCACTTAAAAAAGAGAGACAGAAGAGAAAACAGAAGAGAAAAAAATGACAAATAAAACAAGGAAAATATAATAATATCATGGAGTACAAGTAATAATTTTGGTAGGGGGCAGGCAGGGCAGGGTTTAGTGGTAGGTTAACTTATTTAGGCTGTTTTTTTGGGGGGGAGAGCTGGCTGCCAGGCCCTAACCAGTCCCACGGCATCACAGTGAAGAGGGTCTGTCAGATTTATTTATTATTGGTCTACTTATCCACACCCAAGTAGCAGCTTGAGTTTGACCTGTTTATTGATATAGTTACGTCACTGTTCAGTACAACAACTCAATTGTCAACCTTCAGTAGCTTAAAAAACAACTGCTATTGATATATATATTTTTGGCTTTGCCTATATCACTCTAACCCTTAGAAATTATTAAATACATATGAAATATTTCCTGTTGGACACACTACAACTGCCTGAATAGTGATAACACTGAGTTAATTTCATATAAACCAGACTGGTGACTTGTCTTCACACACAGACACTCACAGTGCGAGAAGGTGGCTCTGAATCCTGCTCCGCTGATCGATGCGTCTGAGACAAACTTCACCCACAGGATGTGACCGATCACGGAGGTGTAGTTGGAGGGGAGCGAGTTCCCACAGAAGCGACCCACCAGAGGCCCAGTGGAGTTGCCCTCTCTGATTTCCAGGTAGTCATTTTGACAGCCAGAGTCTCCCTGCAGGTGAAAGGTACTGGACAAAACACAAGAAGACTGTCACTGATGTTCAATAATCACATATACTCTAAATACCATCAGCCAGAGAGTCATTCTAGGTACAAAAACAAGTATGAAACATTTAACTATAAAGTGCTCAAACAGGGAATGTGCACCGCTCATCTTGCTGGAAACCTTCACTGTCCGGTTTACTTTGTTTTTACTCTCTGTTCAGGTTAATAACGCCACATCACCATCGAAAACATCAAGACTGGCTTCCAAAATCGCACACCACCAATGACCTACCAATGACTTCTCTGATAACAACAAAGAGATGTTGGCTCTGTTGGCTCTTTTTGTAAATAGCAACAGCAAATAGCAGCCAGCACCAGTACCAATATGTTAGAGTCTGGAGAGAATCTGGTAACAATATATATAATGGCTGATATCCGTATTTTAACATAAACACCTAACATAGCATGTTACATATTGACCATATATGCCAACACAATACAACTGTGATAAGCTTATACTAATACAATAATATGATATGGGCTTGGCCATTGTATCACTCAAGCTCTACACTGTATACACATACTCATACACACTGTCTTATGGATCCCAGTGTAGTTACCCCAACCAGCTCTATCCTTAACCTAAACACAACCATTTCAGCATTACATCTGAACCGCTTGTTCCTGGCCCAGGAATTATTTTGGCAAATAACCATTTATGGTTTTCTTTATTGCACACTAGCCTTTTAGAACAGCCTTAAGAGTATGTAACCCTACATTTCACTGCAAGTATTGAATGAGCATGTGACAGATAAAACCTCTGAAACATGAGTCACTGATCAAAAATACAGAAAAATTGTCTTTTGCAAACATTGACTGATGTATTTGTGATAAAATATTCTAAATTCAAAGTTCACTTAACAGAGGACTGCAAGCTCATGTGGGAGGAAAAATGTGATGAAACCAAGCTCAAATTAGTCAGAAAATGAATTGGCAAATCTCACAGCCAACAATATCGATAATTAATTAATTTGTTTCAGGTATTTATCAGACAAAAATGGCAAACATTTTCTGATTTCAGCTACACAATTATGAGGATTTTCTGCTTTTCTTTGTTTTATATAATTTTTTATATCAGTGGACAGGCCAGACAAAAAATAGAATAACAATATAAAAACAATATAAATCGAGGAGGACATCACATCTGACCCCAGAGAACCTCTTGGAACAGAGACAGGGGTACATGATCGCTTGTTATGACCAGAACGTCGGTCATGTTATGACACCTGAGCTCCATTAGCTGAAGAAGGTTGTGGGATACTGTTGAAAGCTCCAGAAGAAGCCACTAAGTGAATGTTGAGTTTGGAATGTTTCATCACAGATATGTATTCCCAAGGTCAAGACTGAACCTCCACGCTCAAACTGACTAACATAAATGAAAGCTGGAGATGATTCCCTGGTGAGCTTCTGATGGTCCACACACACTCCACGTTAGGCGGATAAGCATCTGGATAGTTAGGACTGTTAAACGCACCGCTCTCCATCACCAGGTCTCCTCCACAACCTGAGCAGAAGAGGGGAGAACAATGAGTTTTCCTGGAGGTCCTGTCAGTATCAGTGTGTGTGCATGAGAAGAGAAGGTGTTTGAATTTGCAGAGGTCAGGTCTAAGTGTGTCCAGCTAGAACTGTGAGAAGGACGTCTCGGTGGGTCTTACTGGAGGTGGATGCTGAGTAGGTGGCTCTGAACCCTTTTCTGGAAACGGAGTGGTCAGAGATGAAGTTAACCACCAAAGAGTTACTGAAGGATGTCACTGGGTGAGGAACTTCAAAGCCACAGTAGCGCCCTGACAAAATGTGACATTACTTTTTAATTTCATTTAAACACACACAGCTTCACTAACTGAACAAAATGCTGACTTGTTACATCCAACCAAATTCAGGTCCGTAACGTCATCACATCCTGTATCACTGATACACACACACACACAGTTCAGCTACCTATAGAAGGTGCCTGGTAGTTGTCTCCATCCAGGATGCTCACAGCATCATGGGAGCAGTTGGAGTAGATCATCTCTAACTCAAAGTCGGTGAATGACAGGGTCACGTGGTTGACTGGACACACAAAGACAGGTCAAAGGTTAAAAGTACACCATATATACAACAATAAGGTTTTCTAGTCTCAGGTCCTTGACTAACACAACTCACATGGTTCCTGTGCTGTAATGATCCAACTACAGTTCTGATTGGGTGGGTATGGTGCTGGGTACTGTGGTGATGTAATGGCCCCACCAACATTGTCTGTTATGATGGTTGCACCACAAGCTGTTGAAAGCCAACAAACAAACAAACAAACAAACACAATTACAAGGTAAGTGTCAGCACAACATGCAGGTTGAGCTGGACCTCCCTACAATGGGACATGGAATGTCATGTACTGACTGCCCTTTTGCTGGTTTTATTTGTTTTATTTGTTATTAATGTAGCCAGGTGAACAATGGGTAGAGAGTGTTTTTGGGCTGTTTAGAAAGCATGATATGATTTGCCTGTGGAGTTACTACTATAATAGCTGTTTCTGTGGAGGTGACGCTGTCACTTTAAGAGCAGATTAATAGTGTGAGAGAGAGTGTGCGAAAGTGCAGAGCTTCCGTTAGGCAGTAAGCAGGAGGAAACGACAGAAATTCTTCTTTGTTGTCTTGCATCAAGCACTGTGATATTGTAAAGCTGTGTCCAGCAGAGTGCTCGTGTCTCTAAAATGATGTTATTGTGGTGAGTACATTGTTATATAAATTGGACATAAAAGATGATGGATGGGATGTTTCACCCATGTTCTAGTGACTAAAACAGAGAGGTTAAAGGAGACCCACCCTGAGAGAAGCGAGCGCTGAAG
This sequence comes from Macquaria australasica, assembly GCA_005408345.1. NCBI lineage: Eukaryota > Metazoa > Chordata > Actinopteri > Centrarchiformes > Percichthyidae > Macquaria > Macquaria australasica. Next base: position 224,282 of record SEMN01000386.1, read on the forward strand.
CCCCGGTGGCTGCTACTGGAATCAGACCTAAAGCGAACAAAGATGGTGTTCTGGGTGGAGGTGATGGCGGGAGGAAGACTGGTGCCACACACATGGGCAAGCAGAGGAGAAGATATGGTTGGACCATCATGGATCTACAGAGGGACAGACATATGGTTTCAGCAACGCTATGTAGCTAAATGTTAAGCACAAGCACCGCAGTATCAATGGTCAGTGGTTAATGGACTACATTTTAACGGACAAACTGCTTTACACACACACTCACACACTGAAGGCAGTGGAACTACCACGCAAGGCCCTGATCGGACCTTCAGGAGCAATCGGGGTTCAGTGTCTTGCTCAAAGACATTTCAACAAGTGGACAGGAGAAGCCGGGGATAAAAGCACCAATCAATCCTGCAGTAAGTGGACAACACGCTCGACGTGCTTCATGATGATTATAAGTAGTAGTGGTAGTACAGTAAGGCAGTTGCTATGTAAAGGTATTTCCCATTCACTGCGCAGGCCGCATCAATTCTACTGCATGCTGTTCCCCAGTATTTACCCTCCATCAGTGATTCAGGCTGTAACTAACCCTCATGCAACCACTTGCATTTATAAACCACTGAAAAAAACAAACAAATAAAACAGGGCCTGGGAGCTCTAATAGGTCAGCGACAAAACAAAAGTGCTTTGGCACAATGCTCTTGAACTACAACTTCACTCAGTCACTCACAGCCACATAGTCCCAGGAGCAGCTGCTATGAAATTCAATGTCCAGGTCAGAGAAGTTGAAGAATACACGGTGGTTGGGATCCATACTGATGACCCAGGAACAGTCCACATTGTTGGGATAGCTGCTGGGATACAATGGAGAATGGATCTCCCCTGATGGAGCTGTGACTGGGCCTCCACAACCTGCAGGAACAAGGACAGTTGAGAAAAGGTTACTCAGAGTGCTGGTGCAGCTTGTATATTATATTTTTCTGAACTTTAACTTTGATTGCTGCTTATTTAGTAATAAATATGAAACCTATATGAAACCAAGTTTTCTTTAAACAAACTTGCTTTAAAGGACAGTCTCATGCCCATATGTACAACTCAGTTTTTGGTCACTGAATTTCTTCCTCCTGAAGAGTGACGGGGGGAAAACCACAGTTTTAGTTTGGTGTAAAAATACATCCTATAGGTCAGCATGCATTATAAAAATGACGTGTCAAGCTATGTTCCCCATTCTGTCCCCCTGATGATACCCATACACTCCCTAATTTTGTGTGGTATTCTGTGGTATAGTGGCACAGAGGTGTGGCATATGGGCATGCACTTAATGATGTCCACCCACCTCCCTGGACTTCAGCCCAGCTCGCATTGAAACCTCGACCACTGACGTAGGCATCAGACTTGAAGCGCACTGTGATCAGGTTGCCAGTGCTGGAGACACGCATTGGGCTGGACGTGGTGCTGCACAGCTTGGCCAGCTGAGGGGCCAACAGGTCCGGGCCTCCATACACCTGAGGGGAAGTCAAAAGGCCAACTGCAATTCAATTCAGTTTTATTTATATAGCGCCATATCATAACAAAGTTATCTCAGGGCACTTTTTCGAATAGAGCAGGTCTAGACCGACTCTTTATAGTCCACTGTGCAATGCTGTTCACAAATAATTTGTATTATGTAATTTTGTATTGAAAAGGTCACCAGTTACATTGCTGAGTCATTTGTTAAGCCATTGATACATTTATTAGGAAGTATGTCTACATTATGTCAACACAATAATCTTCACATAACATTAGGTGTTATGGGTTAGAGTATGGATAGGCCAGCCCGTTCCTTTTGTGTATGTTACCACGCAGTAAACCTGTCAAAAGTCTGTGAGCGTGTAGTGTAAGTATTCTTGCCACCCAGATAGTAAAGTGACTTTGCAACAGTTTCCTGTGTCTGAATGCACAGACTTGCAAAATGGAGTTTGCAGACAGGAAACAAAATGTACAAGTCTACAAAACTACGCTTAGAGATACAAAACCCTGTTTTCAAGTACACCTTTTTGAATAATATAATATTGCATAGATATAAGGCCAACAGTTTTGAGGTACGTTACTCTACATTATTCATCTACTCCACCACAATGCAGAGGGAACTATTGTACTTTTTACTCCACTATATTTATATGACAGCTGTAGTTACCGGTTACTTTAAGATTTTACATAATAAGTATATGATGAGTTTATAAACTAGGATGTTTTACTGCTGGGTAGTTTAAACAGAAGGTAACTAGTTAAAGCTACATCCCCCCTAACCAGCTGCAACAGTAAAATGCTAAAACCAACTGCTCCTCTTCTGTGTGTTACACTGTAAAAACCAAAACTTGAAATTGTTCTCCTTAATTGAATTTATTACACATACTGTATGTACTGCACCTGTATTTCTGGCCTAAAGTTGAGGAACTACAGAAATCACCTGTTCCGTTTATACCACCTGGAGCAACAGCTGTTTTATGAACTATGCACTGTACACTAGCACTAGAGATGATGAGTGTTTTTAGCCAAACCCATATCTTACTTCCAGCACATCATAGTTGCAGTCTTGGTGGAACTCCACATCAAACTCATGGATGGTGAGGGTGATGCTGCTGCCAGCTGATGTGGCGATATACCAGATACACTCCCTGTTTTCTGGATACCTGTTGGGGTAGTCTGGGCTGTTGAAGGAGCCACTGGGTCCAGAGAGCTCCCCACCACATCCTGCAGGGACACACACCAAGTCAGAGGGGACTAAAGAGTCTGTTTTAACCAAGTGTGCAAAATTGTCACCTAAACTTGACAATAGTTTAGTGTCTCTCTCCACTAAAACGTCCCTCAGGACCGTCCGTTCCCACCAATCCTTTCCTGACGTCCCCATCTAATGCAGCCACAGATTCCACGTGGACACACCCCAACCACCGGGGTGGATGGATGCTTTTTACTGTGATTCTTGCCGGGCCTGTCCATTCACAACAATAGAGGCCTAATTCTTCAAAATTCTGACAACTGGAGTATCTACATTCATCACCAATCATATCTTATGCACTCATTGTATATTTGGTGTTGTAAAATCTCTGTATGTAGCTGTCCTGTTGATCTGTCCTGGCCCACAACGACAAAAGATATTTTCCTCTTACCATTCTGGTACCACATCATCTGGAAGCCAGACATGGACATGGAGGAGTCGGAGCTGAACACCACAGTGAGGGCTGAGCTTGTGGTGCTGCTGGCCGGTGGGGGCGTGTATCCGCAGTATGTACCAATCAGAGGAGCTTGCGCGTTAGGCCCATTATAGAGCTAGGACAGTAATATTTGGAGAAAGTGGTATGAGTGGAGAGTATATTACATAGTCACAAAAATATATTATCAGTAGATTATGGGTTGACAAAAATTACAAGAACACCCAACAATATAATGCTACCATACCATAAAGTTGAGAAATTTGGACTTGAGTTTTAAAATGAGCATATTTTTAAGCTCACTAAGGAAAGATTTATTCAATCAGACCGCATATTTTGCAGGTGTTCCTGTCAGTGTGTCTACCTCCTGTACATACTAAACTGACCTGACAAGGACAGCAAACAAGAAACAGCAGAACAATATGAGGTCGTGCATTTGGAAAACATGTCAAATTTAAAATGTCTTTGATCTCATTAAACAAACTGCCAAAGACAGTTCTGGTTCATTAAAAGCCAAGTTTACACCCTATATATAAACAGAAATCTACTGAGAGATGTGTTTCCATGCATGATGAAATGATGTTGGACAGACAGCAAAAAGAAATAAGTCTTTGTCTCACACAGGTTGGAGGTTGTGTGGACACATCACACACACCAAAAACCCGAACCATGCTACCACAATGGTGGTTACAGGTGAGGGTCTCCATGCAGTGCAAAGAAGTCAGATGAGTCATAGAGATAATCTGTGTTGGGTATTATCAGGTTCTGCCCAACATTTAGTACAGTAAATACCTGCAGTGTGCAGCTGGAAGAGCATGTGAATGAACATAGACATGTAGAGGTGGCAAAAGGCAACTTTATCTATGTAGCACAATTTCAAAGTGCTTTACATGTAAAGAAAAACACAGACTTTAAAAGAGAGAACGTAAAAGGAGATAAGAGACAATCATGGGAAGATAAATGCTTGAATACAGCAGCAGAGAATAACAGGCTTTAAGCTTTAATGATGAATTCTTTTGTCTGAGTAACTTGTTTCATTGGTGACACACAGATGAGATGACATGCTATCAGCAGTCTGCTACTGAAGCTTACCTATGCTCACTACTTGTAATGCAACTGTGGGGGTGGCGGGTTGATGTGGTTGAATAGTGTGCTTCTGTGTACCTTGACGTAGTCATAGAAACAACTGATGGACGTGGCCTCCAACTGGAAAGCAGTAAAGGTGTAGTTGACGGTGTTTCCGCCGCTGGCCTGGATGGTCCAGCTGCACTGAGAGTTGGATGGGTAGTTGTTGGGAAAGTTCAGAGACTCCACCACTCCTTTGTGTTGGCCTGAGATCAGTATGTTGCTGCAGTCTGGAAACAAACCCAGCAGCACACTAACACACACCGCAACACAAAACTCATTTCTTTTGAATCATATGTCTCCGTTGGATTCTGCAGAGTTCAGTCAATATTTGGAGGCTCATATATTGTCACATGAGAAACAACTTTTATTGACTTACTATTTGCATTCATATTGTAATCCTGCTATCTCTCATTAAGTAAATATCCAAGTAAGTACCAATACAATGGTCACAGACGGTCTTCCTCAAAAAAAGGGGGAATAAACATACCTGTATTTAATAGAAAATAGCCATGATGAAAATGTTTAAATGAAATAAATGAAGAGAGAACAAATAGGTTCTGTGTTTAATTCAAGAAGTCTTTTCAGTACATCCTTTTGTACTCAAGCAGTTATTTTCATTATTACTTTTACCTCATCTTGAGTGCATGGTATTTTCAAGTGACAGTACTTTTACTTGAGTGCAGTTTTGGCTACTCTACCCACCTCCCCTCACATCTGAATCATTGAATCTCTTTACTTCAGCAACACAAAAGGTTATGTTCCAAAGCTGCCAAAATATAACACAATAATGCAGGTTCAGACTCTTTGCAGTGTCCTGCCAGCCTGTGTGTGTGTGTGTGTGTGTGTGTGTGTGTGTGTGTTTTCGTACCGGAAGTGTATGATGCGAGGAAGCCTCCAGTGCTGATGCTGCTGTCAGTGCGAAGTTTGACGTAGAGCTGATTGCTGGAAGAGTTGATGGTGCTGGGTGGCTGACTGCCACACAACTTGGCCAGCTCTGGAGCACTGCTGCTGTTCCCATCATACACCTGAACACGCACGCACACACACACACACAGTCACACAGTTATTAAATCATGAAATAAGGGAAATAAATATCAGTAAATATACTACAGTCAGATTTAAAAACTATGCTAACCTATAACCTATATTTCTTGGCACATTACCGTCACCAACTGTTAATTAGTGAAATAGCGTGACCCACTCTTAAAAACATTCCTCCATAGTTCTACAAGTGGTTAAAACCCCTGCTTTTACTCCACAGTACTTATATATGATACCTTACAGTATTTTACTTTCGTCTTCTTGATTACAGCATGCTCACTGCTGTTTTTTATGAAGTGCCATTCTTGTGAGAACACCAATAAGAAGCCGGAGTCTGAAGCCTGTAGGTAATTCCTTGCTGTCCTGAATCAAGGCTTTGCTTACAGCTCTGCCAGGAATTGTATTTCTACACCTCCAACTCCTCAGACATCTTAGAGGTTTTTACTACTTTTCCATGAGTACCTGTGGAGTTTTAACATGTATCCCAACGCTCTCTCAGTGCCACTGTTTTTTCAACCTCAGTGTTCAATTGGATAAAGTCAGGTGTTCAGCCCATAAACGAATCATCTTAAAAGTGCTGCATAATGCACCGCATGCTGCCAGGTACAGTACTCACAGCCAGGTAATCAAAAGAGCAGGCGGAGCTGGACTCCAGGTGGAAATCAGGGATAGAGAGGAGGAGCTGGCTGCCCTGGCTGGTCCTGATGGTCCAGTAGCACTCAGCGTTAGGGTGGTAGGGCAGGGGGTAGTTAGGGGAGGAAAATGCCCCGGATGCAGTTGTCAATGTCCCTCCACAGCCTTGGAAAAAGGAATGAAATCAAATGGGCAGGTAAATGTACGTGTGTGTGTGTGTGTGTGTGTGTGTGTGTGTATGTGTGTGTGTGTGTGTGTGTGTGTGGAAAGTGCAAAGGAATGCGGCATTTCAGGCATTTGGGTAGGCATTATGTCAGAATTGGTAGATGTTGTCAACCTAGTAATAATAAAATTATTAATAATAAAAATAATTACACTATTTTAAGATTGCTTTGGCTGAACAGTTTCAAGGTGCTAAATTCTTACATTTAGACGTAAAAAGTGAAAAGTGGAGTAGAGAGTTGGCTGTTGATTGTGATTTCACAGTCCATCCTTTTTATTGTCAATATGTTTGTTTTGTTATTAAAAGGAAAAAAAGAAGGGCCTTAGGAGATACATCAGAAATGCAGGTTCAGCAGGGGTACAGAGAGACCATGTAAACTGGTAAACTGGTAAGTGCAGCTTACAAGCTCAAACAGCGTTTTGTTAGCAGTGGTATTAAAAAATAAGAACCATTCCATTAAGCATCTAAACTGACAGATCTTGAAATTTGCAGGTATGTTTTCAAGCTGTTGGAGGTTATTCAGCTGACTTGCTGATTATCCATCTCTGACCTGCAAACTGACATTAACAGTTCACTTTTCCCTGGCGGACATTTGTTCTGCTGGCTCGTTCAGCAAGCCAAGCTTATGTTGCTTGTGTCGCAGGCCTGCTGTCTGTGTCACCATCCACCAGTGATAGAAAGGTGATGTTACTGCTAAATGTAAACATGTTTTACATTTGAAATGATATATACAAAGACGTTCTCTCCCTACATTGACAGAAAAACAACGGCATATGTAAAATCAAACTTTCTTCCTTGTGGAGATTTCCTTTCTCCAAAGAAACCACAGGACATGCTACATGCTACATACTACCCCACAGTCAAAAACAACATAGTCACAAAGGTGCAATTTAAAGTCAGTTGGATATGATGGATGGAATTTCTGATGGTTTTTCATAATATAGCAAATGATTCATTTCAATTAAGTTGTAACATCTGAGAGTATACTTCATGAAGTAGACATGAATACATTACTTTCTCTGCCTAACCTGGCCAAAAACAAACATATGAACCACTCACCAGTCTGTGTGCCATCCCAGTGGGCAGTGAATCCACGATGGGTGACGATGGAATCAGAGCGGAATCTAACCCAAAGACGGTTGCTATGGGATACCAGGACTGGAGGCCTCTCATTGGCACAGAACTTACCAATCAAGGGAGATGTCTCGTAGCCACCATCCCTGCAAGAGACGGTGGAAAAATGTCAGTGGTCTTATTGAACAAAGAAAGGCGTCGCACAACATGGGGCTACCAGACGCCCCACGTTGTTAAGACACATACCATATAACCACTACGACCCCAGTTCAATTCTGGCTGGGGACCTTTGTTGCATGTCAGCTGTCCATTTCTCGTTTCTCTTTCTATCAGAAGAAATGTGCTGTCCTCGTTGCAAGATGACCTCACATACTATAAATTGCACATTATCTTCTTGGATCAGGAAACAATGTGTGAGGACATCAAGTTCAGGTGAAAACAATTGAATGGATCAGCTCTTTGTTGCTATATACCCTTACTTACAGTATATATCAATAGAATCTCATTAAGATGGCTGTGGAGGAACTTTAGTCACATACAAATGGGAGGTAATGCTCTGATGTGTATATGTGTATGTGCACATAGTCACATAGCATACAAGTGCACTATGTTACAGTATGTGATATGCTAATCTAATGATGCTGTGTACTCAACCCCTAACCCTAACCCTAGCCTGCCAAGGTTGCAGAGGCCTTCAAATTGTACGGACAGATGTGACGGCCATTTTCTGCTCGGCAGGCTGTAATTTCAGCTTAATATTCAATTCAATTCAGTTTTATTTATATAGCGCCATATCATAACAAAGTTATCTCAGGGCACTTTTTCGAATAGAGCAAGTCTAGACCGACTCTTTATATTTACCGAGACCCAACAGTTCCCACCATGAGCAAGCACTATGCGACAGTGGCAAGGAAAAACCCCCTTAATACCACTCTTTCCTTACCTGATCTCCACAAAGTCAAAGATGCAAGAAGGAGTGGAGCCCTCCAGCTCAAAGTCAGTGAAGTTAAGCATAATCTGCATGTTGACCTGCACAATGATCTTGAAGATACAGTCTCTGTTGTTGGGGTAGTAGTCAGGGTAGTTGGGTGAACTGAAAGACCCTGTAGGGGAGGTGAAGGTCTCGCCACAGTCTGATGAGAGAGAAAGGTTGAAGCAAACCTTATAATCTGAGTACCAGGTTAAAAACAAATAAAACTAAAATAAATGTAACGTAACATTAATATTCTGTTCATATCATCATGGCATGCCAATTCAGTTTAAGAGGTCTTTTAGATCTTGTGATTTTATTGGCATATTTTGGCACAGCAGTTTCTACAGTTCAGTAGTTCTTCATTTTACTGGTGAGTGACAGTTTTGTGAATGAAACTTTCCCACAAACAGGACACAACAAATATACTTATATAGCAATTTGGGGGCGATGATCATGCAAATGATCAGATCTCATGAACAGGTAGCATTCATCAGGATGGAAAGAGCGATGTTTGACTAGTTTATGCAGTTAAAGCCAGGCAGACACTGTACGGATTAAGCTTCATTTTAACCCTGAATTGGCCACTAATTTTTGAATCGGGGCAGATCAGTTGTTGTTATACGTTCAGTTTGAGGGGGGTCACGCCGCCTGATTAATTGCCCGAACAGTCATCATCTGTCGGAAGATCAGTTGGATTTCTGGCAGGTCAGAAGTTTTGGTTTGAGCAGTTCCACATGGCTGCTGTCAAAAGATCTGTTACACATTATAGTGAGCTACTTTTAATATTATTATAACAGCACTGTACATGCTGTGGCTAAAACTGTGGTCTTGATTGAGACTGTGCTGTGAACCTAGCTGCAGAACACACAGCCATCCAGCCATCTGTGACTTCATAGTAGTCTTTTTTTTTCTTCTTACTTTCAGTTGATGGTAGATTTTCACTAAGTAATCCTTTCTCTCTTTTTGTCAACATAATTGAGGACTCAGTTGTCAACAGTCGTGTTAACTTTTTTGCCCGGATGATGCTGCATTATGGTGACATTAGTGCTAATGTTAGCCTGAACAGGGCCTTCCTGACAAGAACTGCTAAATATCTCATGCTGTTCTTTAAAGCTCTACTGTCAAAGCTCATTTAACGGTGCAGTTAATATCTCCCTAAATATCCTAAGATTGTATCATTATCTAAACACTCCCCCACAGTTCAGTGACTGGTGTAGCACACAATTGAAGTGATTCCATTTTCAGGGGATCATAGTTCAGTCTTGTATTGGAACATGAGCTTGTGAGTTGTAGTCTTTTGTTCAAGGCTAATTTATCAGTAGCCTCAAATATATTCACTAAAACTGTAAAAAGACTGTCTGGCCAATCTATTGAGTACCTGTGGTGGCATTTAAGGAAACATAGCTGGCAGAGAATCCCTCGGAGACTAAACTTGAGTCAGTCACAAGCAGCAGGGTCAGCAGGCTGTCAGTGCTGGTGATGGATGGAGGCACTGAACGCCCACAGTACCTGCACATACAAAACACCTAAATCTCTTTACTCAACAATTATCTGCATAATGTTGATTTTCAACAGATTATATTACACACACACACACACACACATACACACACACACACACACACACACACACACACACACACACACACGCATATGTGTGTGCTGCATATGTATCATGTACCTGCCAATCTTGGTTCCGGTCTGCACAGTGCCGTTGTCGTACACCTCCAGGTAATCAAAGTCACAGTTAAAGTGGTACTCCAGGTTGAAGGAGTCAAATGACAGGCGAACCAGGTTGCCTGGGGCAACACTGATGTACCAGGTACAGTTGGCCCCATGGGGGTAGCTGGTGGGGTGGCCAGGGCTTGTGATGGTGCCTGAAGGACTGGTCAGGGTACCTCCACAGCCTGGTACAGGAAAATAAAGAACTGGTCAACTTTAGAGATCTTTGGAAAAGTTTGAAAGTAGCTTAATACAATAACTTAATACAATAACTAATAGTAACTAATACAATACAATTATTTCTGGAGCTTGTAATGTTAAAAGCAGGTACAGTTTCTGACTGAAAGGTTTCAGTTTAAAAGCACAAGTAAATGACAGTGCCACTTAATGGCTGGTTAAAATGAAACCAACGTCTGCGCAGGAGGAAGACTCTATCTAAAATCTTCTGCGATGCTTTGGAAGACGGTTGGCAGAAGTGCATACTAGACTGAGGTACAAGATCCTGTTCGTTAGTATTTGTTTGGAAACCAGCAGGAGGCTCAGGCTTCTTGCTGATTGATGTTGTTCTTGCCACAGTAAGATGTAAAAGTAATCATGACCAATAGTCATAATGGCCAAAAACCAGGCACACCGGAATTTCCCTTTAAACAGACAAAAGCTGAAAAGGGGTATTTTTTTGGATGGCACTAAACAAGAAAGATGGAGAAAATCAAACAAAGTCAAATCAAATAACTTCCAAAAGCCAAAGGATAAAAGGTATGTGTTACAACAGTTTGTTACGGTTTTTGCTAATTAACATCGTCTGTGGTGACATGCTAACCTAGGAAGGCAGTCTTTTTCGAAAGTTTGAAATCTTTGCTAAGAATGATGATAATAATGATACTACTCTCACCCTCCAAGGCAGAGCCATAGGCGGCTTCAAAGCCATGGTTGCTGATAGAGGAGTCGGTATTGAAGTGGATGTACATAGATCTCTGAGTGGACTGAAGCCTAGGGGGAATCTCAACACCACAAAACGTCCCCAGTAGAGGAGAGCTAGACGAAGAGCCATCCCTGACCTGGAAGATGGAGAAAACATGCACCATTAAAACTGATCTACCTACCCCCTCTCCAACCATCAATCCACCCACCCCTCATATAACACTCAAAGAAAAATGTTGTTTCTTTAATATTACTTTGTTAGAAAACTCTTATATCATGTTTTGTGTCACTGTACAGGTAGAACAGGTATATGCAACCAAACATACACACAACAAGAGAAAGCAATACACTGGTATAATAGCAAAACACAGGTTAGGAGTTAGATTTGGTACAGATACATTGGTGTATGGTTGTGTATAGTTGTGTATGTTTATAGAATAAATCAAATTAATGAATGAATTGCAATTTGTATATGTGTGTTTACACGTTGTGAGATAAGTGAGAATGTGAGCAGGGAAATGTATGAGTATGTTGGAAGAGAGAAGATAGATGTTCTCCAGACCAGCCAGGCAGAGGAAGCTGGGTAGCAGGGGTTATATTAAGTGTAAGTATAGTAAGTGAACGCATCCCTGTTCAAATGCACTTCAGTACTACAATAATAAGTGAACGCATCACTGTTTATAGCACTGCGACATTCAGTGCAGTAGTACATTCAGTTCAGTACAAACCCTATACAAGCACTGTTTATTAGGTTCAGCTCAGCAGCCACTTGTTTGCAGCAGTAATCACCTTATAATTGTTTCTGTGGTAATGGAAGTAATGTACTGCAGTACACACAGTGCACAGATGAGCTGACAAGCTCTCAGTCACCAGTGAGGAGCTCCACTGCTAAAAGCTACTGATTCAGTCAGTGACAACGCTGATTCAGTGTAGTCAGTTCATCTTTAAGATTCAATTTTAAGGATTTGTTCGTACATGTACTGAACTCCTCTAGCTTAAGTAAAGGTATTATCAACATATACGTTCTTCAAAAGTATGTTTCAAAAGTATGGGTGCTCATTAGGCAAAATGGCTCCATTTGAGTAGTTTGTATGTTTTGAGTAGTCTATAAGAATGTTTCATATTTTATTAGCTCATCATGTTTTGTAAAATGTTCTTTGCTTTTATTTCCTTTTTGTAAAACCAATAACTATAGCTGTCAAATAAATGTAGAAGTGAAGTTTAACTACAATATTTCACGTGGTAAGATGATTTGTTTTTTGGTATGGGGATTTAATCATCGCTAAGCCATGTGGTTGTACCAGCTATTAACCAGCCACACATAGGAGAAATGCACTGGTTCTCAATCAACATGAAAATGATTCAGGCCTTCCTGAAACCCTGGGTGGTCGGGCCAGCCCTGCTCCGGTCTTCTTCTCGTGTCAACAACTGTGCACGGAGCTCGCCGTTGGTTTCATTTCAGTTAGGTTAACATATAGACGCAGATACTTCCGGGATGAGGGTTTTCATTCATTACCCATCACACTCTCAACTAAAAGAGTTGGTCACTCTCCTCTCTGCTTCCTCTAGCATCTGCCCTCTGCAAGTCTCATATTAGCTAAGACCTGCCCTCCTGAGGCTGACAACCAAACATAACGACAAATTACCTGTAACCTGTGACCATGACAAATATATGCCTCTAAACTGAAAATGGAAACACTCATGTAAACAACAAGTACATTTGTACTCAAGTACAGTACTTGAGTAAATGTACTATTTATTTTCCACAGCTGGTTATTAAATATTATAACGTTGAGGAGAAGGACATCATGGTATGGATGTTTGTTTGTGCATGTGCATGTGCATGTATGTGCATATGTACAGTATGTGTGTTCTTGTGTTTAATGCATAATAATTGCAGTAATAGTACCAGTATTGTATTTTATCGATCAGAACACACAACATTCATTTACCTCAACAAAGTCAAAATGGCAGGAGCCTCCCTCAACGTCAAATGACAGGAAGTCGAGGGTGACCACATAGCCCTCTGGCTGGTTAATGACCCACTCACAGACCTTGTTGTGGGGATAGGCGTTGGGGTGGTAGGGAGAGCGTAACTGCCCAGTCCCAGACAAAGTACCTCCACAAGCTGGGGAGAGGGAGAGTTAATGGTTGGTCAGTGGCCAATGGACATAGCTTAGACTGTATGGATTCAAACCTTTGCCTGGATCTGTGATAATTCCTTCATCATGATTTACTGGTGCTCCACTCTTTTCCTGTCAAACATTACTATTTTGTCTGAAACAAACACTGAAGACTGAATATACTACTTAACCACCACTATTGGTTCTGAGAAGTGCCACAATCCTCCTCAAGACAATTTTAACCCACATTCTCACAAAAATTACGCAAATCTCTCCATCCCCTCACTTTTGATCAGGTGCATGTCTTAATGTCTTAATGAACTGGATAATATCTGGATTGTCCACTCATTTTACCAAGAAAATATCTGCTATTCCAATGTCAAGTCCATTAGGATTATCCATGACCTGACAACTTTCACTGCACTACACACCAGCATGTGCACAAGCAGCCAAGGCTGGCCAGCGAAGAGTGAAAAAGGAGTGCTGACACAACATCCAGTGTAGCATAAAAATAGATTATACATATACAAAACATAATCTCACCAACGGTGTAGATAGCCCTGAACCCAGCCCAGCTGACTGAGCTGTCGGAACTGAAGCGGATCCACAGGAAGTTGGAGGATGAGAAAATGGGAGCTGGCAGGGAGCTCCCACAGTACCTTCCTATCAGAGGATCAGTCTCCATTCTGCCATCACGAACCTGGAAAGAAAGACATAGAAGAAGAGGAAGGAGTAGTTGGTGAGGGACGGTGTTAATTTAGTCAATGAAAACTATGACAAAATGTATTCACGGACGACCTATTTTCACGACGCAAACAAGACTAAAACTAAACAAAAAATAACCTTAATAACCTTAACTATGATGAAATGAACTAATTACTGTTTTAATTCAGTCTTATTCAACAACCTGCATGTATCTGCAGAATCACACTGTAGCTCTTGATTTGTAAAAGAGTTTCCTCTGCGTCCCAAAAGACTTCTTGTTCAGAAGCTGATTTAGCTGCTTGACCTGTTGCACTGCCGTTAATAAGAAGATCTTGCATTCAAATTAATATACAATCCACTGAGAGACAGGAAGAAGCAACAAACTAGCTGGAACCAATTCCAAAACTATGCAGCAAACCTTTAAGAAAAGGTTAACTAACATAACATTATCAGGTGCTGTGGATGTGGATGTAAACCTTACTTGCAGTCGGCTATCTTTAGTGTTGCTAGTGAGTGATCAGCTGCTCTGCAGTGGAGAGAACAGGTAGCTGTGCTAATGCTAGGTGAGGGAGAGCGGTGCTGGTCAAACAGCCAGAGTTTATAATGGGAACTGGATTTACGGAGGAGAGTCAGTCTGTTAAATAACTGCAGAGCACAGTCACATGGACACTGTGTGTGTGAACAAGTAAACAGTGCCTTTTACACTGACCTCGTGATAGACGAGAACGACACCTGGAACCAGATGGCGACAGCTGTAGTCTCAAAAACTAGACCAAAATGTCTTTAGATTCTGTTGACTAAAACTAACAAAAATCTAATGACTAAAACCAGATCCAAATCAAGTGCCAAGTTAACACTGGTAAGAAGAGGAGGATAGAAAGGAGAAGAAACAGGAGGAGAGGTTGGGGGAGGATGAGGAAAGAAGAGGCAGCGAGATGAGGTAGAAGATTAGGAAGACAAAAAGAGAGGAGGAAGAGGGGGAGAACCAGAATAGATAGATATAGGAGGTAGAAGGGGTGAAGCAGAGAGGAAGAAAAAGAAAATGTGGAAGGGAAGAAAAGCAATAGAGATATCCAATAAAATATGCAAAAAGGTGAATGTGGGAGAGATTGATGTGGAAACGTATTTCATTTGTTTTCCTACAATATCTGCTCCTGCAAGTACACCATGGGTTATCTTCTCTCTTCTGTTGGTTAAAGTTATTTTTAAGAAATAAATCAGGACATATGTTTGTGAGTCATAAACAAGTCCTACCTCCACATAGTCAAAAGTGCAGCTGCTGTGACTCTCCAGGTTCATGTGAGTGAAGTTGAGGGCCACCTTCTCACCCACTGGCAGCCTGATCAAATAGATACACTGGCGGTTGTGGGCATAGTTGTTGGGCCAGTTGGGGGAGATGATGATGCCCTCACTGTCAGTGAAGGTACCACCACAACCAGGGTCACCTAAGACACAACACACACCAGGGTGAGGTCAATTGCTTGCTGTTATGGGTTTCATTCCCCAGAGCAGGACACTGACACTTTAACTGAAGTGTTTAAAGGTACAAGAAACTACTCCTAAACTAACTCCCATTTCTATATGTAGGTTTACACATCATGTACTTTGTAAAGCATTTGAAGTTACATTATCACACAGTCACATTCATTTGGACTTTTCTGACGTCCAGATGCCAGGATGGTATTGGTCCTGCTGTTAGATGCAAATAAAACTAGACTTACAAGCAAGTATAACAGGGTTCAAAAACACTGATGTAATTTGGACCGGAGGCTCACCGACCCAAGGCAATCGATAAGCCAAGAGCATCACTGAACAGGACTTTAACAGGTGGTCTAACACACGCTCATACATCTGGGCAGGCTCAGGACACTACTGAGGACACTACACTACAGAAGACACTGACCTACTGAGGACACTACACTACAGAAGACACTGACCTACTGATGCTCATGGTGGGAATTGTTGGGTCTCTTTAAATATAAAGATTACAGTCTAGACCTGCTCTTACTAAAAAAGTGCCCTGAGATAACTTTTATAATTTAGCACTATATAAATAAAACTGAATTGAATTGAAGACATTTCTTTTAAGAGCTGATGGCAAGACCACTGACACCGACACGCAGACTAAAGCCTAAAGTTGTCCTGTCCTGTTATACTGCTCCCAAGGTCAAGAGTAATCTCCCAATAAATATCATGTGAGGCAGTTGCATATGTATGATGGCTTACATTGTGACACGGTGTATGCCCAGTTTCTTACTTGGTGATGTTGTGTATGTAATGTGGAAGCCTCGGTCAGAGATAATGAAGTCGGAGTGGAAGTGGATCCATGCAGATGGACCGGTGGTCTGCAGGGGAGGAGGTGATGCAGTACTGCAGTACTTCCCCAGAACTGGGTCTTCAGGTAGAAGTCCATCCCGGAACTACAACATTTGGCCGCACAAGACAATAAATAAGAACAACTAAGGCTGTGCTACATGGTAGACTTGTTGCAGGGAGTGGTATCAGTAGAGGCATACGGTGTGACAATACAGCAAACATAAGAAACAACTGTGTCAGTGTTACAGCACTTTGGATTCAGCACTAAGCCAGCCTCTCTGTTTAGGCAACCAGTTAAGTAGCTGTTGGGTTTGAGTAAGGGAATATGGTTAAAAAAGCATTATTCTAGTTGACCCAAAAAAAACATACCTTTAAACTTAAACAATCTGCTTGTGAAAGTTCCCCCGTAATTTTTTTTATTGATTTGACTGCATCACTTTTTAAAAGCATAATTTATTAAAAATGTTCTGGAAAAATAGCTTGCACCAAGAAATGTTAACTAACAAATGAGAACGCTTTGAGAGAGGTTTATGTAATGTAAATATAGAAGAAAGAAATGCACATTGTCCATTTATGAGTATTTTTGTATTGTCGACTAGTAGCCTAGGCTGCCCTTTTGATGACCTGCTATGCAATTTTTTTCCCGACCCGCTGTGATGATCTACTCTGACCTCACACCAATCCCCTCATTACATTTGCTAAAATCACATAAGTTGACTTTAAAACATTTTTTTCATCTGAGCCCTGATGTCCCCACCACTTTTCCACAGTGTAGCAGTGTTTCTCACCTCTAGGAAGTCGTAGTTGCAGTCAGGGTGATTCTCCAGACTGAGAGTCCCGAATGCAAAGGTAATGAGCAAGCTAGGCTCCACTGTCACTGTCCAGTAACAGTCCCGGCTAGGTGGGTAGTTTCCAGGGTAACCAGGTGAGTTAATGTTGCCATAGGGGGCAGTAAGTTCACCTCCACACACTGAGAGTTGTACAAATATTCAAGTGGTTAAAGCCAAAGAACTGATATTACTAATAATAATAATTCTCATTCTTTACTATTCACAATGAACAAATGCTTATTATTGAATAACTGAGCATAGTGGACAGCTGCTGTTACTGAAAGCAAACACTTTGTGCAAATGTTTTACATTAAAACTATGCTGAGGGATTATGCCATTAAGATTTAAGATTTCAATATGACTTTCAAAAAAGTGAAACTTTGGAATGAAATAGTGAGTGAGAACATCATCTCTGTTAAAACGAGAAACTCCGAGCAGAGTGATGAGCATCACTTCTCTGTTGTTGGAAAGGTAATACTTGAGGCTGAGGCTGAGCCCCGGCACGGGATCGGGATCGAGAGAAACGTAAACAAACTGTATACATGTCATGGGCAGACAGCGTGTTGTTAGTGGTGTTGAAGAGTAAGAACCACAGCAGCATCTAAACAGTGACATTAGCAGGTGAGTTTACATGCTGTTTAATGTGCTGCAGCTGAGCAGCTAATCAGCTAACTGATGTTAGCAGTGCACTTTTCCCTGATGAATGTTTGTTTGGTGCTCGTTCAACAAGCTAAGCTGCAGAACAAGACGTGTGTTCATGTTGGTAAGTCAGATATGAAGGAGCATACATATAGATATAATGTATATATATATATATATATATATATATATATATATATATATATATATATATACACACACACATATATATGTGTGTGTGTATATGTGGGACACATTGTATGTGGTTACGTGAACGTAAAACATGTAACCCCTACCTGGGTCCTGAGACTGCCAAGCAACTGTGAAGCCACCACCACTGACAGAGTGGTCAGAGCGAAACCAGAAATACAGCGAATTGTGGGAGCTGTAGAGCTCCTGTGGGTTATTTTGGCCACAGTATTTTCCAATCATGTAAGCAGAGGCGCTGTCCCCATCATGAATCTGAAGGAAGTCAAAGTTGCAATTGGCGCTGTTCTCCAGATGAAAGAAGGGAAAGGTAATACGCAGAATCTAAAGGAGAGAACACAGAATTCAAAGGATCTCTGTCAATCTGTTACATTTGAAATAAAATCACATCCACTGATGCTAACCATGCTCATCTCTCACTTTCTCTTTTAGCTCGTTGGATTGGTATTCGAGCACAAACATCTGCTCTCAGTTGGTCTCTGCACTCTCAGCAACCCCTTTTCCATCCGCACAAGCTTTGCTTAAATTACTGTATACTACCTGTCCAGCACACAATGTTTTGCGAACATCCAGCAGCTAAAGAGACGCATTTTTCTCAGGAGTTGGTGAAGACCAAACCAGAGCTCAAAGGCCAGTATCATCTGCTGACCACAAACAAGACTCCAATGGGTTGATAATGTTGCTCCCTGATTGCTAGATGAGAAAGCATTCACTTGTTTAACACAATTTTCATGAGGCCACCATATGTGATGTAATTGCACAAAATCAAATGTAGTGCTTCCATTGCTGTGATCCTGGAAAAAGTAATGTGATCCCAGCAATGCTTCCACCAACACGATCCATGCAGAGGACCTTCTGGACCTTGTTTTATGTGACTGTACTGAATTAAAGAATTTAAAAGTAAATATCTGATTGATGTAAAATCATTCTTATCTCATTGAAGGAGGATTCATTTGTTCAATGGAGAGAACCTCGACAGAAGGGTATTTTGTTAGCTGAGAAGCTCAAACAAGGCGACTGTACACTACCTGTACAGAATGAAATGACAGAGACAAAGTAAACAAATGACAGGAAAAGGAAATCTCTTTTACCAAAGTAAGACAGACTGCAACTGACCTTGTTTGGATCAATGCGGATCACCCAGGCACAGCTGACCTGGTGATCGTATTCATCATGTCCTGGGGTGTTGGGATAACTGAAGGAACCGGCAGGGCCACTCAGGTAACCTCCACACTCTGGAACACACATACACACTTACAGTAGCACTTGAAGACATTAGACCCGTTACATACTCTGCATAAAGAATGGGCATCACAACACAAAGGGCAACGGATGGGCTGTTCCTTCTGTTCTTGCATGTTAGTCTTTTTGTTAAACATGCAACTATGATCAAAGAAAATGGAGTATTGGCAAAATGAAAGAATATTCTTATTTCACCTTTTTAAAGGATATGCAAAGGTTACATCTTCCTTCTACAGCATTATGTTTACTGATGGGAAATTCTTGCTGTGAAAGCACATATTCCCATGTGCCTTTTCTTTACACGCTGCTCCATCAACCCTAAACTAGTTGAGTACAAGTGCCCGGCAGTGTGTGGGATATCAGGTTCTTCAGAATGGGCCGAGGGAAGCTGATGGCATGCCTGCTGTGTAGGCAGAGAGTTTGTGCAACCCACATAAAGCTGAGATTACAGTTCAACTGTCATGTCAATGTGAGCTATACATTTCTGAACTTCTCTGTTGTTTCTGAGGCAGAGAGAGAAAAAAATATGAGCATAGATTTAGAATAATAGATTACAGTTTATACTCTATATCATTATAGGAGTGATTATACAATATTTAACAATAATGTCCCTGCTGTTCCTTTTCACAGTCCCCAAAGTCTGTTAACCAACTCTCTCCATCTTGTACTTGCAGTTTCTCCACCTCCTTTCAGCCCATCCCTCCCTACTTCTTCCCTTCACCTCCCCTCCTTCATATCTTCTTGTCCTGCAAATACCTTGCTGTGGGGTCTGGCAGAGTGGACCAGTCCATTGGGCAGTGCATGTGCATGTGAATCCATTAATGCCGTCAGCGCAGGTTCCTCCATTCTGACAGGGGTTGCTCATGCATTCATTGATATTCTGGTCACAGTTTACTCCTTGCCAGCCAGAGTTGCAATTGCAGATGTATCCAGGA
Source organism: Macquaria australasica (assembly GCA_005408345.1). Lineage (NCBI taxonomy): Eukaryota > Metazoa > Chordata > Actinopteri > Centrarchiformes > Percichthyidae > Macquaria > Macquaria australasica. The sequence goes on from SEMN01000386.1 coordinate 244,170, forward strand.
GCCTGGGTGGTGGCCTGTGATAGCAGTAGTGCACTAGTCAGACATTCATGAATTTTGTTACAAAGGGATTTGATTCTGGATTTTCTATTCTTGAGAATATCATTAACACAAAAGCAAGGTAGGATTTATAAAGCATTCAAAGACAGATTCAGACTTTGGCCACACTAATGTGAATAAATCTGAAAACACTATTTACATGTGTTTGCATAAAAATGACAGCAGTGTTTTCACCTCCTCCTCTAAACTAAATTGCATGTGCATTACAGCGATCATTTGATAAGGAGTGGGAAGACAGCACAGTTACCCCACTTGCTCTCAGTGAGTTAAGCCTCAGTTTCTTTCAGCTCCTGCTCTCGATGATCATTTATATTGTGCTTCTATACAGCAAACTCGCAATTTGATCATGGCTATAATGCTACCCCTTCTCCAAGACAAATACAGTCTCCTTTTCATGCTTTCTTTTGTCTGACAGCATACTGTAAAAAATGATTACAGGTGAATGACAACATCTTGCTATATTGACATTTAAAGGTTAAGGCTGGAGCTATTCTAAATCTTTAAACACAAGTCACAAATGTAGAGTTTCATCTTTGAAAAAAGGCTCAGTAATTTCCTAAAACAGCTGCTCGGCGGATGAATCCACATTTGGTGCTCTAGTGAGTATTTGGGGCAGCAGGACGGTGTATGTGGGTCCAAATAAACTACAGTGTGTGTGTGTGTGTGTGTGTGTGTGTTCATGGTGATGAAGAAACAACAGTGTGGCTCACTGATGTGTTTTAATAGTTTTTTATGGCACAGAGGAAGAAGAAATATCAGGCTGTTATACACACACAATACTTACTACGTAAGATCAATTCATAGTCGATTTTGGGCTTTTCATGAAATTTGTTGACTATTAGAAAATATAAATTACTACAAGTCTTATCCTTTAAAATGAGTGATTGGTGATAAAGTTAGAGACAACATCATTGTCATAATGTCCACACAGCATCCCACCATGTCTGAATAGGCATACATACGCACAGTCACACACACTTACCACACACTGTCCATTGACACAGGGGTTGTTGGTCTCACAGATGTTGCTTGTCTGGGTGCAACCAGTCGGTCCATAACCATTGCCTATGTAGCCTGGAGGGCAGGTGCATATAGGGAGGCTTGAACCTGGAGGATGTGGATGGGTTGAGTGAGAAGAAAAAGAATACATGGTCATGTCCCACATTGCACATCTCACTCTTAAATTGCACAAAAATTGAATATACTATACTGTATATTTTGTAGATATAAACACTTGTGTTGGAAACATATTCAGACCTCCCCAAAATCTTGGCACAGCTGGCACAACGTGGATACCTTCAATAATTATTTAAATCTACAGATAAAAAAGGGGGACCCAAGGGTGTGCTCCAATTATTGGGGTATCACACTGCTCAGCATCCCTGGGAAAGCTTATGCCAGGTGCTGCAAAGGAGGCTTTGACCAATTGTCTAACCTCAGATCCAGGAGGAGCAATGCAGATTCCGTCCTGGTTGTGGAACCAGCTCCTTACCCTTGCAGGGTTACTAGAGGGGCCATGGGAGTTTGCCCATCCAGTCTACACAGTCTTGTGGGGGGTACTGCAGGAAAATGCCCTATCCCCTATGGAAGACACAGTAATAAAATCATGCAATTTGTTTTGTTTTTACCTGGGCTGGAGGAGCAAGTAGCTAATGGGTAGCAGCCTCCATTGTTGGTAGCGCAGATATTGGTCTGGGTGCATGTTCTCCCATTCCCCTCATAACCTGCACAAATACAAGAGATGTCTTTAAAGTCAGGCAGATGATGGCAGTTTCTTTTTATTTCTTGTAAAATTGGTCAGATTGTGGCTTTTTGTGGTGGTTGTTTGTTGGTTCTACTGCTCTGGACCCAGAGTCTCTCATAGGAGTCAGTCACCCAAAAGTTTGAGTACAGCTCAGGGGAGGCTTCCTACAGTCAGTCAGTTAAGAATGATGTCACAATTTAAACATTTTCGTACTGTAAATTAATTCAATTCAATTCAATTTTATTTATATAGCGCCATATCATAACAAAGTTATCTCAGGGCACTTTTTCCAAATTAGAATTGATAATGGTGTCTTGTATTCTTTAATTCATAATAATGATTTTTTTCCCCCTCCGATTTTCCCCTTTGTCTCCCAATATCATTCTCCCACTGTCCTGCACTGACAGTCCAGTGACCAATGAAGACTGCCAAGCTGGCAGCATTGCAGTTGAGGAGTGAACTCTGGGTTACTGTAATGGTGGGCAAGACTTTTCCCTCAGTGCCACCTAGGTACATTAGCCAGGAATGGGTGATATGCTTGAAATTAACATCACAATATTAATAGAATTATTTTTCGGTATTTTTAGGTATATGTTGCTGCCATCTCTGCAGGTTTAAGTTGATAATCAGACTGCAGGGTTTCATTCTCTGGTAGGTTGTTTTCTGACAGGGGCTCTGCAATTGAGACCCCTGCATGTTGTACTTGCCTATAATTGCCCTAGAGGCTTTGTGTTCACCAGCATTTGAACCCCTGGACCAGGCTGACCTGAGGTGGCTGTCTGAAAAAAACGCTTTCTTCTCGCTATTGTATTGGTGAAGCGAGTTTGTGAGCTTCATGCCTTGATTGTTGCCAGGGAGTGTTTGAGTTGGAATTGTGATGGGTCTGGCATTATCTCGTGATCCAACCCTGATCAGTGTTCCACTGAGTGGAATTTTGATACAGAAGGAGACGACTGCTGGATGTGAGGCACCTTTATCAGGTGACTTGCGTCACCAAGGTCACATATGTGAGTTTGTTGGTATAAGGTCTCGACCTCCTTTGTATGCACGTGATGGACATCTAAGTATTACATACTGTCTCTGGCGGTCACCCAGAATTCATGGAACTGTAGTTACATCTGTAACTCTCATTTTCTCCCCTCATACCTGGAGGGCAGGGACCACAGTGGAAGGAGCCCATGGTGTTCAGGCATTGCACCATGGGAGTGGTGGAGCAGCCACCATTATTGGTCAAACATTCATCCACATCCTGACAGCTGTAGCCATTGCCTTGCCAACCTGAGACATATTGGAAGTAATTAGAATGAATCTTCACTTATTCAGGCTATACATTAAGCCACATTCACATGAGTTGTGTTAATGAGTGTTACCAGAAGGACAGGCTCCACAGTAGAAGGAACCCTGAGTGTTGTAGCAGGCAACAGCAGGGTTGGTGGAACAAGGTTTGTTAGGTAGGTTACACTCATTAACATCAGCCACACAGGCCGAGTTCCCAGCCGGAGCCTCCCAGCCACTCTCACAAATGCACTGGTATTTAGGCTGTTCATGGGGAAAACAAATGTCACAGTGTGAAAACTCTGTCAATCAAAATCATATCTACAATAAAGCAGAATTATGGAAAAACAACAATAGAATGAAATAGTACTGAATTGTTATATATATAAGAGGAGTTGTTCACAACTAAATGCCATGGAGGCCCATTGACATGGCCAAATTATAAAAGGTTAGTCTTTTACTAGTATTTCCAATTCATATATGTAGACCTTCTTGGAGACTCTGTTATGTCCCACTTAGCATCCCAAATAAAGGAGGTGCGTCACAAGGTAATAGTGATTTCACTAATATCAGCAGTCGATGTGAATACAAGATTAAAACACTTGTATTCACATGTGAATGCTCTAAAGTCTGCTGTTTTTTATACCTTACAATAATTATAGCTACTTATTGTGTAAATCATAAATTTGAAATGAAAACCTTTAGACTATTGGGCCTCCATAGACTATGCCAAAAAGATGTCACTACACGACATCACTTGCTGCTAATGAAGCTGCAACTGTTCTCAATATTGACACCTTCAATCTAAGCTAACTTTTGTTCTTCTTCTCCATTCCAATCCAATATACAGTATGTATCCTCTCTGTTGCCCTCCCCTATGATAAAAAATGTCACTATATATCTGTTTCTTTACATTTTCAAGTCTGTCATTAATTTGTCCTTGTAAAAGCTGCCGTTAAACAGTACAGTTATACATTTATACTAAAAACACAGTTACCATTTTGTTTAACCTTGAAAGAAAGTAGAAATCAAAATTGTCTCTGTTGAAATGATACTACTACCTTCAGTATAAATGAATCTAATAGTCTGGATTTTCACTCTCTCGGTTAAATTGATACTGTGGATTCTGCTATATACTTTTTGATATGTGTTAAGTAGACTAGCTAAGTGACTGGTTACCTGTCCAGGTATAACCCGGTCTGCATCAATACATGTGCCATGTACACACAGGTCCTGTCCTGCATTCCTGCAGTCATCATAACGCACAGTACAGAGACTCCCGGACCATTCTGGAGAACAGTTACAACTGCACAGAAACAGAAATATCATTACAATACGATAATGGCAGCTGTAGCAAGGAGTAAGTTAACAAAGACTAACAGAGAGTATAATTCATAAATAAATTGATTATTAAAAGGGAGAATGATCATTAAGGCCTCAAACATATATTTTGTCACTTACATGTACTGGTATCTAGCCATACAGGGAGTTTTGGTTTTATCTGCCTAGGTTTTGTGAAATCTCTCTGACATTTCTGCATTACCTCAATACAATGGAGGTGAATGGAACGGCATCTGGGATTCTCACAGCATTGAAAAATGACATTTAAAATGTAGTAGGCTACATGCAGCTGGGCACACCATCACTGTTGGAGGTTTACTGTATGGTGTTCGGTGTGTCCTGAAAAACTAGGACATACATTTTTTAAATGTCATTTTTATTAATGCCGTGAGCACCACAAGCCAAATTCCTCACAGACTGACTTGGTACGGCAACACACATAAAACAGGACATTTAAACACCATAAAGCATTCAGAATAATGAAGACGTTTTGTGGGTAGAAAACAATACAGTACAAATTGTGCATGTAAGATAATGCGTTGAGACAAAATGTGTGTCAGCATTTGACAAAATGTATGATGGGGTTAAAACTGTTTTATTTCAACATACAATATACAATGCATAAAATATGTCCTTTTCTGTCTTCCATAATTTGAACAGTAGAGACAAGTATGTACTTTGGTCACTCCACAATGACCTCACTACTGAGGTCACTGACTGTCACTGAGCTCTCAGCTGCGCTCCAGACAGAAATGTACCATCTAACATCTGATTGGCTGATCACAGAACATAAAACTCAGAGACAACTGCTCTGTGAATCTTTCTACTGCCCTCTGATTGGCTGATCTGGTGGAACAAAACTCTGTACGGTTGTTTTTGTATCATTTGTGGCAATACTGTCATACTGTCAAGCAGAGAGTAGGCTAATCCAGGTGTGCTACAAAAACTATTGAGACATCTTTCTACTCACGCCTTGCGTCTACAGGTTCATCTGTGGTGGGGCTGCATAGTCTGTGTGGAGTGTGTGTGTGTCCATACATGCTAGTAACATTACCTCAGTGTCTTTGCATGCTAGACCAGCATTTCATTATGCATCGTATTTTAGTTCATAAAACACATACTGCCCCCAACTGCTAATAGCAGCTTCGTCTAAGCTGGAGAATCCACTTGAGCTCTCGTGCACTGGCTGGCTCATGTACAAGCGCTCGCTCACCCTATCCAGACAACAGCAAATCTCCATGGCCATTTGGCCAGAGCAGAGAGACCCTGCTGCAGTTGATGTTGATTCAGACCATGGTAAACTCACACGGAGTGAGCTAAAATCGTACCCAATGTGGGTACTTAGCCAGGGCCCTTGTGCATTTAACTCTAGGTCGTGGCTAGAATAGTCTGTTAAGAAAGATGCATGCCTCTGTGTCCCCTGTTGAAAATTTTGTGTTTACATTATGAGGCTTTACCATTTGGAAAGTGCTTTGGAACAGGACAGCATACATGCAGCCAGTGCCACGAGCAAGCTTCATGTGGGCAAAGAGAATGAAGAGAGAAGCAACGGTAGCCCCCCTGGCCCCCCTAGGACCAAACCAGACTGTGAAGAACTGACTGTTACTGTGACGTGATCAAAAATCAGAATGGAAAAAGGTGATAATACAAGCTATGGTGGGGGAAAAAAATGTGTAAAACAACAAAAAAAAAGGTCAGTTGAGTTTGTAGTTAACAAAGTTCACAATTAATAAAGTCCATATGAAGTTGGGTGGCGGGTTTTACCATTCACTGCAAAATCTCCTACTAGTGTTTTGTTCACTGCATTTAGATCACACAGTGGTTTCTCCTAGAGGTCACGGTAGTTAAAAAGAGAACAAATGTTTACACCCATAAAAGCACAAGGATATAACGGTGTGTGTTGACTCGAGCAACACCCAGGTCAGACAGGCTACATCTGGCCCTGACAAGTTTTAGGAGCCATTTTGGCTTTTTTTTAAATTTGTATTCTAGACATCCATTTCAGTTTACTTTTAGTTTGAACTAAATTGGAAAAAGATATGGTAAAACAGCTAAACTGAAAATCCAAACTTATTTGTATCACTAACCCTTTTTCTACAAAGTAAACATGTTTATTAACAGTATTCAGCTATGGGTTAAGATCCAAACAAACAGCAAACGACAGCACTATATTCATGACAACAGATTATTATGGGAACATACGTGAAGGATCCGGCAGTGTTGACACACGTTGCTCCATTCTGACAACCCTGAGATGATCCTGAATACACCTGACATTCATTCACATCTGTTGCACAGTTAGGACCCTGACACACACACACACACACAGAGAGAGAGCCAGAGAGAAACACCTGGTTCAGAATCAGCCTAAGGGAAATATTTACTGTCGATGAGACTAATAATCCTACATTGTGTCATTGTTGAATAAAACACAGCAGTCAGTGTTTTATTGACAATAGAGCAAAACAAACTATCATTTTAAGACAACTGAAAAGTCAAATAAATAGAAATTCTGCACATTTGTCATTCAACACTGGACTACCAACTGGACAAAGTGGGCAACTGCCGGGGTTCAATCTGGAAACCTATAAGGAAACCAGCTTGGCCTTTGGCATGTGAGCACTGGGAAGTGTATCTTGGTCTAGTTTGAAGACTTTTACCTACAGTACCTCTAGAGTACCTCCCTAGTGTGGACTCTACTTAATGGATATTTGGGATTTTAATTTACGACACAGTTTCAATAATTGTATCAGTCATTATGGTTTATTGACTTACATAGCCTTTTAGGTTAGGTTGTACTGAATTTAGGGATATGAAGCATTTTAAGATAATCTAGAAATTGACACTACAATAAGCAAAAATTGCAATAGAAATGGTCTGCCAGTGCCCACATTGCTGAGTTCAAAGGGTTAAGCAGCACCGGTATCACTAATTGCAACTGTTATTGATTGATGCCTACAGTGTTATAGGCACCCCCCCATTATGTAACAAACAGTATGGAACTCACAGCCCAGTTGTTGGGACACACACAGTGATATGAGTTGAGTAAGTTCAGACATGTGCCTCCATTCTGACAGGGATTACTGCTGCAAGACACCTTCTGGACGGTCTGGAGGAGAAAAGAGGAGAGGAAAGGCAAGGAGAGAAACACGGCATGTATGATACAGTCATGAGTGAGTTTGAGCGATTACAACAAACAGCTCTTTAATGACTCACCAATTCAAGTGTAGTCACTTTATCCTGAAGTGTTGACACCTGGAAAGCACGGACAGAAGCTTGGGAAATATGTTTTATGGCAAATAAGAAAACATTACGTGGACAGATGGATTCTAAAGAGCTTTTATTATAAACACACAGTAGTCTGTTTGATTGCTCAAAACAATTTACACAAAAAATGGAGGGAAAATGCAAATGAGCAACATGTTTGTGCTGTTGTGTATTGTTAAAATGTGACTTCTATCTGGATTTCATTGACTCGATTTTTAAGATAATAAGCTTTACTCATTACATATAAGACTTTCATCTGGAACAGGAAGTAGCTTGTAACGCCCTACCCTGGTATCCAGCTCGTTTAGTTTGTTGGTGACGTCAGGGGGGAGTCCACCTCCGTGAGACTTAATGTTATCAATGTCTTCTTTGTTGGTTTTGATCTGAAATCAGACGGTTCACATGCAGACACTTCAGTACACAAAAGCTGAACACAAAATAGTTCCTGCAGAAACCCTCCACATGAATTAAAGAAATGAGTAGGCCTACACTGTGGTCTGATTTACCGCTTCAAAACAAATTGTGAATTATTTCTGTAGAACATCATTCCCATGAATGTAACATTTCTCTTTCATATTTCCTTATTTTGTATTATTCATATTGAATTTGGACAGTGTTGCCTAGCCAACTGTGTAGTGCATAGTTATTCCAAAGACACTGATTGGTCAGAAACCTGAGATCCCGCCCAGGTTTAAAAAGACCGGAGTTTCCCTTTAAGGCTGAGTCCTAACTGTTGCTGGGGCCTCTGCTGCAAGTCATCCTCTGTCTCTCTCTCTCTCTGCAGCTGTCTTTATTTAATCCTTAAAAAAGTATTAATTTCTTCAGTGAAAACTATGATGAAAAATATACTTCTTTTTTACGATGAGACTAAAACGGAAGAAAAACTAGCCTTTAAAAACGAGAACGATGAAGAAATGTATTATACTTTTTATCAAGATATAAAAACAAAATGATAATGAGAAAAACACATGACCTAATTACTGTTTTAATGCAAAGTCTCATTCAACGACCTGCATGCATCCATAAAGCCACACTAATAAGCAGCACCTTACAGTCCACGTTAAAGTTCTGTCTCTGCCATTAATGTAACATAATGGTAATGGGAAAGAGTAACAGATTCATGGACTAAATTCATCGACAGTCCTGAGAACTAGACGAGAAGCAGCAACAAAAGAGCTGGGACAAACCCCGAAAACATGCAGGCCACATGCCAACATTTAGAATAAGGTAAGCTGATGTAACACAAGGCTATCAAGGCCTGTGGCTGTAACATTATTATTACTTTCAGTCAGCTATCTTCGCGTTGCTGTGCATCTTCCTCTCGATGTTCACTGAAGAAAAGTCACTGTGCTCATTTTATCAAAGCGTTTTGATAAATAATAATAAATGTGACTGAAATATTGTGTGTGGGACTTTCTGCTTTTTAAGCATGGATGCACCGACTCTAATGCACCTGGCCCCTGATCTTTGGTCCTCTCCAAACTGCTGCGTCTGCTTCCTCACTTGTTAATCATTCCTGGTCTCATATGAGGAGCAGCAGGCTTTCAGTTTGTGTAAAAGCTGATAAGAAGTTATAATGAGACAGTTACATAGAACAGTAGTGAATACTTTCTGACTTGGATAAGCTTATTAGTTTGTTGTTGCAATGCTGGTGACGTACAACCAGATCCCTGGTTTCAACAAAGAAAGCCAAACCTTATAGATTAGAACAGGAGCACCAAAATAACTCAACATGCCAAGATGAGCAGAACATTTTAGAACTGGAGTTAGCAGCTGTAGGTTGGACAACAAACTCTGCTCAGGAGCTTTATGGCATCAACATGAACTGTTCTTGTTTGGTTTTATTTTCTCATTGTGAGGTTACAGTTGGGATGATGGGATGGGAGAATCTGCAGTGAACGTCTGTTCCTCATACAGTGTAAAATGTCTGCTTTCTTGTTTTGCTTAAACTTGCTCATTATCACTGAAATTTCCACTGTATGAAGGTTGAACTGTGTTTGATCTTATGAACCATTGGACTATTGTATATTAATGTTAGTAATGGAAAAAGTCCAAGCTTACCTGACTCAAAAGTTGGGTGAGGTCTTCATTACCCACTTTAACCTGTCCTGATGCTGACGTCTGGAAGCGGATGTCTTTATTGTCACCAGTTGTGAAGACAAGGTGACCATTATCTGACAGCATCCGAGGCCTACGGGGTCCAATCACCAAAATGTCATCAACAGACTTTATGCTGATATGTATTTAGGTCAGTCAGGGTTATGGCCATAGAATAGGTTTAGGAATCCCACTATGAACCTCATATAATATTCAAAGAATTTATCATTTTCCTTTATTTCCCTGACGGTCTACAATCAGTCAATCATCAAAAACAAACCATGTTAAGTGGACCTAAAATCCAACAATAATCCAATTTTATATACATTTGAGTTCTTCTGGAAGTTAGCAGTTGATCATTAAACAAAATAAGCTCTGTAGGTAACACACATGTTGCACAGAATAACATTTGACAGGTGAGATACTACTGGATATTAAAGAGTAATTGTGAAACTATTTTTGGCTTTTGACAGACCTTATTCTCGGCATAATTTGAGAACCCCAAGATGGAAAAAACATTGACAATCTACTGAAGCACCAGACTCAAATATCAGTATTACTCATTTTATATACGTGAAGCTCCATTTAAACTGAAGTGCTACTTTAAGTTTGTATGTAACAAAGCAATATGTCAGATGAGTAATACTGGAGGAGCTCATCATTTTTGATTCGTCACGATATAAGAGGCCCCAACTCACTGGTCATTGCCGACGCTCCTCTTGCTTCGTCTTTGTGCCGTGTCCCCCGGCTCTCCTTGCAGTCCCACCAGAAGGAAAATGAGGATGAAGAACAGCCATGAGAGCTGCAGTGTCCCAGCCATAGAAAAGAGATGTGTTGCCTGGTCACTCTAAACAGCTTTACTGGGCTTTGACGTGCTGCCACACTCTAATGGTCACTGCCAAGACTTTGACCTGACAGTACAACCATAAAGTGCATCTCAATTTAGCAAAGCTGGTCAACTTTATTATTGAGTGAGAATGTCCCTCACATGACTGTAGGAGATGAGTAACCTGCTTGTTGTGACTTTGTGTGTGTGCCTTGTAGATGTCAGAAGTGGTTTACCACTGTGCAGAGGAATATATGCTAAAATGATCCTCATAAAAGATCTGAATCTAAATCTGCCTTCATAAGATTATTATGAATATTTATTATAGTCACATCATGAACTTTTTCAACGCTAACTGGAGGTGTAACTTTTTGAAACAATTTCTTCAATCCAAATATTTGAATGACTCATCAAAGTTTTTAGTTTGTTTTTTCTTTTACGTCTTCAACAACAACAACAACAAAAAACTCCCTCACCAAGAATGAAAATCAAAAACAAACTTAGTAGAATGGTGCAATCTTATCCAAACGATTCTGACTAAACTGTGGGAACAATTTCCCTGGTGGTGGCACTGTAGCAACCATCTGAATTTTAAAACTTAAAGTAATTGGTTTAAATCCATTCAGTTGAGCAGAATAGTCCAGTGTCATCATATCTATGAGGGTGGCCCTATATAGCAACCATCTAAAAACCCTCATAATTTCTGATTTAACTCCCTAACATTGAATTCTGAATAAATAAAACAATATATTAATAATTTATAACAAGTTATAGTTTGTGAACTGTGAAATTCTATAATTCAATATTATTATAGTATTATTCTTTATCATGCATCATTTTACATTATTATTATTATGTCATTTTTTTAAAATTATCTATTATTAAAACCTAAATACTGAACAGCCAGCATGATATATAACAAGTATCAGGCTTCTGCAGTTGTGCTCGTGCAGGCCTGACTGCTTGTAGTCCAAGATAATAATCCTGACCAGTATTACACAACGTACAAAGTGCTTTATATGCACTTACAATGTATATAACCATCTGCATTTTATTTCCCCAATGACATCTCAACACACTCACACACGCACGCACACACATGGACGTTAGTGATCTCCTGAAATCATGTGAGACAGCCAATAAAGTGAAGAACTTTGTTTAGTTTATGGAGGAAATACCACTGACACAGTTACAAGGCACTCCAGTAGAAGAGTCCAGACCAGCCCTCACATTAGAGTGCCTAGGATTCTAGAATATTCTGATGAGGACTGCAGCAGAAAACATTCATTCTGCTGCGTCTGTCTTTTTCTAAAGCCTCCCCCACTTCCTTCTTCCCAGCATCCCTACTGGCCTGATATAGAGATATGATGTATAATCATTAGATGACACCAATAGAAACATAAAGAATGTAAATTTACAACACCCAGCATCAGCAGCAGGAGGCAACATCTCATCCCCTCATATACAGAGGGCTGAGAGAGGTGTGGATACCCCCACAGGTGAATCTTATCTTATCTTAGCACAGAGAGCAGCTCTAAATCAACATGTACAGCACATGAATTGTTAATACAAATGTGAAAAGAGTTAAAGAATATCAGATTTTCATCTGAAATCAAATTAATTATCAAATAGATGATATATATATATATATATATATATATATATATATATATATATATATATATATATATATAAAGTTTTATGAGCAATATAGATATCAATAAGCAAATAGATGTGAAGGATCCAGTGATTTTTTAGCATTTGCTGATTCATCCAGTAACACAGTTTTACACTTGAAAAGTGGCAAATAAGGTAATCGGAAATCGGAGACGGAAAGGTTGAAAATAATGGAGAGATGATCAGAAACAAAAAGCTCTTTATTTGATCGACTGTCCAGGGTAAGACCATAAGATCAGACAAGGTTAAGAGTATAGCCCCAATCATGAGTACGACTGGTAAGAGATTGAGTTGAGCCAAAAGAGTTACACAAATTTTTTAAATCTAAGGCCAGTCGTTCGGACAGCAAACGTGAACATTAAAATCACAGCGACAATTTCCTCAGGGTGGCACAGGGAGAAAGTCACCATTTAGCATTTCCTGCTAAAGGAAATATACACTTCTATTTCATAATGTTATTCTGTTGTGTAAAGATGACACAAGCATAAGGAAAAAAAGAAAGGTAAACCGAAGATGCACAATTAATTAAGGGTATTGTATGTAACTTTTCATAACATTTTACATGTATTTATCACGTTATATTGTCTATGTGTGAACCGACTGTAATGTAACTTAAAAAATGAGACCTTTCCCGTCTTTCTCGGTTGCCTATAGCAGCCTGTGGACTGATTTCTATGTAGAGGACTCGGGTCGGATTTTGTGACGTAATGTGCGCTCCCGAGTGGACTTCCCTTCAGCTACAGGTCAGAGTTCAGCTCCCCAACAGCCGCAATAAAAACAAAAGAAGAAGAAGCTCCTCGCAGTAGCTAACATTACATTAGAAACTGAGTCTGCTAACGTCAGCAAACGACCAGTTAAGCTAACATTAACGCAAAGCATGTGAAATACAGTATATTATGATTTTAGCTGGGCAATGTAAGCTAACGTTAGATTATTTGCTAATGCGGCATGGATGTCTAAGACCTTGTAATACATCTGTAGCGACACTCGCTACTGTGGGCCTGTCAACAGAGAAAACACCACACACTGGATAACGTTTCAGGAGCCGTTCGGCCTGTTTATTTACAACTATGTACAGTACTCTTTCCGTTGCGGTCCTCTGGCCCAGCTTGGCTTCTTTCCGCTCCTTCCCGACCACTCTCCTCAGGGCTGCTCTGGACCACTCTGAACTTAAATGGCTGTAAAGCCAGATACCACCGGGTGATCCACGCATTGGTATCCTTCATGCGGTGGAGCCATTGGAGCGGAGCGTGGTCCGAACAGAGGGTGAAGGCCCGTCCCAGCAAGTAGTAGCGGGACTCCCTCTCCAACAGCTTCCGGCTGATGTACACAATTGGGCGGTCGACGCCCCTCACCTGCTGGGACAACACGGTCCCCACCCCTCTGTCCGAGGCGTCAGTCTGCAGTATAAAGGGGAGAGAGAAGTTAGGTGTGTGGAGCAGCGGCTCCCCACAGAGAGCCTGTTTCAACCTGTCAAAAGCCACTTGACACTGCTCCGTCCACTGGACCGGATCTGGGGCACCTTTTCGGGTGAGATCAGTTAGGGGGCTGGCCAAATCCGCAAGACCTGGCACAAACCGGCGGTAGTAACCTGCCAACCCCAAAAACCGCCTCACCTCTTTTATGAACTTGGGCCTTGGGCTGGCTGCAATTGCTGCGGTTTTGTCTAACTGAGGCCGCACCTGCCCTCCACCCAAGAGGTGTCCCAGATACCGCACCTCCCTCCGTCCAACCGCACACTTCCTCGGGTTGGCCGTGAGCCCCGCCTGCCTCAATGAACCAAGTACCGCAGCCACCCGCACATGGTCTGCCCAGCTGTCACTGTAGATGATCACGTCATCCAAATAGGCGGCAGCATACGCGGCATGCAGCCGCAGCACCCGGTCCATGAGCCGCTGAAATGTGGCTGGAGCCCAGAACAACCCGAACGGGAGTGTGACGAATTGGTACAAACCGTATGGAGTGGAGAAGGCCGTTTTTTCCTTGGACACCTGTGACAGGGGAATCTGCCAGTAGCCCTTGGTTAAATCCAGTGTGGTGAAAAAGCGAGCGGTCCCAAGACGGTCCTGGAGCTCGTCGACCCTGGGCATAGGATAAGCATCAAACCGTGACACACCATTGACCTTGCGATAGTCCACACAGAACCCCCCCCCCCTCGTCAGTACGTGCCACCTCATAGTCGATGTCACCCACTCGTCGTGTGACCACGAAGGGCCCTTGCCACTTGGCGAGTAATTTGGAGCTGCAAGATGGGAGTAATACAAGTACCTTGTCTCCCAGTGAAAATTGCCTCAGCCTGGCTCCTCTGTTGTACAGGCGCTGTTGACGCTCCTGGGCCTGCAGCAAATTCTCACGTGAGAGCTGTCCGAGCGTGTGGAGTTTTGCTCTCAGGTCCAGGACATACTGAATCTGGGACCCTCCTCCCAGCTTTCTTTAACCATGTCCAGCGTGGTTTCCTGCCAAACAACAGTTCAAAGGGAGAAAATCCCGTGGAGGCCTGGGGAACTTCCCGCACTGCAAACAAAGCCATTATCCCAATTTCGACTATCATCGTGAATAAACTTATGAATCATGGACTGCAGTGTTTTATTCAGCCTCTCCACAAGCACGTCAGTTTGTGGGTGGTAGACACTCGTGTGGACTGATTTGTGTGGTGGAAATCGTGTATTTCCTTTGAAGAAGTGAGCAAATAAAATGAAGATCCAACAAGCCGTTGTCTTTTGTATATTTAATTAAGAAAAGAATGAAACAATCAGATGAAATGGTAAATAAGGATAAAAAAGGTAAATGAAAGGGAGAGCAGGCGAGCACACAGAGTCAATCCGATTTCAGCTGAAGGACAGAGATCATACAGCAAAATGCATACGAAGCTCTGACAAAGAAGGAAAGATGCTGTCACATACTTATAACCTTACAATACACAGACAGACATATCAGAGTACAGAATCACCTCTAACAAAGATAGTCTGTCTCCAGCTAAGTTTCCCTGCCCAAGGCTGGAAACCCAGGGCAGACTGTTCCCCAGACTGCAGCTGCCCTTTCCCCTGATTACGAACAATTTGTCCTCCCGCTATATCCAACCAAGATACCAATGTACCTTAAACAGAGATGACCCAAAACAGAAATTATCTGAGTGTACAGAATTAAGACTGACTAGAAAAACAAGTTATCACACTAAACATATCTAGTGGACGTAAAGAGAGAAATTTATCACACTAAATATATCTAGTAAAGAGGAAAAGAGAAAATTTGCCCTTACAATTTGACGCCCAGTAATTCGTACAGCTCTCTCAGTGTGAGTGACATATACGAAGTGCCCTGGTCAGTCAGAATCTCTTTCGGGACTCCGACTTGGGAGACTAATTGGAACACTGCCTGTGCCACTCTCTTAGCCGAAATAGAGCGCAAAGGCACCACCTTAGGATATCGGGTTGCGTAATCCACTATGACTAGCACAAAGCAATATCCTCGTGCGCTGCGGGAAAATGGCCCTATGAGGTCCATTCCAATTCTCTCAAATGGGACCTCCATCAACGGTAAGGGCCGCAACGGCGCCCTGGGGGTGGCCGGCTGATTTACCAGCTGGTATTCGGGGCAAGACGCGCACCACCGGTGTACATCACCCCAAATACCTGGCCAATAGAAACGGGCCATTATCCGGTTCAGTGTTTTTTCACTCCCCAGGTGACCAGCCATCGGGTTGTAATGAGCCGTCTGGAAAACCATTTCCTGACAGCTTTTCGGCACCAACAATTGGGTGTTTATTTCACCAGTCTGAGTGTCACGACTCACTCTGTATAGCCTCTCCCTAATCAAAACAAAGTGCGGATACGTCTGTGCTGCGTCAGGGCGCACCAATTGACCATCAATTTTTATCACCTGGTCGAAGGCTGAGCGTAGAGTATCGTCACGAGACTGCTCGAGTGGAAAATCTTCTGTGGAGTTAAACACAGGGACTTACGGAGCCTCCGACGGAGAACTGAATAGACCCATCCCGCATAGGCAAACGGTCTTTCGGCGGGGTCCAAACAAGCTTCACAGATCCGGCGCTGGATGTTGGCGTAGCTCCCCCTCGAAGACGCCGGCAGGCTGAGCACCCCGGATAGCAGCGGGAGCGGGCGCACAGCCCACTCCGCCGCCGGCCAGTTGCATGCCCTCGCCGTTACCTCAAATGCCACGAGGAAAGATGGCAGGTCATCTGCAGCTGTCATCTTCAGCAGTGAGATGCCGGAGAGCGGTGCGGTGGTGGCGGGCCCCGTGGTCCTCCCCATGCTGGCCACCAGTTGCTCCAGGACCCGGGTTTGTCTCTCCGATTGGGCCTGGAGCGCCTCCAGCTGCTGGCCGTTTACCGCCGTCTGCTCCTGGTGCATCGCCGCTAGCTCCCCTAGCATCTGGGCCAGGGCCGCTATAGGCTGTACAGTCGGCAACTCCGACATTTCCTCCGTTGACACGTCCCCACGTTGGGCGCCAATGTAGCGACACTCGCTACTACTTCATAGAGAAGTCAGGCCTACAAATCATGCCCTGTAATGGCAGGATGCATTTATTTCCAATACTGTAGACATGTTTGTTACCTCTTATCCTCAATCTCCTTTTCTGTGGATTATATGCCACTGTAAAGTCATTTCATTTCATTGGATATCATCAGCCTGATTTTTTCCCCCCGCTAAAATGACACCCATGCTTTTACTTTATACATTTCTGCTGATGTATACCCATGTAATGAATTTACCTACTGGTTGACTTGTCAGTTGTGTAGGTTCTAATTCTTGCCTTTTTCTTTCTCTCTCTCTCCATAAAGGACATGACCTCATGAGCAATGACAACAATGGGAGCAAGAAAAGTCCTGAGAGTGTGGTTTACAGTACCATAGTTTGTTTATTATAAATACCTTTTGAAAAACTTGTATCATAGTTTATTATAAATACCTTTTGAAAAACTTGTAAAAAGAAAACAAATTAATATATGACATTGTAGAACTTGAAAAAAAAAAAAAAAAAAAAGAAATAAGACACTGAAAAAATGTGTACTTCTATAAAATAAATTAGCTTGTATAAAAAATAAAATGTAGTTTTTCTTTGAGGTAATGAACTCACATGCAGGGACAATGAACACAGTTTTAAATTTCACCTAAATGGTGCTAATTAACTATTTAATTAGTAAATTAGAAAGTAATTTACTAATTAAATAGTTAATTAGCACCATAGTGGCTGCCCTCTTCACTTCTCCTGCTCTGTATCTGCAATCAAGCCGGCACACCTGCTTTCCATCAGCTCATCAGTCAGCAGTACTTCTACTCTGGTCGTCCACCCACTCATCGCCAGATCATTGCTTCTGCTCGTATGGTAGCAAGCTCTCCGGCCACTGAGAATATCTTCAGTTTTGCTAGCTGTGCTTGTACTTGTTGTACTCTGGTTCTAACATTGTTCGTCTGTGCCTCAGGTCCCTGCCTGCCCCTCTCATCAAGTTTGCCTGTCTGTCTGCCTGCCTGCCACCCAAGCCAGCCACAACCTCCCTCCAACGCGCCCACCTCTGCTCTCTAACTCCCCTGCTTCAACCAGACCCTTCATCCAATAAACCCGGTTACCTTTAATCCTGAGTCTGTGTCCTGCACTTGGGTCTTTCCAGCCAACATGTCACACTTTGGCATATACAGTCATGTTTTCCTGGGGAGAAAATAGACAAGAAAAAGTAACATACTAAGTATTAAGATATTTTATTGAAGTAAAACTACAAATACAACAATCTAAAAGTACTCCACTACAAGCATAAGTCTTTTGTTCAAAATCCTACTTAAGAAAATGTACTGTTGTCACTACTCAACCCTGTAACCTAAAAATTACGTTCCCATACAACTAAACTGCATTCTCAATTACGTTTCGAATGAAACGCATTTTATCCTGGATTACGTTTGTCTGTCACGTATCACATGTTTCTAATCAACATATCATTGCCGTTTATTTTCTTGCTTTCCTACAATGCGCTCGACCACGCGCTGGGCTACGGTTACGTTGTGGTCACGTTTTCCTAGTGACTTGCGATCGCTGTCTTTTTTCCATGTTACTCATTTTAATTAATGGATTCAATCATAATTTCCGTGTATCTTGTATCTCCACTAACATCTGATGTTTTGCGCATAATGACTGCTCTTTGAATAGCCATCTGCCATTGCTGTGAGGAACTATACGTTTATATAAAGAGAAAAAAATGTTACAATCTCAAATTTTCTGGCCACAGTAGTTGTTTAACCTCTACTGTTCCAATACACACTATACGGCTAATAAGGAACTGAGAAAAAGAAAGAAATCCCATACTTGTGTCAATGGGAATTCCCAAGTGACGTCATGCGTTATAAGGGACGTTTTTTTTTTTTTTGTTTGTTTTTCCGTTTAAAACCAAAAGATTTTTCTTTCCTTGTTTACTTCAGAACAAAGCCCCCGGAGTCGTGTTTTAATAATTCGCTGGCACTGGTGATTTTTGTCATGCCACGCAATATTTAAGTTAATTTAGTTAAGTTATCTTGTGCTTCAGTGTCTTGTCATTTCCTGTTTTATTTTGTCTTTTCAACTTTCCCTCTCGTTCCAGGTGTGTTGACTTCCTGCCCTCGTGTGTCTACCATCCGTCTGATTGTCTTCCCCGCCCTAATTTTTTCCACCTGTTCCCCATTACCGTGTGTATTTATAGTCGGTGTCTCCCCTTTGTCTTTGCCAGTTCGTTTTGTCGTAATGTCAGAGAGTCAGCGTTGTACTCAACCCCTGTTGTCAAGTCAGTGTTTTTGGTCAAGTCATTGTTTTGTTTGTTCAAGCCGTGAGTGCTTTTTTCCCTCTGTAGAGTGGTTTTTTGTTCATCGAACTCTTCTTCAGTAAAAGACGCTTTTTGTTATTCTGACACCTGTTATCTGAGTCGTGCATTTGGATCCAGTTCGTGTACACAGTCGTAACAATTTTATACTCGTAGGAAGAGGGGGCTGCTCACTGTACCTAAAATGGTTATTCAATTCAGTTTTATTTATGTAGTGCCATATCATAACAAAGTTATGACTCTTTATATTTACAGAGACCCAACAGTTCCCACCATGAGCAAGCACTATGCGACAGTGGCAAGGAAAAACTCCCTTTTTAAACAGGTAGAAACCTCGAGCAGAACCAGGCTCTAGGTGGGCGGTCATCTGCCTCGACCGGTTGGGTTGAAGGGGAGGGGCAGGAGGAAAGAGAACATACAGCAGCACAATACAGTTCCACATAGAGATGTAAAGCAATAGCTGTGGTAATGGCATTGATGTTAACACCAACAGAAACAACACTAAGAGCAACATTATAATAGCAATACTAATAATAAGAGCAACAACAGTAATAGCAGCAGCAGGTGCAGAGCAGGAGCACGGGGGCAGCAGGCGGCAGCAACCACAGACCCAGACTCCACAGCTCCAGAGGCAGAAACACCTGCAGAAAGCAACAGAAGGGGGGGGGGGAGAAAGCACACAACTACGGGAAGAAGTTGAATTAATAACAAGCATTGATGGGATATGAGGGCGTACAGATGGAGAGGAGGAGAGAGGAGCTCAGTGCATCATAGGAAGTCCCCCGGCAGTCTAGGCCTATAGCAGCATAACTAAGGGGGGCTCAGGGGTCACCTGAGTCAGCCCTACTATAAGCTTTATCAAAGAGGAAAGTCTTAAGCCTACTCTTAAATGTGAGGAGGTTGTCCGCCTCCCGTACACAAACTGGGATCTGGTTCCACAGGAGAGGAGCTTGATAGCTGAAGGCTCTGGCTCCCATTCTACTTTTAGAGACTCTAGGAACCACAAGGAACCCTGCATTCTGGGAGCGCAGTGCTCTAGTGGGGTAATAGGCACCATCATATCTTAAAGAGCTCATAGTACCCTGACCATTTAGGGCTTTGAAGGTGAGGAGAAGGATTTTAAATTCTATTCTGGATTTTACAGGGAGCCAGTGTAGAGAAGCTAATATTGGAGAAATATGATCTCTTTTTCTGGTTCTTGTCAGTAAACGTGCCGCAGCATTCTGAATCACCTGGAGAGTCTTAAGGGACTTATTGGGGCAGCCTGATAATAGAGAGTTGCAATAGTCCAGCCTAGACGTAACAAATGCATGGACTAGTTTTTCTGCATCTTTTTGAGATAGGATGTGCCTGATTTTTGCAATGTTACGTAAGTGAAAAAAGGCAGTTCTTGAAGTTTGTTTTATGTGGGAGTTAAAGGACATATCCTGATCAAAGATAACTCCAAGATTCCTTACGGTGTCACTGGAGGCCAGGGCAATGCCATCTAGAGAAACTATATCTTTAGATAATGTGTTTCGAAGGTGTTCGGGGCCAAGTACAATAACTTCGGTTTTGTCTGAGTTTAACATCAGAAAATTGCAGGTCATCCAGGTTTTTATGTCCTTAAGGCATGCTTGAAGTTTAGCTAATTGATTGGTTTCATCTGGCTTGATCGATAAGTATAATTGGGTATCATCTGCATAACAATGAAAATTTATGGAGTGCTTCCTAATAATGTTGCCTAAAGGAAGCATATATAAGGTAAATAGAATTGGTCCAAGCACAGAACCTTGTGGAACTCCGTGACTAACTTTGGCGTGCATAGAGGATTCATCATTAACGTGTACAAACTGATATCGATCTGATAAATAGGATTTAAACCAGCTTAGTGCAGTACCTTTAATGCCAATTAAATGTTCTAGTCTCTGTAATAGAATGTGATGGTCAATGGTATCGAATGCAGCACTAAGATCTAGTAAGACAAGTACAGAGACAAGTCCTTTGTCTGATGCAATTAGAAGGTCATTTGTAACTTTCACCAGTGCTGTCTCTGTGCTATGATGCACTCTAAATCCTGACTGAAAATCCTCAAACAGCTTGTTGTTGTGTAGAAAGTCACAACTGATTGGCGACTGCTTTCTCAAGGATCTTAGAGAGAAAAGGAGGGTTAGATATAGGTCTATAATTTGACAAAACCCCTGGATCAAGAGTGGGCTTTTTAAGAAGAGGTTTAATTACAGCTACTTTAAAGGACTGTGGCACATAGCCTTTTTAATAAGGACAGATTGATCATTTCTACTAAAGAAGTGCTAACTAAGGGTAAAACTTCTTTAAGCAGCCTAGTTGGGACGGGGTCTAAGAGACCATTTTTGAACAGTGTGCTTTTATTAATTCAAAATATTTACAACAGAATATTCATTACACCCCACAAGTGTTTGACTAACACCAGCCTTTAATCTTGCTTCTCATCATCAGAGGAGTCAAGTGTCATCAAGGGTCAGACATATCTCCTCCTCTCCCTCCTCCTGTGTGTAGTGATGTAGGTAGTGTAACTACCTACAAGGTAACATTAATGAATTCTGAGGTAAACATTACAATGACTTGCATATATATATATATATATATATATATATATATATATATATAATGTGCAATTTACGTACTGTAATAATAAGTATATTGAGGTTATTTTTGTTATATGGTTTGTTTTGAGTTGTAGAGTTTGGTGTGGAGGATTTATATCCTGTACCAGAAAATTTTCAATAAATTTCAAAATTTCAATAAATAGTCTGCAGTCTATCTACAGACATCTGATGGATTATCAAGAATAGTCCTTTACCTCATATATACAAGCAATAGTTAGGGATCTCTATAAATTCATATAAACTAATATAAAACCATGTAACCATGGACCATTTACAATATTGACCATCAATGTTATTTTTTGTATTTTGTTAGATGGCAGCTAACTTGTATGCTCTGTATGTAGTATACTATCCTGTATGTGCTGAAGGTCTCCCATTTGTTTTTCCATCTCCTGGAGTTTTTTTTTTTCCAATATGATTTTTAGCCCCTCATATGCCTCCAAGGACATGTTAAGATTGATGAGGAAGGTGACAGATACAGGCTTATGTGGGCTCACAATGTTGTATACATTTGTGACCATTAAATAACTTTGCATTCAAATGAATCAATCAACTACATAAACTCGTGTCAAATAATGAGCATTGGGGTCATTATATTTCAGTTAAATACCTACTCTGTTCCAGGTGCTCTTTTGCGATGTTTGTGGACAGCAGTGGCTTCCTCCGTGGTGTCCTCCCATGAACTCCATTCTTGTTTAGTGTTTTACGTATCGTAGATTCGTCAACAGAGATGTTAGCATGTGCCAGAGATTTCTGTAAGTCTTTAGCTGACACTCTAGGATGCTTCTTCACCTCATTGAGCATTCTGCGCTGTGCTCTTGCAGTCATCTTTACAGGACGGCCACTCCTAGGGAGAGTAGCAACAGTGCTGAACTTTCTCCATTTATAGACAATTTGTCTTACCGTGGACTGATGAACATCAAGGCTTTTAGAGATACTTCTGTAACCCTTTCCAGCTTTATGCAAGTCAACAATTCTTAATCGTAGATCTTCTGAGAGCTCTTTTGTGCAAGGCATGGTTCACATCAGGCAATGCTTCTTGAGAATACCAAACTCAAAACTTTATAGGGCAGGGCAGCTTTAACCAACACCTCCAATCTCATCTCATTGATTGGACTCCAGGTTGGCTGACTCCTGACTCCAATTAGCTCTTGGAGAAGTCATTAGCCTAGGGGTTCACATACTTTGTCCACCCTGCACTGTGTATCCAATTAACCGATGTAAACCCAGGGTTATTGGGGAGGTCACGTTACTACGAACCATGTAAATTCTTTAATCAAGCTATTATCTAAATGTGGTTATTCACAGTAATCATAAGGATTAACGTTACTTGAAAAGCCATACAGCCAAGTGCTGCATGTGACAGCTGGCTACGTTATCTAACTTATTAACTTAGAAGATAAGCAAACACTAGCTAGTAATTTTAGCTACTTAGCTTTCACTCACTCAGCCGAATATGAACACACACACACTCACTCACTTGATTGAACGCCTTATGCGCTCCAGCACAGGGTTTTCTGCCAGGTTTTCTGTCAACACGGCTGTCAACAAGCATCGCGCGCATATTGTGGACCAAACAGAGAGTAATTTAAGAGCCCATACATAGATTGGGGGTTACAATGAGTAACCAATGGTACGTATGCTCGCCTGTTCATCTCTGTTGCTGTCGCAGTGTTTTGGCATGAGGATTGTTTGGGCAGTGTGAGCCCGAACGTGAAAGCGTGTGTCTCAGCGTGAGAGTTGGCAACACTGATCCTGACACACCTGAATAATACGTTCCAAAACAGCGTCTGGGCGTCTTCGTGTGAAGACGACTCAACCCCCCCCCCCCCCCCTTTAATTGTTCACGTGGGTCACATTTTCAAGTTGGAAAATCCAGATTCCGGAAAAATCACATCCGTAAACTTAAAAGGGATCTGACAACACATTTACACTTTTCTTTAACATTACTTGGAATTACAGAGGATACTAATGTGAAACGTATATAGCTTTTAACTCCAACAATACTTACTACACTAGCCATACTTATTTTTACCAAACATACTTACTTCTGATCAAACGAGGTCGGAATATTTCCAAGAAGTAACCCCGCCGATTCCCTTTGCAGTCAAGTATTGCCCCTACAGGTCGATAAAGCGGGAACCATGACGATGACGAAATTCGTGACGTGTAATGTAGTAACGTAATCTGTCATATGTACTGTATATATACACATTTCTAAAACCAATCTGTGTGCTTAAATCCTATAGCCTACATCACTGTTTGGTATATACAGTTATACAATGTACAATGCATTATATTGAAAATTCCTCCTAATATTATGTCCACCCCATTAATTGCCCCCTTGCTCACATTTGACTTAGAAGGCTTGGGCAACTAAAAGCTCACTTAGGCCTTGTAGGGAAGAAAATTTGTAAACCAATGTTATCAAAAACTCTACTCAGTGTTGTAATGTTACTGCAAAGCATGCAATTCAGCATTCCAGTGTTAAAAACTACAACTTTACACAAAATATTATAAATCTTTACCACATAAGCTAAAGCAAACAGTACAGTCAATTTGTAAGAGTTATGGCAAAAACTTTGCCCCTTTGGTATAAGTGGCAGTTTTTATGAATGAAATGCTCCTCTTTGGGGTTGTATATAATAAGCAACACTAAAAAGTCTGCATCTTGACTTCATGGTTGTTTTATTCCAAATCCATATTATTATATACTATAGATACTTAAAAGTTAGATATATAGTGGGGTCCAAAAGTCTGAGACCACATTGAAAATCTCTAATATTTTCACGTAAACCTGGAAATAATCAGAAAGTTTGAGGATACAGAAACATTTAAAAACACAAGTTATGACGTAAAATGAAGAACATTTTATATTCTGCACTATTTCTAGGTCAACAATCAAATTTCCTTGAGTTGTACCTCTTCCACTGAAGCATGTGCTCAGATGACACTCGTTCAAGTAACTCAACTTGCAGCCAGTGGTCACCTGTTATAAATCTGGCTTTCCTCAAGTTTCCAGCAAATCTTTGCTTACCAAGTAGCATTGTGATAGTGGGAAACATGGCATAACAGAAAATACTTGAAGACCAAGGAGTCCTGACTGTCATGGACTTTCCTCCACAGTCACCTGACCTCAACCCTATTGAACATTTATGGAGGCACTTGAAGACTGAGAAAGCCAAGCATTCTGTGACATCACTAAAAGCTCTTTGGAACATTGTCAAATCATGCTGGGATAACATAGGTCATCAGGTTTTGCAAAAACTTGAGTCCATGCCAGCTCGAGTGTATGCTGCCATTAAAGCAAAAGGGGGACATACCAGATACTAAGATATTCTGAAATTCATGTACATTGTTCAAAGATTTTTTTCTTCTCACTTCCCACTTGTTAAGCTGATATTATCATTTGTAATGAAAAAAAATAGAATTACATTTGAAACAAATGCAAAATAGAAGTATCTTGACTAGTGGTCTCAGACTCGCACGTAAAGGCAAATGAGTATAACGCACAGGTATCAGGGTATTTCTGCTTGATATTTTTTCCCCACTCGCATTCCGCGAAGACCCACCCTACTCTGCCTCTGATTGGCTAGTGTTCGTTGCCTTCGTTGGTTAGGTTTAGGCATGAAGAGTGAGATGGTTGGGAAAAATGAATTTTGGACCCCACCATCCATAAATGGCGGTGGAGTCAGCGCACACTCCATCCACACCCTTCCAAATCTGGGTCCATCACCCCCTGCAGAGACAAGAAAGAGAGGTGAGAGGTTAAGGTTAAGGTTAGGGTTAGGAGAGTGGGAGGTTAAGTTTAGACCTAAGAAAATATGAGGTTAGGCTTAGGCATAGGAGAGTGAGGGGTTAGGTTTAGGCATATAGGAGTAAGAAAGGTTAGGGTTAGGCACGGAAGTTGTTGTGAAGTTGTTATGTTGTTCCTAATTTATTAATCCAATCTCTTTCAGCTCTCCTTCTCTGGGCCGTGGACCAGTGTGGATTACACTCAAGGACCGAGGCCTGCACTGCATCCCAGCCGAGAGACAAAATGCTGGACCACATGCCGATCTGTGTTTTTTTGTCTTACAATATTGTTTTTATGACATGTGAACCGTACATGTATGGTCAGCCTCGTTTCTCCCACATATCTTTTCCCACATTGTTTACAGGACATCATATATACACAATTTTTAGAAGAAATATCACCATGTGTTTCAGTTTTAAACACCTTTTCCTTGTAAGTCATAAACCCATCTTTGTTGCTTAAAATAACTAATCCGTGGGCCAGCTGTCTGATCTGCCCGTGGTTTGACCTTTGACCTGACCAGGTAATCTTTAAGGTTTTTATTTTTTCTAAATGCAACAATTATCCGTAGGTCATTATGGGGTTGAATTGATCTCATGGCAGCCTCTAAGTTGTTTTTGATTTGTCTGACCAGTTTTACCGTGGATGGTGAGTAGGTGGCGACAAATGGAAGAGCAGTGGAGACCAGGATGGGTTTGGCCTGGAGGAAGGTTTTGAAGCTGTTCCTAAGGAAGGTCCTGGAGTACCCCCTACTGGACAAAGCCGAGAACAGCACCTTGGTGGCCTGTTTAAAGTCCTCTGTGTGTGCATATTCTGTGGAACCGTAATAATTGTCATTTTATTAATCCTGCAAATGTATGTTTTGGGTGATAGCTATTTTTGTGTAAGAGTGCATGTGTGTCTGTGTCTTTAAAATAAACTTTAATGTCCAATTGGTTGTGTAGTGTGAATTTGGGTCCTTTGAATGTGGTTGTGTCCAAGAAATTAACTGAATTATGATCAAATGTGGATTTAAGTTTTATGGAGGGATTATGATTATTTAAGGTGTCCATAAACACAGCAAACTCTTCCACAGAATAGGTCCAAACACCCCAGATATCATCAAGGTATCTGTAATAATGCAGGGGCAATTTTTTTGCCCATGGCTGTGCCTTTTGTTTGTAGATAATAATTTCCATCAAATTCAAAATCGTTTCGGGTTAGATTGATCTCCAACAGTTTTAATAACTCCTTATCTGGTCTTTTTTTATCATGAAATTTATAAAGAATATCTATAATAGCTTGGATACCTTCTTGTATGTCAGAGGCTGTCCACATCAATTGTGAATAAAATAGCCCCTGTGGGGATGTTTAGGTTTTTAACTTTACCTATGAAATCATAGGTGTCTTTAATGTAACTTTTGTGTTTTTTAGCCAGTGGGTTTAAATAATAATCAATGAATTCAGCTGACCTGTATGTCTCACTGCTACAGTCGGACACTATAGGCCGTCCTGGGGGAATTTCAAAAGGCTTGCTCCAATTAGTTGGATCCTTATGGATTTTGGGGAGTAAATAAAACCTTCTGGGTCTAGGCTCAGAGTTTCCAATTAAATAGTTTCGTTGTTTGGCATTGATTAATTTTCTCATTTTTTGAAAGATTTGGGTAATTTGAGTAAATGTTTCTAAATAAATGGGTTTGTTTAATTTGGAATAATATCTTGTATCACTCAATTGTCTGTGTTCCTTCCATAAGGTTTAGGCATGAGGAGTGAGATGGTTGGGGTTAGAAAAAAATGTCAGGGTCAGAGCCAATCAGAGGCAGAGTAGGGGCGGGTCTTTGCGGAATACGGGTGGGAAAAAATAACAAGCTGAATTTGTGGTGCTTGATCTCTATCCTGTGCCTGTGGATGGTGCTGATTTGGTTGAAGAGGGGGATTCTAGAAGCAATGCAGAGGGACAGGGAGAGCAAGGCACTTCCTAATATTGGCACTGATGCAGTGATTTCAAAACTGAAGTATTTTAAATTATAATGCTATCGTAAAAAATGACTGGTAAAGTTAAATTTCCTCTTGTGGCTTTGATGTTATTCAGAATCTCACAGCCATGATGTGGAAGTGGTAAATGAGAGAGAGCCAGAAAGGACTTTTGTGGAAAAAGCTGGACAAGGTTTGTAGTGATTCATATAAATCCAGGGCACTAATATTTTGAATGCATTCTTATACAATATTTGCTTCGGTACATTAGATAAGCACTTTTCAAAATCCAATAAAATAACATCCATCCATTTTCTTCCACTTATCAGGGGCCGGGTCGCGGTGGCAGCAGGCTAAGCAGGGTTGTCCAGACGTCCCTCTCCCCGGCAACACTTTCCAGCTCCTCCTGGGGGACCCCAAGGCGTTCCCAGGCCAGATGAGATATATAATCCCTCCAGCGTGTTCTGGGTCTGCCCTGGGGCCTCCTACCAGTTGGACGTGCCCGGAAAACCTCTAAAGGGAGGCGTCCAGGAGGCATCCTAATCAGATGCCCGAACCACCTCAACTGGCTCCTTTCGATGCGAAGGAGCAGTGGCTCTACTCAGAGCTCCCTCCGGATGTCCGAGCTCCTTTTCCTATCTCTAAGGGTGAGCCCAGCCACCCTGCAGAGGAAACTCATTTCGGCCGCTTGTATCCGCGATCTCATTCTTTCGGTCACTACCCAAAGCTCATGACCATAGGTGAGGGTTGGAACGTAGATCGACTGGTAAATCGAAAGTTTTGCCTTCCGGCTCAGCTCCCTCTTCACCACCACGGTCTGGTACAACGCCCGCATTACTGCTGATGCTGCACCGATCCGCCTGTCCATCTCATGCTCCATTTTACCATCACTCATGAACAAGACCCTGAGATACTTGAACTCCTTCGTCTGGGGCAGTAACTCACCTCAGTCCGCCGTTTTCCGGCAGAGAACCATGGCCTCGGACTTGGAGGTGCTGACTCTCATCCCAGCCGCTTCACACTCGGCTGCAAACCGCCCCAGTGCATGCTGAAGATCACAGCCCGCAAAGAGCAGAGATGCAATTCTGAGGCCACCAAACCGGACACTCTCCTCACCCCACCTGCGCCTTGAGATCCTGTCCATGAATATCACAAACAGAATTGGGGACAATGGGCAGCCCTGGCGGACTCCAGCACCCACTGAGAACATGTTTGACTTTGTGCCGAGAATGCAGACACAGCACTCACTTTGGTTATATAGGGACCAGATGGCTTGTAGCAGCGACCCCGGTACCCCATACTCCCGCAGTACCCCCCACAGGACCCCCCGGGGGACACGGTTGAAAGCTTTCTCCAAGTCAACAAAACACATGTAGACTGGATGGGCAAACTCCCATGAACCCCCCAGCAGCCCTGCAAGGGTAAAGAGCTGGTCCACTGTGCCACGGCCAGGACGGAATCCACATTGCTCCTCCTGGATCCGAGGTTCGACAATCGGTCGTAGTCTCCTTTCCAGCACCCTGGAATAAACTTTCCCGGGGAGGCTGAGCAGTGTGATACCCCGGTAATTGGAGCACACCTTCCGGTCCCCCTTTTTGAAGATGGGAACCACCACCCCGGTCTGACACTCCACAGGCACTGTCCCCGAGCTCCATGCGACACTGAAGAGGCGTGTCAGCCCAACAATATCCAGAGCCTTCAGCATCTCAGAGCAAATCTCATCCACACCTGGCACCTTGCCACCAAGAAGCTCTTTGACTACCTCGGAGACTTCTGCCAGGGATATGGGTGAGTCTTCCCCCGAGTCTTCAAACTCTGCCTCCTCCACTGAGGACATGTTGGTTGGGTTCAGGAGTTCCTCATAGTGCTCTTTCCACCGCTCGACAACATCCCCAGTCCGGGTCAGCAGCTCTCCTCCCCTGCTGAACACAGCCTGGGCCAAGCCCTGCTTTCCCTTCCTGAGTCGTCTAACAGTTTGCCAGAACTTCCTTGAGGCCAACCGAAAGTCCTTCTCCATAGCCTCCCTAAACTCCTCCCACACCCGGGTTTTTGCTTTGGTGACCACCGAGGCCGCCGTCCTTATGGCCTCCCGGTACCTGTCTGCTGCTTCAGGAGACCTCTGGGCTAGCCAAGCCCGTAAAGCCTCTTTCTTCAGCTTAACGGCTTTCTTCACCGCCGGTGTCCACCAGCGGGTTCTAAGGTTGCCGCCTCGACAGGCACCGACGACCTTCTGACCACAGCTCCTAGCAGCTGCCTCAGCAATGGAGGCTTTGAACATGGCCCACTCTGATTCCATGTCCCCAACCTCCCCCGGGATGCGCAAGAAATTCTTCCAGAGGTGGGCGTTGAAGGTCTCGCTGACAGGGGCCTCCGCCAGACGTTCCCAGTTCACCCTCACTACACGTTTGGGTTTGCCAGGTCTGTCCGGCAGCCGTCCCTGCCATCTTATCCAACTCACCACCAGGTTGTGATCAGTTGACAGCTCTGCCCCTCTCTTCACCCTAGCGTCCAAGACATACGGTCGCAGATCTGACGATACAACCACAAAGGTGTTCTGGTACCAAGTACACTTATGAACCACCCTATGCTCGAACATGGTGTTCATTATGGCCAGTCCATGGCTAGCACAAAAGTCCAACAACAAAGCAACACTCAGGTTCAGATCGGGGAGGCCATTCCTCCCAATCACCCCCCTCCAGGTTTCACCATCATTGCCCACATGGGCGTTGAAGTCCCCCAGCAGAACTATGGAGTCTCCAGGTGGTATCCCTTCCAGGACGCCACCCAGGAACTCCAAGAAGAAAACAATTTAATATGCTAAAAAGACTATGATGCTAAAATGCTTCTGTTTCACCGGATTGCTAATCTTTGCACACTGACTGAATGATGCTGTTGTAAATATAGAGCTTTTTTTTTAAATCAACATGCATACATTGTATGTAAATGTGTGGTAACTGATGGCAAGGTTAAAACAAAATCTCATGCAAAAGGCCAACAATCACCTATACAGTGTGTTGTATTGCAGGTACTTCTTCAGTGGCGTCCCTGCAGAACATGGTAAATGTCCAATAATGTTCTACCTACATTTGTAGTGAGAGGAAAGATTTGGTAAATAGTCAACACTGGCAACCCATAATGAATGGTGTTGGACAGGCTACCATTATATATTAGATAGTGTAATGTTTGGCTTTCTTGTATAGGTTTGTCACATGAAGCAGTCCAATTTCACAATGCAGTGCAGTTTACTTTCACAGGTTTCTTTGTAGTGTGTGTGGTCTACGCTCTGAAAGAACAAAAAGTATTAGACAAGATCAAAGACAAACAAATTATTTGATAACAAAATTAAATAAATTAAAGGAATTTACTTACAGGACACACAACACAGTGTGGAGTCAAATACAACACTGGGAGGGAGGCAATCCTATATAGCCTCATGCTTGATGAGAAACTGATTGCAGCTTGGCAGGGCTCTTTCCCTTTTACAGGCAGGAGTACTCTGTATTTCCACCCTGCTTCAGGTGTGATCATGTGACTATGTGATGGGGACTTCTGACAGCAGGTCCATAAAATTTTACAGTTGATGTTGAAACATTTGATGAAACTCTTACAAATGTTGATTCATTATTTGCACCAGTAAAATTTAGTATTTGCAAGCAATTCAAATAGATTTATATATAGTTATTCCTTCAGAGATATACACCGATCAGCCATAACATTATGACCACCTGCCTAATATTGTGTAGGATGGACTCCACTAGACCCCTGAAGGTGTGCTGTGGTATCTGGAACCAAGACATTAGCAGCAGATCCTTTAAGTCCTGTAAGTTGCGAGGTGGGGCCTCCATGGATCGGACTTGTTTGACCAGCACGTCCCACAGATGCTCGATTGGATTGACATCTGGGGAGTTCCTCAAACCATTCCTGAACCATTTTTGCAGTGTGGCAGGGCGCATTATCCTGCTGAAAGAGGCCACTGCCATTAGGGAATACTGTTTCCATGAAGGGATGTACTTGGTCTGCAACAATGTTTAGGTAGGTGGTACGTGTTGAAGTAACATCCACATGAATGGCAGGACCCAAGGTTTCCCAGCAGAACATTGCCCAAAGCATCACACTGCCTCCGCTGGCTTGCCTTCTTCCCATAGTGCATCCTGGTGCCATGTCTTCCCCAGGTAAGCGACGCACACACACCCGGCCATCCACATGATGTAAAAGAAAACGTGATTGATCAGACCAGGCCACCTTCTTTCATTGCTCCGTGGTCCAGTTCTGATGCTCACGTGCCCATTGTAGGCACTTTCGGCAGTGGACAGGGGTCAGCATGGGCACCATGACTGGTCTGCGGCTACACAGCCCCATACGCAACAAACTGCGATGCACTGTGTGTTCTGCCACCTTTCTATCAGAACCAGCATTAACGTTTTCGGCAATTTGAGCTACAGTAGCTCTTCTGTTGGATCGGACCACATGGGCCAGCCTTCGCTCCCCACGCGCATCAATGAGCCTTGGCCGCCCATGACCCTGTTGCTGTTTTGGTAGGTACTGACCACTGCAGACCGGGAACACCCCACACGAGCTGCAGTTTTGGAGATGCTCTGACCCAGTCGTCTAGCCATCACAATTTAGCCGTTGTCAAAGTCGCTCACATCCTTATGCTTGCCCATTTTTCCTGCTTCCAACACATCAACTTCGAGGACAAAATGTTCACTTGCTGCCCAATATACCCCACCCACTGACAGGTGCCATTGTAACGAGATAATCAATGTTCTTCACTTAACCGGTCAGTGGTCATAATGTTATGGCTGATCGGTGTATGTATGATGCTCTGTTCTTTTTATAGACAGATTTTCACAGTCCATTTATTGTGGCAGGGCAGTATGTAATTGGGCTGTTACCTCAAAGTAAGAACATAACATTACTGTATTTTTTATTTGCGTCTTATCCCCATGTCTTCTAAACCAGCGTAACAAATTGGAATACATGGGAGCCTTTCTCCTGTCTTGAATCGTTGGAGTTCAGCAACTTAGGTAAATGAGTATGAATGAGTTAAATATCTTGAATAATAAGCCCTCCAGCAATAGAGAAAGTCATTATTCTGTATTATGTGACCCAGCAGATTCTGTGACAGAGGATCAAATATATGAAAAAGACCAAAGTGTCTCTAAAGTTTGTACTGTCAACATTTTCATATCTAATATCTGAAAATATAGGTCACATTTATTGGTCAACAAAAATCAAAATGTGTTACCCTGTCTAAATACTATGGGGGCACTATTTTTGCAAATATGCCTATCTATCAATATTTAGTATGATAAAAATGTTTACAGTGGCAAAACGACTAAAATTTCTTCTCAGGCCACAGAATATGATGAAAGCCAGCCATTTCAGATGCATAACTTGATAGGTTTTGCCGTACAGGCAGCAGGGAAAGGACCCAAACGCAGACAGGACAGGCAGACTGGTGCAGATTAATGATTTATTGAAGGAAAAAAAAACGTACAAGTGGAAACTTCAGAAATTCAGGAAAACCAGGGAACGACACACAGGAGAACACAACAAAGAACGAGAACCGACAGAAAACAAAGGGATAGGACCGGTATATATAGAGAGGGGGTTAACGAGCAAATCAGGGGCAGGTGAGCACTGGGGAGCAGGTGAGGATAATCAGAGAGACATGAGGGCAGGAACTGAAGAAACAAGACAATTTCAAAATAAAACAGGAAATAAACAACAGGCAAGAGACAAGACCTGGGAATACAAAAAAAAAAACAGACACAAGACCAAACACACACAGTGTCCATGTGGGATCATGACATAACTTTGTATCCATAAAGGTTCCCGTACTGATTTAGCTGCTCTTGAAAAAACAAAGCAACAAATACTTAAGATACCTGCGCAATGTTGACATAACATACATAATACCACCTACATTACCCAGTGACTATATCTTCCAGTGTCTCAGACCAAGGATGACATGAAAGTAAATTGGATTACCGCAATCATGCCTCTGACTTCTTAAATAGTGATGAAATACTGACGTTTTTGTATATTTAATACCACATAGAGTGCTTAAGTGTGTGTTTTTTGTTGTTCCACAGATACATCCATGATGAGCCCTTTTGAGCCCCACTCCTGTTCCAAAATATTTTATGTTATGTTATATTTTGAATTAATAAAAGCACACTGGTCAAAAAATGTATTCATTTATTTTTTCTTTAGCTTTGATCTTGATACAAATTTTAGTGTCTCTGAAAAAGTATTGCTACTGTTTGACATAGTATATCCTTTAACAGACGGAATGATTTCTAGAAAATTGCGAAGGTTGGTTTAAGAGAAGGCTGTTCGTGTAATGTTTGAGAGTTCACATTTATGCTATATTGAAGAGTGGAATTTACTACACATCTTCAGAGACATAATTTGCTTCAGATGTAAGTCATATTAATCTTGTAACCATTCAGAAAAGCCAACTGCATTAAAAACCTATTTAACACTTTGGAAAGTTTTTCCTAAGCTTAATGAAGTGCTCCTGTTGAAATTGAATACTGGTGAATTTTCCGATATTTTCAGAAGATAGAATAAACATGACACAGTCTGAACTTTGCAACCTAGGTTTCAAGAATGAAGATGTCATAGACACACGTGGGGTGGCTAATCTGTCTGGTTCGTGGAGCCATGCATTGTCTGGTAAAAAGTGACGAGGAAGGTGAAGTCAAGTGACGTACTTCCTGTCCTACATGAAAACATTCCCAGTTAACAACATGCAGAGTGCATTGATGTAGTGATCTATGCAGAAAACTTGCAAACACATCAGGTGGTTAACAGTTCAAATGCTGCACTCGGGCTTTAGAGAGCACAAGCTTTTATTGCCTCCTAAAAATATAAAAACACGCTGGCATGTAGCTAGAATGAATAGAATGGTTTTGAATGACGTAGAGGGCCTCCATCTACCACAGAAGGAGCTCGATTTGGCTGATTACAGTTTAAATGTATGTAGCTGTGATGGTCTTGGTGTTTTTTGTGTCTTGTTTTTCCCATGTGTTTCCCTTTCCTCCTCTGTCTCTCCTGTTTGGGTCGACGTGACATGGCTGAGATCCCTCCGACACACCTGCTGTTTGACCTGATTACTCACACCTGCCTTCCATCAACTTCATCAGCCTGCACCATATATACCCCGGTTCTTCAGTCATTCATCGCCAGATCATGGAGTCAGCTACAGTGGTAGTTTGTGTTCTTGGCTGCTAACTAAGTAACTCCAGTTAGTTTTTTACTTCGCTGTGTCTTGTCACAAGTTAATTGTACTGTCTTGTCTCCAGTGTTTTCCCCGGACCATTCTCTGCCTGCCTGCACCCAAAATATCTTCCACACTGTCACTTCACCCAGACCAGGAGCCAGCCACGTCGCCCAACCTCCCCGTGTCTCCCCTCGTCGACCGGTCTCCGTCCCTCCCGACACCATTCCCCTTTTCCTGTGCTTCTACAATAAACTCTGCTTGTTTTACTCACCAGTAACTCAGTCACACCACAGTGATCACGGAACCTCTTGCTTTTCATTTCGGCGGTTAGAGCAGCCACACGGCCGTCTGCAGTGCGGCTCATCTAGAGATTCAGAGTCTTTTCTTTCCGCGTAACGCGCTGTTCTCAGCAAAAATACACAGTGAAAATGATCTGTTGATAGTCCTATTGACTACTGATATCTGTAGAATATGTCACAGATGTGAAAAAAATTGAAACCCCCCCCCCCCCCAGTTACAATTGAGCACAAGGCTCTTAACCTCTTCCTGTCTAAACTAAATATAAATGAAATGTATAATGAAATAAACATTCTATTATTGATGGCCATTATCAAAGACAGAGCTGGCAGCAGGAACTGTGTGGACTTAGCGAGGCAGCCGTCACGCTGCTCAGGCTGGCTGTGTGGCCCGGCAGTTAACGTTAGGTAACTAGTTGCTAAAGTAACGTTAACTTGCCAAATCAAGTTGAAGTGT
This sequence comes from Macquaria australasica, assembly GCA_005408345.1. Lineage (NCBI taxonomy): Eukaryota > Metazoa > Chordata > Actinopteri > Centrarchiformes > Percichthyidae > Macquaria > Macquaria australasica. The sequence continues at coordinate 279,615 of SEMN01000386.1, forward strand.
GTCGTGATAATCTTTTCCTAACGGTACCCCATCAAAAAACTCAATTTACAGTGCTGGGCGTCCGATGCTCCTTTTTTGCACCTCTTACTGTTGTGAAAGCGTGTTAGACATTTTAGGTAAAGCCAGTAGTTATGCTAGTTAGTAGCCAAGCTACCTGTTAGTAAAGTGAATGTTCTAACGTTACTTTTCCAGTATTTAATAATGGCATGTGAGGGCGTTTAACTACAGAAATAGACCCAGCACTGGTTTTAATATAAATGAATAGATAATCATTCATGTAATTTACAAATTAAGTATGAGCTGACAGTATGTAAGATTTCTAACGTTGAACTTCTATCTCTAAAAATGTATATTACTAACTAACAAAGCTTTTTCACTCATTACGCGCTGCAGACGGCCGTGTGGCTGCTCTAACCGCCGAAATGAAAAGCAAGAGGTTCCGTGACGCACACACGCTGCTCAGGTCGGCGGTGTGGCCCGGCCGTTACCTCAAAACTAGTGTCCATTGTAATAGTACCGCGAAAAGTTGTCTTTATACATCCATGGAAAAGAAGACGATGCAGTTATCTTGGTTCTGATTGGCCAAAAGACTCGAAACGTCTCACCAAAGATGTTTTATTGAGAAGAAGATCACGACGTGACAACAGCTTTCTGAAACGTCTGTTCTCACTCCAGTCTGTGGGAAATTGCGCTGGCCACTTGATATAAGAATCAACTGGGGAAAATGCATAATGATCAATTAAAAAAAAAAAAATCTATTACTGTACTCATAAAAAACAAACATTATTCAAGCTCAAGCCAAAAGACATTTACTTTTTTTTTTTTTACATGACTCTTCAAACAGTACGTCACTTACACAGTTCAGTGGTGATGTCACTATAAAGTATTTTTGACCGACTGTAAGATTTTCAAACACAGCCACTGGACAGAGAGCACTCTAACATAATCCCCAGTGACACACAGGACGGTCTCCTCCTCCAGTGTGTCCAAGTGCTAGGAGACCAGCAGCTGTAGGAGTCTGGCCACCACCACAACATTCAGGCTGTTTCCTAGAACTCTGTACTGCTGCTTGGTAGGGATCTGCTCTGGAAAGCCTGCAAAATTCATTCAAATAAAATTGATATGTTAGTAAACACATGGGTTAACGGTTATTAACAATCATTTACACACATTTAGAACATTTTAACAACAACAATACAACAAAAAACAACCCTGAACATCAATATACTGTATGTCAAAACAGCCAGACTAATTACTCTAGCATGGAAATTGCAAGAGGATGAAGAGGGAGTGACACTGTGTGCATGAGAGAGCGATGGGGCCCAGGATCAGGATATCATAGCTCATATTATTGCAGTGGTGAGAATACAGCCATTTCATAGAGGAGACAAGTGTTTGACATGGATTTACCAATACTCATAGACAGCTGTCACAGGTTAATCTCTGGTTGTTACTGTTAGCAGAGACTCCTGTCTACTGTGTAGTTTAGATAGTGTACATCACTGATGAACCAGATAAGTATACAGAATTGCATTACATGACTATCAAATAAAGTTTTTGTTTCACATGTGCCTCCCTCTTTCTTAATCACCAACAGGTGCACACTTTCTTTCCTCTTTCCAGGGTTCGTACAGCTTTTTAAGAGTAGCACTTCAAGCACTTTTCAAGCACTTTCAAGGTACATAAACCAAAAATGTCCAGACTCTTGAAGCCTTTATCATCACATCTAAACTGTTACTACGAATGCCAGGAGACAACAAATATGACGACAGGATCGTTCCATTTTAATTATTAAAAGATTTTTTGGCTTACATGAGTGATTGTGTAGATGAAACACCAGATTATGTTGAAAACTAAGTATTTTTCAAGGAGTATATTCAAATTCAAGCATATTCCTAACCTTAAAAACATAACAGTTAAAATTAAGCATTTTCCAAACTTTCAAGACTTTGTACGAACCCTGTCTTTCCCTCTCCTCGGGGAGTCGCTTAGATGACCTTTAAACATACACATCATTAAATAAATACTTTGCCAAACCTCCAAACTTCAGGACAAACTAGTTACTGGCTCTATTTTATAAGCAAGAGCAATTTAATGAAATGAGGCATATTGCACAAATGGCCTATAAGTGATTAGTGCACATGTTAATGTTACCTTACGTGGACAGTAACACTCCCAAGATAGATTTCCTCTCTAGCTGTAGCTGGCTGGATTGAACATGGCTCTATCTCGTCAAACAATATAGAAGTTAAAACACTTTCCTTATAAACTGATTTTATAATGCCTGACAGCAGGGGGTGCTGCAAGCTTTGTGAAAGACACAGTTGGAAAAAAAGGTGCGTTAGATCTGAAAAAGAGGCCTAGAGGAGACAACCCTTGATTTCGCCTTAAGGGCTGACAGGTTTTTGACTTACAGAAGCTTTGAGGGAAACCCATGAGGTTGGCAACTTCTCTGGGAGTAAAATAACGGAGCTTCAGTGTCGACAGCCGCTGGAGTTTCTCCTCCTCAGAGTACTGGTCCAGACCTCTAAACACACTCTCCATCTGCAGAGCACACAAAGCAAAAGCCTTCAACACACTGACTTGAAACATGTCATTGTTGTGACGCTCAATAGGAACTGGTTAAGCTGAGCTGGGATGTGCTAATCATAACTATGTATTCCACAGTTCTTTTGTGTTCAATGAATGGATGACAGCAGAATATTACTCTTTGTAAACATGAATCAAATTAACCAACATTTTTATACATCTCCATGTTCACCAGTATTATCATAGAAGATCTGATGCAGATGGAACACTGTGGAACTATGTAAGTCTAAAGGCCAGTTCAGACCAATGATTAGCGATGAGAAGAAACCATTTTAGAGGGAAAAGGGAAAAGTTGCAGCGGTGTGATCTGGCCCGTCTCAGCTCCACTCAAGCCGGCTGATGGCGCCGTCTGTGACTCAGCTTGTCAAATCACCAGTGGCTGGTTTTAGAACGTAAGGTACGTTACTTGTTTCAACAGCCAATCGGCTCGTAGTGAAGTCAGTCGGTCATCTGGACCCTCTCGTTTTTGTTTTTGTTTTCGCCGTTTCATCAATACTAGAAATGCAACTGTAGCAAGTAACTCACTATCACTATCCTCATTCATATTTTAAGATGCTACAAATTATATCCAGCTACAAAAAAAAAAGCCTGAAAAGCAGTTAGAACTGAGGTACAGAGAGTTGTTGCTATGGAAACGATACACCATCTCGTCTAATCATTGGTGTAAACTGGCAGGTTTCAGAATGTTGCAGACCGGCGCATTTCAAGTTTCAACTCGTCTCGTCACGAATCTTTGGTCTGAACTGGGCTTTAGCTTGATCTAAACTAAGACTCAGTGATAGGCAGATGTAAAGTCTACTGTTAGTACTGTGGTGTCCATCAACTCTGTCCAGTAATACCTTTTACTTTGCTTTGGTTGTGAATCGGCTGTTATTGTGAAGTAATATCAGGAACTAGAGTTACACAGGGAGTTTAACTAATTTTGCAATTAAATGCAGATTTATTTACAGACAGGTAGGTCGACTTAATGCATGAACACAGACACTGGGGATCAACTTCACTGGCAAAGCCTTGTTGGCACACACATACTGTTATCCTTATTATTGAAACAGCACACTTTTAGTCTACCTCACCTACAATCAGTCAGACCCCTCTATTGTAGGAGATGAAGCTACATAAAACTTCACAGGTACGTCTGATTAAAGTGCCAAACCCAAGTGGTTTCCCACAGTACTGAACTAATGATTGGTTCATATAATGCATTAAAGCTGTCTGTTACTGCTGGATAGCCTCGGTGCATAAACACGTTTAAATCTAATTCTGTGAGTTCTGCGTAGGGCTTAGACTACAGTCAACCTGCCTGCAAGTGTAGTTATTTATGTACAACTATTTTATTTACAAATGCTGGACAAATCTGAGAATAAGCCTTGATGTACACAGGATCTGGCTGTGTCATGTCACGGCTGCCGGACATGATCCGCTGCCATTCCAGATGGTGGGTCCGTGTCCGGAGCGTCTATTTTGGCCTGAGCAACTCATGTCTCTAGTGTGAAATTCACTTGTAAATGTATATTACTGTCTGTATTTAATTAGCCTGACACCGCCAGACCAATTCGCAAATGCAAAATAGTTTGGAACCTCTCAATTCATTTTCGATTTCCAAGGGGCGTTATCAACGTTGCAGACCAAAATGACTCTGGACGCAATTGGACAGACCTACAACCAATCAGAGCAACGAAACGTGTTACGTAGCACTGGGAGAATCCCTACACCAAACACATCTTCCTAATCGGCAAAAGCTTTAAGTGCAGTTGTTTGTTCTTCTTTTAGAGAAAATATACCGTCCAGTTCCACAACGTTCCACACCAGACCCGAGTCGGGTCGGCTGGAAATCTGTCTGAATGGGAGGAGGACCAGACGCATCTGCTCGCAGATTCTTCTGGATCCCAGGCTGGTATTTAATGGCAACTGAATTACGATTAATTTGTAATGATGCATTTCTGACATTGTCTTCAGCAAAACTAGAAAACATGAAAAACTTCAGCAAAACAACTCTAAACTATATTATAAATGTGGCTGCTGAAGAACAGACATTTTGCTTCTGAAACGTTTCCAGGTTGACATTGAAACTGCGACTGAGCTGAGACTGAGCTGAGACTGACCCGGAGAGCAGCAGATGCTGTGTACATTCAATGTAAATGTGCCTAATTCCAGACTACTGAAAGACATTCACCTCGGACATTGTCCTTGGCTGTTTAGTCTTGTTGATGTATGTACTGAAGCCAGAACCTACCTCTGTTTCCATGCAGCACTGCAGTACTGAGCCAGTTCCCTCCACATACCGCCCATAGCTACGGATAAAACACGTTAACACAATCAATTAACAGCATTACTATGTGATCATCTTAACAGTAGTGATGAGATACACTATCAGTTTATCAAATACCCCATTTACACTTTCTGCCAGAAAGCCTTTAGGAAGTCAGGTGACATAGTAGAAAGAGCGACAAAGTTCATGAAGCGAGGAGGTCGAGGTGGATGGATGAGTGAAACACCAGACCTTCACCTTGGAGACCGCTGTTCGCGTCCCTGTGTAACTTATCTTATTATTTTAACCCAAACCATGATCTTTTCCACATAAACCTAACCAAGTAGTTTTGGTGTCTAAACATAACCAAACTGCTACCATTTCACAATGTTATCCACGTGTTAGAAAGGCTTTCTGGCAGAAAGTGGTCTGAAGTTGGCGGTTTTGAGCCAAATGATGAGAAGTTTAAATGCATCCTTCCCTCCGAGAGGCATCCGTTATCTTGACTCCTCCCAAATATACATAACTATGTCAGTAAGCGGTCTGCAGAGGTAGCCTGCAGGGGCCATCCTCTGTGGCAGCTGTCTCATTAAAGTCACAGGAAGAAAGCGGCTGCGGCCATTTCAACACATGCTGTCAGACAGAAAACACAACATGCTGTTGTAGTGTTAATCTGATCACTGATCAGTTCAGCCAGGAATATATGGGAGCCGCATGAGGGAGTTGTAAGCTGCCTAGCAAAAATGTAATTGTTGGAAATAAACTGCTGAGGTGCCCAAGATGTTAACTAAGTGTTACCACCGCTTCAGGTGCATTAGCACCATCCTGTGGGATGGAGTAGAGTCGACCCTGATTTGCACGTAGTCCAGGAAAATCAAAATGGATTACAATCAGATTTGTGACACAGGAGTCAACACAAAAGTGTATTAAATAACGTCATTTCAAGTGTCTGGTATCTGGATGAAATCTAGACAAGTGTAAATGAGGCCTAAGTGAAGAAGGATGGACCAAAAAAATTAAGAAAAATGATCCATTGTTGTTTCTGTTTTTGTTTGTTGTTGCTGTTTTGAGCAGATCCTTTGCCTGCGACCAGCCCTCTATGGGGGGTTAGGAAAGGAACATACTGTAAATGTAGTTAGTCATTTACTATTGGTTTTAATGATTTATTCACTTCAAGTGAATACATGTTATCTATTATTTGGCTTGACGAGTCTGCTTAATGTAACTGAAATTCAAAGAGTGAATTGGCATTAAGTAAATGGCTGATTGCCAACATTTGCGCACACGTGCACACACACATCCATTCATTACGAGTTTACATTGGAACGTGTGTGTGTGTGTTACTGTACCCACCCTTTGGTGAAGCAGACAGACCTCCTGCATGTGGGCCGAACAATGTCCAAGAGCAGAGCATATCGCAGCAGTGTTTTAGGAGGCAGGAGATAGTGTTCCATGTTCACTTCCATCTGTGGTTCCAGGAAGTCTTGGATCTGCCTGACAGACTGATCGTTGTTCTGATCCATCTTCCTCTGGGCATCCAGTGTTGTCTCTAGTTTATACAGGACATGACCCCCCTGCATCTCCTCTTCTGGGCGGGGAGGACTGAGGACTGTGGGCTGCTCAGGGGTTTCACTCGCAGCAGGATGTGGGAAGGCATCTAAAATCTAACATTACATACTCTGTTTTACATACACACACACGACTAGTATTATGGGGTCCCAATATACCTCAAGGGTCAGTTCTCCCAAATTACATAAGGACATTTTCTTTGGTGAGGTCTGTTGATTTTCCAGAGTTACAGTGACAGCTTGAATTTTTTAAATTTAATTTTTCAGAGAGCAGCACAACTCAAACTCAATGCCCCTTGATAATATTATCCTGGACAAATGAGCCAAAACTGTCTGCATGGCCGATAGAGGTAAGTGAAAGAATATGCATCTTTGTAAGTGTGGAGCACTGACCCTTTTGCCATGAATGGCCTGAGTTTGTTATATCATTCACCAGAGCAGTTGAGAGTGCTGACAACTAGAGTCACACTACTGGCCAGGGTTTCGTTTACAGCAGTGCTGGATCATAGAGCAGTTGAACACCGTAGTTCCAGGCTGTACTGTATATATTGTATGTAGCATGTTAACACCGTCTGGTTTTCAAGGTAAGAAGAAGAAGCCAACAGCAATTTCAATGGTAATGACATTTAGGATTTAGCAGTAAGAGAGAATTTCATACTAAAATGATTGTAGCTTTATCTGTCTCTCACACTGGTGATGCTTTGCTTTAGATTAGTTCCAAATGGACTTATGGATTGATTCTTGCACAGAACGAGGACTGTGGATGATGTTCCCCATCACAGAGATAGGGATTTTAGGGCATTGAATATTTTCCACCCATCACCTTTGAAATGTGTTCAGTTCTCCAAACAATGTGTAATGTTTCTTATATGGAATTGATGTACCATTTCTTAACCCAAATACATCAGGCAATTTGTGCTGCAACTCTTACTTATCTCAGCAGTCACAGACATGGCAGATTTTCACTGGAGTTTCTGCCAAAAGGGTTAACGATGTGGAAAATATGCAATATTACTAGTCTTGAAATTAGCTGACACTGGAAGCTGGCACCAAAATGTTTCTTTCATACATCTCATGCTACCAGGGTTACTGTCAGAAAGCCTCACCTCTGAACTTGTCTTGGCGCTGAAGTTTTCTGTTGACTTCTTCGCAATCAAGTAATAACGCAGTCTTGAATTTGGGATCCCAACCTGGATTCATGAACAGAACAGTGATATAAATAAAACTTACTGTGTATAACTCCCACAGTCCAGATGGATTTAATGAAATGCGTGCCACAGTGTGGCTTTCTTACACTTGTGGGCGAGACCATGATCTCCTGGAAAGTGTATCCACATTCCATCAGTGTTTTCACCAAACGTTCCCTGGAGAACAGAGACGGAGAATATGAAGACAGACGAACTCGTGAGCAAAGTTCTTCAGATCACTTAAGAGGCTTTTCAGCCTGTTAACAAGGTGAGGGAAATTGCTGATGATAATTATAATAATTAGCACTAGTCAGTCCTGAGAGCGAGTATCGTATAGTAATGCTCATTCTGCTTGTATTTGAAAAGACAAATGTGCATATTTCGAATGGCCTGGGATTTAAATCCTCCAACATGCATGAATAAACATACACACATTCATACATCTCCCATACATTGATTTATTATGAATAACTCATGGCCCTATCTGTTAATGTTCCCACAAGACAACTGCTGCCTCTGCTGGTGTTTTGATCATTTCCATAGTTAGGAATATTCTGGGTACAGATAGTGCAGCCGTTGTTAGGCGTAACTCTCATCAATACATTAACCATGTGTTGTTGTTATCTAAAGCTAATCTTTCTCACAGCAGCAAAAAACACATGCATGTATGTGGATGCTGGAATGAAGTGCATTTCATAACACACTTGGTTTTCAACTTTACAGCTTGTTCCATTGGCCGACATTGTACTTATCTATGATTTGTTGATAAGACATCAATACTACCTGCATACTGACATGGTGACCCTCCATTGTTACCTGGCAGAGGAGCTCTCAAAGCCTTTCACGTTCTCCAGCAGGATGAAGCGGGGCAGCCTGGACAGCCTGGCCACACGTCATCATATGCAAGTGAGGAAGACAGGATGAGAGAGTTTAGAGACAGAAACCATGCTAACATATCCACCCTTGGTACACAACAGAGAGCAGACCTGGGGGGCCTAGTTTATAAAGCTGACATTGGAATCCACACCTCACACCCACCCTAGCCGCTGCGCTCCCACAACCCAGAAATGATCAATGCAGAGCAACTTGTGACATGATTGTGTGGGACATGAAGGTGGATACCAGGAAACACACTGGTGCACACCTTTTTAGAGCACGGACTGCACTTCTGTCTCAGCCACAGCACTGACTGCAGTCCAAAAACTGAAGACTAATTACAACCCAAATTGGTGAGATATGCACATTTTGTTAGAACGTACTGTTGCACTGTTCTTTGTCTCTAATAGTTCTGTAACACAGCACAGATGTGGCTGTTTCTCTTGAAACGCAGAGCTGCTTATGGAATAATTGGTGCGTTACTATAAGCATAAACACAATATAACGAGGCTGACTGAATGTCTATGTGTATATATAATCAGAAGAAATGAGTGAGAATCACCTCTTCCAAAGTGTTCATATGCAGAGGTCAGTGTTTCCACACAAGGGAGGACTCTTTTTATAAACACAATAGAATACAAATGTCCAACAAGGTGGAGAACTGTCTCTGCCAACAAACACACACTGCAATGACCAACATCACCACTGGAAGTCTGAATCCTCCAGGTGAAGTGAAGCCCAGGGGTCAGCAGCAGAGTTGCCACTGGGACAAAGCACACCAACTTTGCCCTGGAAGTAGCAGACACAGGTGTCAAGGCAGATTTCACCTGGGTTATAAATGAGGCCCTAAGGTAACTGTAGTCACTGTTATGGAACGCTCAGTTAGAGAACTAGAGTTTCACCTCAATCTCATCAACAGCTCAAACTGGGAATGCAAACTAAATGAAGGAGAGAAGATAGGGCAGAGGGGAGGACTCAATGATAATAATTAGATCATCATAACATTATAATAACATTGAATGATTAATTGGGTGAACTAAAGCCCAGAACTGATGCGGTGGATAGTATTAAACAAGTTTATATCACAACTCATTTATTCCTTGTTGGTGGCGTCCATAAGGCATTCTGGTGTTCAAACCAGTGAGATGGAGTGAAGACAACTTACATTATAGTTAGTGATGAGTTAACGTTAGCTTTACAAACTGACAGGACAAGCAGTGTCAGAGCCCTGCAACAGTAATATGACGTGCTTACTTTAACGGATAGATTCAGACCACTGCTCCTGATTCTTTATGTAAAAAAGACTCCTGTTGGTCTTTCTGAACAACAACCAGTCCGCTGTATATCTTTCCAAACATCCAAATGACACAGAGTGGTGTTTCCTTCTCAGGGAACCATCTTTGGCTGAGGACACAAAGTACAGATAGTGGCCAGAACGCAGAGAGTGAGCTCAGTTTCATTTGGAGCTTTGGCCAACTCGCGACATTACTTTTGACGGACTCTTCCAACAGCTGTCGGCTAAACGTTCACAAGGCTTTTTTTATATCTAGTTAAACACTGTTAATGATGGAAGTTATCATTTACAAAAGCAGCTCTTTCAAATTGTGATTTGGATATAAAAATATTTTTTCCATTCTGATTAAAGACCTTGGCAGAAGATCGAGGATGTAGAGGAAGCTCTTGGTTCTGGGGTCAGCGATGTCACCCTGAAGTCCTATCCTGTACAACGAAAGAACAAAGATTTCAATTAATAAAAGACATTTAATCCAGTGACTTAGAAAAAAAGATACTCTGATGATCAAACAAAGAGACAGTAAGACAGGTGAGGTGTAAAATGGTATATTGGTAAGAATGCAGAAAAAGGACAAGAGCTAGAAGCAGAGGAGTGCAGGCAGCGCTGCTGGACACCTGCTTCACCCCAGGGAGTTGGGCTTCAGGTTGCAGTAATGCTCACTGGGCTGCAGAACTACTTTATATTGAAATCACGATTTGCATCTGTCAAATCACAAGAGCCACAATTTGAATTACAACTTCCATAATTAACATTGTTGCTGCAGCAACTTTAAGTTTAAACCACCGACCGGTGCCTTCACCGGCTGTAATGACTGAACTGTGGCCACCAAGCTGAACTAGCTGTAGTTCATTTCAGGTCATTTAGTTAGTAGTTTCTGGTTAATATGCTCTCTGTTCTACTGACAGCAGATTAGTTTGCACCATAAGTGGGAAACCATGCAGCTGTTGTCCACCACTTTTCAGTGATTATTTTTGAATATTATCGAGTAATATCAATATTCTATATAAACTAGCTAAGTTTACTTAGAAATGGACTTTTCTCTGACTGATTGGTTTGAAAAAGAGAACCTTTGGAGGCTGTAGCAGCTGCATTATTTGACCTGATTGTTGTCATATCGTAGTCATATGTAGTAATATTTTGATTATGCCTACGTGACATATCTTGTTTCATACTGTGTAGACCACAAATACAGGCCTGTACTTTCATTTAGAACAAATAAATGTGATTTTAATCACAATGTTGGTTAGAAAGTTGAGATATCTTCCTCCAGTTGCTCAGCCTCACTCTGTGTGTGTGTGTGTGTGTGTGTGTGTGTGTGTGTGTGTGTTAATGTACTGCTCACTTCAATCAGAAATGATGGCTGGATGATAGTGCACGTGTCGCAGTTAGTTTGTCCACAAAAACGTAGAAAAGAACAACCAAAACGACGTTTGCCAGTCACATATTTTAGGCATCGAACTGTGTGTTTATGCTTCAAAATGTAATACAAATGTAGTGAAACAGCACACTTTAATAATGTGGGTAGCTTTACCTGTTGCTAAGTTGCACTGTGAGTCTTGCGGGGCCTCAGCACCGTGTGCATCGTCCAAACAGCAGTCATTATGTACTAATCAGAACTGCGTCATAACCAGGGTTAAGCAATAAATCCAACTAACCAAAAAACAAAATGATGACTTTCTAACCAACCTAATTTCAGTCAAGTGGATATGTTGGATTCATCAATAATATTATTCATACAGGCTGCTGCATATGGAGGACCAAAACTGCCATAATCAAAAATAAATGAATAAATGACTCAATAAATAAATATGCCATTAAATGCACCAAAAATATTAACCCCCCCCCACCCCCCCACCCCCACCCATTCATTCATCCTGCCTACTTATATTGTTATTAGTGTGAACTGAATACTGACGTAGGCTAAACGTTTGAATCCAAGTTAATATATGTTGAACTTAACACACTTATCACAATGACTGATATATTTAGCTTGTTTTTGGCTTTATTTTCTGTTTTATTCAAGCCTCTGAGGGAGTCGAGCAGAAGAGAAAAGCCCTTCAGTCATCTCAGACTGTCTGAGGATCTATCAGATCCCAATGCACACAAAACACATGAGACCTACCTGGTGAAAGGCTGGCAAGGAGGGCTCATCAAAATCATGTCAAAGGATAATTTATTGAAGTCATCCAGTGTTATGCCCTAAGAATAAAAAAAAAATACAGAAAGTTATTCTAACATTGCAAAGTTAAAAAGGAAGCCCAGAGCACTGGTTTGGACCAATGTCACCCACCTCAATGGTCTTGTTCCAGAGGGGGGTGTCGGGGAAATTGTGCTTGTAGATTTGATTGGCCGTGGTGTTTATGTCGATGGCAGCCACTACCTGGACAGGTGTGCCACTCTCTGGAGGAAGAAAAAACAGAGTGTTAGCTGCAGATGAAGACCAGCGTGATTTAGCTGTTTGACTACATGCCTGAATGCTCAGCTCCACAGCAAAGCCCTGCTCATAAAATGCCTCATTTACCCCAGAGGGTGCTTTTCTGCCCTGTTCACTTGCTGTAGTAAACTAATGGTGACAGAACCTTCTTTGCACAGGTCCACTAACAGGATGATTTCGAGAGCTTTCAGTTGCATCTTGTGGCCATCATCGGTGTTGTGGCTGTGTGAAGACAGAGGGCAGATTGGAACAGGAGAGAGACGGCAACCGTGGCAATGGGTTTGGGGCTGGAAACAATTAGCAAAGAGACTTGAATGACAAAATAAAGAAAAAGAAGAACAAAGTAAAGAAAGACGTGAAGTCAGAACTCAGTGAACTATAGTAAGAAATACATCAGCAGCTAACACCAAAACAATCCAGACACACCAGGCTCCGATCAGCGATCAATGGAGCAGAGGAACGAATGGGTGAAACAGAGATGATGAAGTGGCGGCGCTGGTGAAGGATGCTCTTTGCAGACGGTTGAAACACAGAATCATACAAGACAAGCTGTCGCACATTTAGTGAAGGAGTAGAAGGAACAGGATTCGAATCTTCTGAATACCTGAGGAGAAAGAGCGCAACTCTGCTACAAAGTTTGTTGAGCAACTTCTCTGAGCTTCTTGCTACCCCCGGACATAAAATCCCAGGGGCCCATAGAGCGCCAGCCCAGAAACCAAAGCACAACTTAAGACCATGGTCCATGGCCACGGGTACAGAAGCAATGACGGAGAGAGTGGCTTCCCACAGACGTGCCAATGAGCTGGAGGGAGAACAGGCCGAGGACCAAAGAGAGGCTACAGCAGCTGGAGAAGATTCCCTCAGTCAGCCCTTCACTACGAAGTAATCAATCTAGAAGGCTTATTACAGCAATACTCTTCTGAGTTAAAAGCTCTGGGGGATTATGGGTTATTCTGATTTACTCTGACAACTTTAAATGATATTTCTATTTTGTTTTAAACATAGCACTGAAACAACGCTTAACTGGATTCCTAGCAGCTGGCATGTATAAAAGTCTTGTGACACTTTAGGAGTCATATAACCCTATTTATAAACATATTTTATCTTAACATTGCAGATTGTAATGCTGTAATATTCATTTTAGAACTGTAGTTAAAGTTAGCTCATGTAGGCTGCAAATGAAGGCAAAGCTGACAAATCAGCAGGAAAAGCCCGGAGTAGGAGGAGAGCTGACCCCTTCAGCCTGACCGGACCTAAACACCTCAACATCACTCACAATCACAGCCACTTTTCTTATGTGGCCAGATAACGAATGATATTTTCATAATGAAGACGGACATTATTTCCGTGTATTCTTGTAGAGAGCAGCAAGCCGTTTATATCGTAATGTTTGAGAGAGATGAGAAGTTATCAGGGTGTTTATTTCCTGGTTAGTCGACAAGGGGTCCTCAAAAGCCACGCCCGCGACTGTCACCAGTTAATCCGGAACACCGGACATTCACCGGACTCAGCTGTCCGTCTGGACTGCGGCTTTTTCTGCTGACAGCCGAAGCCCTGGTCAGAGGTAGTAGTCAGTAGTAGTAACTTCTTCTAATACATCCATGGACGGAAGTCACCGGTTGCCAGGGAAACCGTTTGATCCGAAACACCGGCCTGACTCCTGAATATAGTTTAACGTACACTAACCCGTTCCGATAAAAGGCACCGCGGCACAGAGAACCTAACCTATCTCCGGTATGTAGCAGACGTAAGCTTACCCTTTAACGCGTAATGCATCCCTCCTATCCCGCTGTAGAGCTCGAGCACCCGCAGACTCTCCATGGCACACTGCTGCCGCTGCCGCACGGCCCGCACAGCCCGCACGGCCCGCACAGCACGGCTGTATGAAGAGAAGAGGCGCTGCTGGAGGAGTTCTTCTTCATGTTTCATGGAGATCAGCAAACAGCGAAATGGTGCATCACCGCCACCACCTGGCGTGAAGCCGGGATAGGTCCACAGTCCTGGAACAAATCATCCTGATGAAGTTAGACTGTTCAGTTTGTGCTGCTGCTGAATTCTGTTGCGTTATTCAGAGAGGTGTTTCTGTTATTGACCTACCCTCATTGTTTATACATGGGGTGGACAAAATTATAGAAACAACTTAAGAGAAACACAAATCACTCATTTATTCTTCAACGATTCATTATTTAGCTGTAAGTTGAAACGGTTTGGGAAAAATGTAAATACTCACTTACACTGCTACATACTCTGTTTATTAGTATTGTTGTACATGAATCAGAATCAGCTTTATTGGCCAGGTATGTGTACACATACAAGGAATTTGACTCTTACATACAGCAAAACATACAGGACAACAAGCTCAACATAAACATTAAACTACTACTATTACTACTACTATTAACCGTGCAGCATATTGTAATTCAAGTGGTCTGAGAGCAGACCTCTACTTCAGGCTGTTTTCCAACACCTGTTTTCCAACACCTCCTTTGCCTGCAGCAGTGTATAGTACAAACCAACATGTCCCGGCTCCACACGGAGCTTCAGGCTCATTCAATGCCATGGCGCTCGTAATGACGAGTGGCAAAGAGGCATGATGACAAACAGTGGGGAATAACTCTTGAAGGGGGACAGTTGTGTGTGGTGTACTAGCCTCTCTTCCCGCTGCTGGACGGCGTTGCAGCTGCCTCTGAAGCCTGAGGCGCTCTGCTCTGCGGTCGCAAAGCGCTGGAGGGGCGTCTTTGAGAAGCCAAGTGGCGGCGGGAGGGACCGCGGTCTCGGTGAGGCTCACAGCCCTACAAGAGATACGGTTTCGCAGGGGAACCGACTCCTTCTGCTGCCCGTTGAAGTTGTGGGTTTGGTGGGAGGGGCTTAGCGGAGTGATAGGAGGCAGCATTGAGAGAGGTGGAAGGTTTTGTCTAGGTTGCACAGATTTTGCCTACCGCAGCTTTAATGAGGGATTACTCAGTAACTTTAAAAGGGATACGTAACGTTCAGGTAATCAGTCATTAATGAGTCATTACTAGATTCATTCAAATTTCCATTTCCATTTCCATTCAAAACCAGTCAAGTACTTCAGTTGTACACCTTTTATGCTATTATTATGAAGGGTAGACTTACTTCCATATCTGTATAATAAGTGTCTCTTTAGCTAACTGTACTTCACCTCATTAGTAGATAGGGGTGCCTGAGATCCCCTCTTTTATTTTTAATTGCTGCCAAACGTATTAACCCATACACTGAGATATTGAAACTAGGTGGTATAGATGTAAAAAAAGAAAAAACAGTAAGATATCTTGGTATCTTAATAAATAGGTCAGCGTCTGATACAGTATCTGCCAACTTCTCGCCCGAGATAGAAAAAGCAAAAAAAAAGTCTTTAACTGCTGGTTGCAAAGAGAGCTTACCATACAAGGTCGTGTACTGCTGTCAACAGCAGAAGGTATAGAAGATATAGGATACCCTGCCATCTCACTTTATGTTGATCAAAAGACGTGCAGCCATTAATTCTCCCCTCTTTAACTGCATATGGAAAAACACTGCCGAGTATGTTCAGAGAAGAGCATGTATTAGAAGCTACTCTGAGGGACGCTTTAATGCATTCAGTTTTCAAACAACCAATCAGATCTTCAAGATCAGTTGGATTAAGCAGTGTTTGTCTACAAATAATTGTCAATGGTTTTGTATAATTTGTTATTTGAGAAGTGTGGTGGCCTTCTTTCTAAGTGTAATAAACTGCCTCTCAAGCCTGCCAATTTTCACAAACAAGCTCTTGAGGTTGGATGATTGCTTTCAAACATCATTTTTCTCCACATTCATGCATAATTTGGAATAATCAGCACCTATTGTCTAGAAACAAGTCCAGATACATGAAAGAATGGATTGATAAGAGATGTACTCACTGATAGAAGAAACCTCTACAGATGAAGACTTGGTTCAGAATAAGGCTATACATATTTCTCAAAACGAATGTAAGTGTTTATCACCAAAGTTACTCTTTCTCATTAAAAGTGCATTCATTGTTATATGGCCCTTTGAGCAGAGAAACCCCCAAGGTGGGAAAGACCTGATCGCATGTGTAATAATCACCATATGAGAAAAATGCTGACCTCAGATCAGAGTTATTTTTCTTTTATGGAAACGAACTTTTTCAGAAATCTGAGCAGAGAAGGTTTGGTCAGACCCTGATAAATGCCTCATTCCAAATCAAATAAAAGAAGTTCACATGAAGATATTACACCTTGCAATAAATGATTACATTTAAATTAGATGTTTTTCCAGTATGTTCTTTCTGTAAAACAGAAATGGAATCCATTTCTCACTTATTCTGTGAATGTACTTATTCTGCTATATTTGCACTGTTGATTTATCGAAGTCCCGTCCATAAGGCCAGAGTGCTTCAGACCACACCTCATATCTGACTACAATGTCTCTTTGACTCCGTTTTTAAGATAGCAACGAACAATCACAAAAATACTTTGTAATAAGAATCAATAAGCTGGATAATATATGTTGAAGTTTACATCTCCCTCATGCAGTTTGATGCTGTCTGTATATTTTCTTCTTTTGTTATGTTTAATAATGTTTCATGTATGAATATAAGCTGTTAAAATGACAGTTTTTAAATATAATCAATTGAAATATATATATTTTTGTACAAAGTATTAGTAGTAATATTAGTAATATTTGAAATAAGATCAGTAAAAACACAACAAAAAACTTTTTTTTTCTTTTTTTACCAAAATCCTTTATTGCAGAGTTTTAGCCTACAAATAAAGCAACAGCTCTCTCCAATTCAATTCAGTTTTATTTATATAGCGCCATATCATAACAAAGTTATCTCAGGGCACTTTTTCGAATAGAGCAAGTCTAGACCGACTCTTTATATTTACAGAGACCCAACAGTTCCCACCATGAGCAAGCACTAGGAGACAGTGGCAAGGAAAAACTCCCTTTTAACAGGTAGAAACCTCGAGCAGAACCAGGCTCTAGGTGGGCGGTCATCTGCCTCGACCGGTTGGGTTGAAGGGGAAGGGGGGGAGCGGGAGAGAGAGAGCAGGAGGAAAGAGAACATACAGCAGCACAATACAGTTCCACATAGGGATGTAAAGCAATAGATATGGTAATGGCATTGATGTTAACACCAACAGAAACAACACTAATAGCAACACCATAGCCACAAGACAACTGAAGGGTAATACATATACACATACAGTATACACATATAAACACACAATACACACACACACACACACACACACATATATATATATATATATATATATATATATATATATATATATATATATATATATATATATAAATATATAATATATATATATATTGGGGAAAAAGGAATAAATAAATCAAATAAAGAAAAAAGGTAGAGTGGTATATGATATAAATATGAGTTTTTGAAAGTCACTCTCATTATTATTACATTATTATTATATCATGTGTGACCTCTGCAGCACTTTAGACCGTGAGTCTGAAGCCTGCGGACCTTGAGGGTTTTAGGGCATGGTTTAGGGAGCTGGAGGTGTGGCTGAACACATCTAGGCACAGGAAGTATCCTATTATGGGATGGTGGCTCTCACATAAACTTCCGGTAGGGTGTGAGCTTGAAGCGAAGTCTCTATCAGGAATCAAAAAGCGAGCATATATACGTATATTTCTCTTTGTCATCCCTCTCTTCCAAACGGTAAGTCTCTTCGGTACGTCTTGTCCCCCGTGTCCGCACAGCTCCCTGCACTGTGTGCTGTAGCTAACGTTAAACGCGTGACTTGCGGTGGTTGTTGCTCTGCTTTAACGTTCCGATGAACGAATGACGACTTCTGTAACTAACGACACGCTCTAACGGTACTCTTTTGGATCCGTGTTTGCAGAATAACATGTCCAAGTCTCTGAAGAAGATAGTGGAGGAGAGTCGGGACAAGAACCTCTCCGAGGTGGAGATGTGCGACAGGGGCATTTCCAACATGTTGGATATCCCGGGACTGTGTAAGACAAGATAACCCACTCCCCGTTCACCGCCGAACTCTCTCACAACATGAGTATTATTATTATTAGTTTGTTTTACACGAGTATTATTCTGTTATTATTTTGTATGACATGAGTAAGTGCTGATGACGTGTGGAAAAAAGAAACTTGAGTAAAAAAATAAATAAATAAATAAACTTGAGTAAAACTGTTAACCTTCAATAACCACAGTCACATCCAACTGTGTTAGTGTTCAGACCTATGTTCAGTAGACTCTGAGGCACCACGGGGCCCAATCTAACACACCACATACATCATGTATGTTGTTTGTATTGTTTTGTGGCTCTTGTGATTTGATGTGCATTATATGTATTTATTGTACTGCATGTAATATATTTCAATGACTGCTGCAAAGCAAATTTCCATTCAAGGAACAATAAAAGGCGGTGAAGTACTTCCTTTTTAAACCAGCTTCTCTGATCAGCTGGCTCTGTTGTATTGTCCAAATGTACAACAGTCATCCTCCAAAAGCATTTCTCTTTGGGTCTGCCATGAGTTTTTAGTTAGATCGATCAACAGGTGCCACCAATCGCACACCAGTTAGGCTACTGATGTCAAACCGCCCTCAGCACTTTTGTTGAGACTGTACACGAAGAATCAGTGTGAAACTACACTCACATTGACCCTGTCCAGATTGTCCAAAAACAAGAGCTTCTATCTCTGAAAGTACTTGAAACTGCCTCCTGCAGAATCAGTCAGAGTCAGTTAGACTCAGTTAGATTCAGTTAAGCCCAGTTCAGACCAAAGATTCGCGACGAGACCAGCTGAAACTTGCAACTACTTGCAATGCGCCGGTCTGCAACGTTCTGAAACCTGCAAGTTTACACCAATGCGACGGGACGAGATGGCATATCGTTTCCATAGCAAGAGTCATTGCTATGGAAACGATATGCCATCTCGTACTTCCGTTCTAACTGCTGGCTTTTCAGGCGTTTTTTGCAGCTGAATATAATTTGTAGCATCTTAAAATATGAATGACGATAGTGATAGTGAGTTACTTGCTACAGTTGCATTTTAAGTATTGATGAAACTGCAAAAACATTTTTAAAAAAACTGAGAGGGTCGAGAATTTGGAGCCGTCCATGGGTGCTGAATACTCAGGGGGCAAATTTATGCCATGAACATGAGACAGGAGATTTCCCATCTTTTGTCAGTTTCTCCCGTCTATTCCCGGAGCATTTCCGTCGTTTAGAGGAGTTGGTGTCACCTCTAATCAGCAGAGAAAACACCAACTATTGAGACAGCATTTCACCAGGGGAACGGCTGATGATAATGCTGCGCTTCTTGGCGACGGGTGAGCTACAGCCCATAGATAAAAGAAGTTACATGACTGTTTTACAAGAGAAAAGAGGGCAGATTCAACAATTAAACAAAATTAAAAGTACCCTCCTGACTCTGCCATAACAACTGCAGGCTACTCTATTTTCCTTGCTGTTGCTTTTCCATTAGTCATTTAGTACTTAGTACTAATAGTTATTTCATTACTGTATTAATAATCAGTGTAATAAAGAAAGTAGGCTATACTTAATTGATGAGAAAGCTATAACAACCTGAGTGTAATTGCTGATTGGCTGTTGAAACAGGTGACGCCCCTTACATTCTAAAACCAGCCGCTGGCGATTTGACAAGCTGAGTCGCAGGCGACGACATCAGCCAGCTTGAATCAAGCTGAGACGGGCCAGTTCACACTGCTGCAACTTTTCCCTGCGACGTTCTAAAACGGTTTCGTCTCGTCACGAATCTTTGGTCTGAACTGGCCTTTAGAGTCAGTCAGAGTTAGAGTCAGTCAGAATCAGTCAGAGTTCAGAATCAGTTAGACTTAGACAGAGTCAGTCAGAATCAGTCCGAGTCAGTTATTCAGTCAGAGTCAGAGCTAGAGTCAGTTGCAGTCCTGTGTTGACTTGATGTTCATGTCGTTTCAGTCACTCTGTCTAACATCACTCAGCTGGTCCTCAGCCACAACAAGCTCACAGGTAAGCTGCCCCCCCGTCCATGCTCTGGCACAGACACTGGCTCAAACTGTCTCACACACACACACACACACAGGTCACACCATAACCATTGTTTTCAGTCTGTAAAGAATGCCACCATCCAAGCCCTGACTCTATTATCATGGTAAAAGAAAATGCTGCAAAAGAGTCAAAATAGCCATTCAGAATGTTTAGCAAAAAAAATGGAATGGAATGTTGGAATCAAACACAAGATCACAATGTTAGTTGTGCTTCTGTAGAGTTGCCTCTGTTAGAGTTTACAGTGTTCTTCAGGTTTCTGTGCTCTGTGAGCTGCAGACCATTAGCAGGAGCAGCGGGTTTGGAGCAATGGTACATATTATTTATTTTTATTTGAGTTATGATTCGGAAACTTAAGAAAAGAGCAATCTTTCCAAATAGTCACTTCTTAGCTCAGTTGATGTTCTCATCTGGCACCTGTCACAGATCTGTTATATATCAGGATCTGCCAAAACTTGTTTGACTTGAATGGCTTTCATGTTCTGGTAGTAATCAGGTAATCTCTCTTTTTTCTTACAGTTTGAGTTAGAGTGTGAGGATTATCAGTCAAAAGAAAGAGACATGTAACATAAAGAAACAGCACTAGTTACCCGCTTCAGAGTTTAACCGGGATCAACGTTTTCTCCAACGTCATCCGCCAAGCCACTGCATTAGCCAATCAAATGCATGCAAGCGTACATTCCTGGTAGATTGTAACTTGAACGTCCACTTCTTACTATCTTACCATCTCATGGCCCTTTAGTGCTTTAGCTTGGGTCACGTGATAGCAAGTGGCCGTATATGGGGGGAGACCATAACTCCTGTCTTTGGCATTGGATGTGTGGTTTGGTCTTGTGTTTAGGACGGACCAGCAGAGATCTCACGGTGTTAAATGGTGTTTGGTAAGTGCTGACTCCTGGTTCTAACAGGGCAGCCACGTAAGGGAGTCCCGCTGGGCTACTTGTGGTGGTCCCCCATTGATGTGGCAGTGTCCTCCTGGACTCTCGCAGTCTGTCCCAGTTTGTTCATGTAGTAAATATGGCAGCTCACGTGCTTCTGTCACAGTGCTTATATTTCCTGTGGAACTGGAAGTATGTAGTATTGAGTGGCCATCTTCACTAACAGCTGATTGGAGCAAAGTGATGTAATGGTGTTTTGCACCAGCAGAGGTCACCACAGACCCATCAACACACTCACACCAACTGTTACTAACTTACTAATACTAACTGATCCAGTAGGCCTACTACAGAGTGATAAACCAGTTTCCCTCCCCACTGTGACTTCAGTCTTTGTTTTGTCAATGCGGACAATGAAAGTCTTCTACATTACATTTTTTTTTTAGATCAGTTTCATTTATTTTCAGGTGTCCGAGACATTTTCCTGACAGTATAGACATTTTGACAAGACAGTGTAAAGGTCAAAATATTTTCATTATGGGATTAGTCCTTAATATGTCATAATCCAGATTGGTATTAGAAGCAAACCTCAGATAACGGACTCCGTTAGACCAAACACATCAAAAGGTGGACATTTGATTCCTATTTTCTTTTCATCAAATAAAAAAACGTTTTGAGGTGCACCTTCTCGTCAGTGCCCGCTGATTCAGTGACACGTTAATCTTCTGGTGTGTTTTCTAATCTGCTGCTGGAGATTAAAGATTACACACATCACACTCTACGAGGTTATTTATAGCCCAGATCAGACAGAAATGGGGATAACATAATTGGCGTAGTTACCCACCTGCAGGCACTCTCAAGGTATGCTCAGTAACTCCAGCCTTGGAAAGTAAGTACATCTCAACTGTCCCACCCTGCCAGCAGCCTGTGAAGGTAGCAGGAGCTATCACTGTGTATTTTGGCCGTACAGGAAACCAGCGTTCATAACGCAGATCTGTGGATCCACACTCGTCACTCTGTTTGTCACTGTTAGCAGAGACTCCAGTCTGCAGTGTAGTTCATACACTTCACTGAGAAACACCTGAATTACACAATTACACAGTCACATGATCAAAGAAAGCTTTTGTATCACATCTACACTTCTGTCTATATTCACATGCTGTGTCTCTATCACTCTTTGGTCCATATGAGCTAAATTTTAGAGAAAGCTCTAGTTTAGTTGCCAAATCAATATTATAGCCAAGAGCTAGAACCAACCATCCTATTGTACAAATTGCCTACAAGTGTGGCTTTACAGTGGCAGGAATCTCAGTTGCTTTATGTACTCTAGCTGTAGCTGACTGGGTGGGTGATCGGTGCCCTGATGTCTTTAGTTACTTTGATTCAGTGGGACACCTGAAAAACATCCTCTAAAACACCTCAATGTGTCGGCACGCGATAGAAAAGCTGCGACCTGCTGCAAGTCTGACTGCATCACAAGGAATCTACATATGATAATACACATGCAGCCCTACTTCATGCCTCCATGCCTGTCAAACAGGATGGAGGTTATAGGGACATGTTCATTAGAGGGAAGAGAGGGAGAGATGTCCTGCTGCTAACATGCCTTCACTGTGGTTATAACACTCACATTTCCCATCACACACCAACACTAAATGTCACTCGTTATGTCGTTGCCTTCCCACAGGGCTGCAGGGCTTTTCTTCCTCAAACGCACCAACATGCAAACAGATAATCCAGAAGCCAGCTCCCCAGGTGACACTAACACACAGCAGGGACAAGGAGACCATATGGAAATCAATATCATATATCGTACGGAGGACCTTATAAATACTGCAGGGTTGTCCACCTGGATAGGGGGCTGGGGTGTTCCATTGATTGAGCTCTGGTCAGTGGCCCACGGAGACAGAGGCCAGCTAAATGAAATGGATTACTGACATCCTCAGTGAACCAGTGGGACCTTTAAAACCAGCAGCTCTTTACTGACTCTCAGACACACCACAGACCTATCAGATCTATCTGTCAGCCCTGGCACTGGGACCCGGGCTGCAGGGCTGCTGTGTCCCTGTTTCACTGCTCTAACACCAACACTGGTGTCATCCTAACAGTTTGACATGATGAGCTTTGTTAAATATAACCTACTGCACTCCGGCTACACCGGCTGTCACACATGTCCTGCTGCAGTCTGTGGAAACACTGGAACCTATTTCTACCACACGCACACACACACACCACACACACAAACACAGCTCCACGGCCCATGTACCTTTTAACCATTTAATTTCACAACTCAAATGATAGCAGGGAAAATGAAAAACAGCTCGTAACGGGGCTCATGTCCTCGTGCTAATGTGCATACTGTGTCCCCTGGCGTTTAGCTGGGGTGTAAACAGATTTAATAACGGGGTCTCCCGTTCCCACATGAATCGCTTTCATTCGCTCCTATCAAGCAGCCGATGTCCCAAATAACACCAAACAGGAGAGAGAGAGAATGGAGAATACGAGCTGATTTCCCTCAATAGGATTTACTGTCAGTGGAAAACTGACATCCACTTATATTTAGCTTTTGTAAATGTAAACCCAAAAAGGAGGATTGCAGTCGTTCTCTTGTTTCTGTGTTCTGGTTGGTTGGTTTCATTTCCCCTGCTATCCTTGTAGTGGTGAAATCAGTGACCCCCCCAGCAACTTCAGGTAATGAACAGTGACATCAGTGGGCCAGGTGAGGACAGTTGTTTTGGATGAAGACGTCTTGTCAACTTCAGTGTTTAGTTCATGTTGAATGGGACGAAGTGACAATGTGACTCCAGTCATGATCCGATGACTTTAGAAAATCAAGAAAGACCTGCAACTCGACTTCGAAACCAAGAGCTGGTGACTTCACGGTCTTTGGCCTTTTGACTGATGAATGATGAAACATTATGTTGTAGTAAGGGTGCAGCAGATCGACTTTTCACTTCCCTGACAACCGGCAGGCTCTGAATCAGTCTGACAGAAGGTGGTCAGGGTGTCTTTGTCGATCAGACCATAGACTGTATATAAAGATGGACGACACGTCTCCACTTCCTCCTACTGTACAAAAATGAAGCCAAAATATCCCAGATACGGGAGCTGCCATCTTGCGCTGGTGACGTCATTTGGAGCCAGAGTCTGTGCAGTAGTGATCCGCTGTGGAGTCGCTGTATCGAGTTCCCGCCTATACACCTGCCTGAACCAATCGCGAGCACTGATCAGAAAAATGAAAACTTGAAAACACAATATCAGCGTAATAAGAACTACCTCAAAAATTATTTGACGTGTACTTTGACTTTTCAGTTTGGCCCATGTTCCATTTGCTAACATGTAGGAGGCAGGATTTATGACCTATACTGCAGCCAGCCACCAGGGGGCGATCAAGATGTTTTGGCTTCACTTTTGAGGAGCTGTCATGTCCTCCATGTTTATATACAGTCTATGGTTCAGAGCAGCAGATAGACAGCAGGTGATACCTCAGATGGTCTACACTCTGCTGTTGAGAACACAGATGATTCTAACTGTGTGATTCGAAATGTTATAAAGTTTATTTGAAAGGCACGAATACAGTTAAAAATAAGATGTGTGTAAATGTACTGACCAACTGTTGCTCTGCCTTGCTTAAACCTTTCAGATGGTATTACATGTAGTGGGAGGCGTAAAGACTTATTTTGGACTTGGAACACAAGCTTTAGGACTGGGGACTTGGTTTGGGACTTCATAACCAAGACTTGAAACTTAGTTGTGATTTACAAAACAATGACTGTGCCCCACCTCTGACTGACACTTATATAGGGTGCTGTGCATGCTATGCTGAGCTGATCTTGCAACACTGTACCAAATTTTAATGCTGATCTGTTCAGCTCTTCAACATATTTCAATTGGACTAGATTTTCTCACTGAATACAGTCTTCTTCAGGCTTTAGGTTGGAGGTGAAGGAATCAGTATCGCAGATATTTAAAGTTTGAATTCGGGTTATTTTTTGTATCAGTGAATATGTTGATTATTTCTTTGATTAAATGATTCATCTTCTCTAAAATAAAAATTGTTTCAAATGTCAGTCACATTTCCCCAGAGCCCAGGGTGACGTCTGTAACTTATTTGTCATGTTCCACCAACAACTTTACTCCATAAATAACTTAAACAATTAACTGATCATCAAAATTAGAAAGATTAATCAACTCATTATTTCTTCACTGTATTAAATTACTTGCATGGGGGATTATTGATATATGATAAATCCCCCACTCACATATCTCATGTTGTCTTTTTCCAGTGAGAACATGCTCGAGTTTGTGCTCAAAAGCGTAAAAAGTCCAGGTTTCTGGCAGTGTGCCACACAAGACATATGACTGAGTTTGAAAGCTGCCGTCACAGTAGCTAAGGCCTGTGATGGAAGAGTGAGTTAGGTAGAAGTCATCACCTCTGCTCTTCTCAGTGCCCGTTGTGTTTATCCTGACTGTCCCCATACTTTCTCATGAATCTGCCTCTGTAGCTCTGTCACTCTCCTGCTGTTGCTTTCAAAAGTCACATATCAAAGGACTGAGCTGCTGATTCCTGCTCAGTTTGCTTCCCCTGTTTCATGCATCACAGTTCTGCCTGGCTAAGGACAAAAAAGAAAAACTTGGTTACTTTACTAAAGAATCATCACTCTCCTCCCTCCCTCCCCTCTCTTTCTCCCCCCTGGGCCTCACCCCTCCCCTTCTCTTCCACTCATGAGCCCCTCACACACTACATTATTCAGGAGTTTGGATGGGTGATGCATGCGTGTGTGTGTCCACTCCACAGCCACTGATCTGAACTCATTCGGCACACCGCCTAGCTGTCCACCAAATGTCACTTTGTGAAATGTATGGTTCATTAACACAAACTGGTCTGGAAGCAGACCCCACGTACTGACCTACACTTGTACTTTTTTAACTTTTCATGCAGAGTTTTTCAGTCTTACAGTTCATACAGTATGTATTTTACATCTTCATAAGTAGCAGGTTAAAGAAATATGTGTTGTGATGCTACACACACACACACACACACACACACAGGTCCTACTGATATAGTATCAGTATGCCCAGACCTCACCTCTCCATCACTCAGACTCCTGGCAGCATTCAGGTCAGGGCCTGGTTGTGTTACTCTCCTCTTCCTTCCACTGGTTCCATCTCTCCATTGATCAGCCTGATAATCCCATAAACTTCGGCTCTTTGTTATCAGCCCACTGATCCGTGGCTGCAGACCATAGGGGGAATAAAACTAGATGGAAGTGAAGACAGAAACTGCAATATGTGCTGTTCAAATGTCATCATGTAGAGGCCAGCATGGAGTTATTAATTACAGGAGGTCAGCCAGAGCCCCGCTGCTAATGATGATGAGCTGCTTGTCAGGAATCCTTGCAGCTGATGAGTGCTAACCACACACTGTGTCATGTATTAGTTGGAGATAAAGAGCTATGAACATCTTGGAGAAGTGCTTGTGTGTGTGTGTGTGTGATATGCTTGTAATTTCTGTCCTCTTTGTGTGTTTTATCCAGCGGTGCCTGCTAACATCTCTGAGCTGAAGAACCTGGAGGTTCTAAACATGTTCAACAACCAGATTGAAGAGCTGCCTACTCAGATCAGCAGTCTTCAGAAGCTCAAACACCTCAACCTCGGGTATGTCCCACTCTCCACTTCTTTACACACACACACACACACACACAGTGTGCTGGAACAGTACAGTAGATAGTTAAGTTGCCTCTTGTTTATTCACTGCTGCCCTGAGGCCAGGCTTGTCTACTGTCTGATCAGCCTCCTGTTTCCTTCATAAACACACGCTTCGCATTCTACCTCGATCGCTAGATTCCCTTCTCCATCTCTGCAGTCTCTCTCGACAGTGGAACCCAAATCGCCCCCTCAGGCTGTTCCACAAACCAAATGAATGGATCGGAGAGCTTGTTTGAAGGGTGGTCTTTAATCAGGCTTCAGTAAGATTCTTAAAGCTCAGCTGCCTTTGCAGCGATGTGTCACCAACAATTTGGGACATGAGTGATAATCAAACATACATAACAATCCGTGTACATATAGTGACGCTAAGAGTCGTTTTTTTAATTCAGACATTAATACTAATCCAACCTCCTCAGCGTGCTATAGAAGTGTGTTTGTGCACGTGTGTAACCCATTGACCCTCACCTGTTGGCTAGAAATGCTTTGTGTGTTTAGATGTGAGTGCAGGCTCACACAGGCAGGGTGTCAGCGACAGGAGGATTAGGAGGGGAGCCTTGGTGTGTATTGATCCACAGACAAACATCATCTGGATAGTGTAAGCCTCCTACTGCTATTCAGGCTGTGCATTCACTTTCATCGTCTGTTTATTTTGCTCACGCTGTGTGTGTGTATTTATCAATGGACATGCATCTGTGTGTTTGAACCTTGTAAGTGCTTAATCTCATTTGTCAAACACACATAATAGAATTGAAATAGAATAGTCGTCCCTATGACCTGTCAGTAGCTGGCACACACATACACACAGGCAGTCCGCTGGTGTCTCTTACATCATCAAATCCTCCCTGTCTGCTAATCTGTCTGTCCAGGCCTTTGAGCTGCTTCCTACTTATTTGGTCACTGACGTGGGTGATGGTTAGTCCACAAGGACAAACAACACCAACATGACCACCAGTTTGGAAACACGGGATCACGAGTTAAAAGTATGGCGGCACATCTTAGATGATTCCTGCAGCTGGTGTTATTCTCTGCTGTTCTTACTGTCAACCAATCCAATGAAAAGTGTGTTGGGGCCTGGGAATGCTTGAAACAAAGTGGTTTGTATATTAATGTGTAAAGTGTTCATACCTGTAGTGAATGTCCCCAGTCAAAGACAGAGTGAGACGCCTGCTGTCATAGACAGGGCTGAGGGTGTCCTCCAAGACCTTCATGCTGCTGCACTCGGTTGTTCACACCACAGGTAACAGAAGAAAAATGAAAGTCTCATGAGAAGTGACAGAAATAGTTCGGTGGTGCTTTAGAGAGAAGTTCCAACCCCGCCTACTTTCTCACCTGCACACTGGCCAATCACAGCATGAAGTGTGCCAACACCCAAAAGGTGGGGAGGTGTTTCAGACGCGGTCCAGCCATCCGTGCAGCACTTCATTTGAAGCAAACTGACAGGTTATGGCTCAGGTAATGCTGGGAAAGCACCAGTTTATACAACGAGGAGGAAGGCACGAGGGGCTGCTGTGCTTCTGCCTAGATGCATTCTGACTTCCCCACCCTCTCTGTGGCCTCAGCTCCCAGGCCATTGGTTCTTACTGCTTCATTTTTTAAAAAGCTGCTCATTGTAGTTTTAATCAAATAATACTCAAACAGGAGGAAACTCCCAAAAACTCCAGAGTGTGTTCATGGTGATGAAGGAACAATAGGTTCACTGCTGGGTTGGCTCTGAACATGTGATTAGTTAAGAAGAAGAAAAATATAGAATATCAGCAGCCTCATTCTTAAACGTCATGTAAATGAGAACCCTGGTTTCTGTAATCTGGAAGGAAACCTGATTTCCCCAGGTAGATTTCTCCTGGAGAACACTGATTTCTCTGCCATGTATACTGTCTGTCTGTCCTCTCACTGCTCCGACACACACACACACACACACACACACACACACACACACACACACACACACACACACACTTTGTGCTGTGAGGGAAAGCTCAGCTCGGCTCAAAAGTCACTGCACCCAGCCAAGAAATAGCTCAGATTTTGTCCGGATGAAATAAACAAGCTAAAACGTGGTCATTAGTGAGCCCAGCCAGTTGCTGCCAGTGAACTACCAGGTTAGAGTTACCTGACTTACCTGAGTCACACTTCATAGACACTGTGGCCAGCTTATTGTCAACAAGCTGATGATGCCATGTAGCCTCTCCTGGTAACTTACAGACTCCATGCAAGCTTCGTCCTTCTCCCAACCTGGATCCAAACCCAGCAGAGAGCCACCGAGGAGCAGCTTTAGGCGATAACAGGCTACAATAAAGAGAAATCCAGTGTTAGCTGACTGGATAATAGCGCCTAATGTTTAAGGGTGCAACTATGAGTATTCTGCCGATTTTTCTGACTGAGATGAAATACTTAAAAATCCCCTCCAGATATATAAAAATACTCTGCCTTGAATAATAATTTGTGTCTAATATAGTTTTTCCACAAAACATTCAGTTGCCTATGCCATCTACTCCTCGCTCATTGAGGCGGTAATGTTTAATGTAATGGCACAAATCCTGCTGGTATGTACACACCTTAAACTGAGATTTCAGGTGAGCTCAGAGAAACTTTCCTCCTTCAGCAGATGAACGTGAAACCAGCATGAAAGTGTCACACTCTTCACATCATTCAGTCATCACAGTGAAGCTCAAACAGCCAGATGACGTAACAGTCAGCAGCACACATCTTTGACTGGAGGAGTACCTTCACTACTTCCTTACAGAGCAGGAGTGAATAGAGTGGGACCCTGAAATATTGTGCTGTTGACAGGACAGTCCCTCTGCTGATGTGGGGGGTGTGAAGACCAGCTGGGAGCACATGTTCCAACAGCTGTTGGCTTTCATTGTTTGTGTTGTTTAAAAAAGCAGGAAAGCTGTTCTCTGATGCGTTGTCAGTAAACTGATCTTTTTTCAGCGAACTGGTCATTATGCTACTTAAAATGGCTGCATTGCATCTTGTCTACTAATCTCAAGTAAATGAATCTGGTACCATTGGCTGAAAGGCAACAGTTTGAAATGACATTACCTGAATCTGGACTGAAAGCAGCAACAGGCTCACATGAAGTGTTTACAGTGTGTGTAATGTATGTTTTGCATGTGTGTGTGTGTGTGTTTGTGAGCACAGTATGAACCGTCTGAGCGGCTTGCCCAGAGGATTTGGTTCGTTGCCGGCTCTGGAAGTGTTGGACCTCACCTACAACAACCTGAACCAGAACTCCCTGCCTGGAAACTTCTTCTACCTCAGTGAGACACACACACACACACACACACACCCTATGTGTTTATCATAGGGTAAACGACAAATAATTACTGTTTACATTTTTTTATTATGTCCTCAACACATCAGTGCATTGTTCTAACTCAGATGGAGGAAAACAGATTTTGCCTTCCAGCAGTTTCACTAGCTGAGTAGTTAACTACTGCAGCCACTGGTTGATTTATCATTGACAGTATTATTTTAGCCAGCATCACCAGATTTACACTATATACAGATACTGTATTTGACGTTAGTCCTGAAACATTGCACCTCACTTACTCCCTACTGTTGTTAGTGCAACATTGAAAAACCAGAAAGGGTTACATTCCCCAAAATGTTAATATTATATATAAAAGTCTAATAATCTACCCAATTAATCCAGTTAGTTGACATTGATTAAGACATCAGTTGTATTCCATTTAATAACATGGGGTTAGTGTGATGAAGGGTAGACAGTGGGTATATCCTACAGATTGTGGATACTGAGGTGCACCAGCAGCCCGGCTGTGCTACTTCTAGTGCATTTGTCCTAAAGAGGAGGTTTTAAACTGGACATATAACTATAGTGTTTTGGTTAGTTAGTACACTGCCAACTATTAGGCCAATCAGCTGGTAATGATCCGGTGCAGGGTTTTCACTCAGGTGGTAGCAGAAGTGAAGGGGTCAGGGTGCTGGAAGCAGGCGTGAGAGGAGCCAGGCCTTCACATTAAAAGATGAACAGGACGCTACAGCAGAAGCCGCTTCATGGCTTCATGTTGTATCTGATCTGTCTCGCTGTCTGTTGTCAGACAAGCAGAGGCTTTGTGTAGATAGACTAACCCCAGACTAACAGAGATGCTTGTTTTGCAGCCACTCTTCGTGCTCTCTATCTGAGTGACAACGACTTCGAGGTCCTGCCCGCTGACATCGGGAAGCTGACCAAGCTGCAAATAGTAAGTTAAGGTCAATGCACCTCACACAATGAGCCGTTGTCGTTGGTAATCCAGTGCGTACAAGAGTTACCAGGCTCAACAAATCAATAGCAGAGCACAGAGAGGGAGAGAGGGGAAAGCTCCTGCTGGTTTTTCTCATGTCCAGTACCAGCAGCAGTTTAGTAGTGACCACATCAGTCCCTGGCTTCAGCACTGAAGGCTCAGTAGTCTTTTTTTTGGTACTGATACAGCCCCTTAGTTCAAACCCATCTGCAGTCCATCTTCACATTAGGACACTTCAACTGGCCCCTCATTACATACATTAGCTGGGAGCCCTTCTGCCTGCACAGCAAAATGTCTTCAAAATGAATTCACATCCTGGATAACCATTTTGTAAAAGGACACATGTACAAACATACTGTTGACTGTACTGTATATGACCCGTGTATATGGCAACAAAATAAGATTAGCTCATTACATCTGGTATGTATAATTGATCCAAAGGGTCACATTTCTTCTGGGAAATACAGCTTTTACCCTCCATGATTTCTCCTCATCCTGGCAAAAAATATTGGAGTCCTATTTGATTCAGCATTTTTATTTAATCCTTTATTCAAACATGTGGCCTCATTGAGATCTGGATTTTTTTTTCAAGAGAGACCTGTGCACAAAACAAAATACACACATACAGCTTAAGCATAGACAGAAGCATTGCACTGCGACGTCAGTACAAACTACAACTGCAGAAAAAGAAAGTAAGTTTGATGTTTGGTGTTTTTCATGATAATGTAGATGCAGCAGAGCAGGGGAGATCAGTAGATTTAGCTTGTATCACAGTAATGTATTTTAGGAACAGCTGAATATGTTAGTCCAGTCTGAATCTGCTTTAAAAAATTCATGTTGCTGTTGTTTCCCTGTGAGTGTCAGATCGTGTGTGTTAAATGAGCTGGTCCTGTTTTCTGCTGTGTTTTCCTCCTGTGCAGTTGAGTCTGAGGGACAATGATCTGATCTCGTTGCCTAAGGAGATTGGGGAGTTGGCTCAACTCAAAGAGCTTCACATCCAGGGCAACAGACTGACCGTCCTGCCCCCCGAACTTGGTACTGACCACACACACACACCTGCCTAATATCTATTAAAACCTACCAAACACTCTGGTTGTTGGTTTTACAGCGCTGGTGTTCTGCGTAGGTTCAAAGATTTATTTGACACACACTCATATTTGCAATATGTGCAGTGAAATGCAGGGGTGGCATATTCTAGAGAATGTGCTATTAGGATAATGTGCAATAATGATAATCAGAATAAGTGTAAAGAATATGATTTCAAATGATTGTATTGTGATTATTTAAGACAAAATATTATAAATATAGTCCCTGTGCCCGACACATTGACATCTGTACTACTGACCACTACTGACACCTTTAGTGTTATTTCACAATTTTAGTTACCACTGTGGTCCATTAACCATTGGACGCAGCACATGACCTTTACCTGAGCGTGTTCCTCCTGGACAGAAGTCTGAGGAGAAACACTGGCTCCAGTATCATCTTACAAATACAACAACATACACCTTTAACTCGTTTATTTTCTTCCTAAAAGACCTTAAAGTGTAACTCCACCCTCCAATTCAGCTAGAACTCTCTCTCCCAGCAGATTTTAAAAATGCAACGAGTGAGGGAACAACAACTGTTGGAGGCGTGGCCTCATGGCTATGTAGTGTGTGGGTCAGGGGACACAAGGGAGACTGACTGACACTGATTAGAGTCTTTTTTTACATAAATTTCATGACGTAGACAGGTCCCAACCGGTTGACTCTATGTCAGCATTGGCCTCACAGGTTCAGGGCTGATTTAAAACATTTAAAACGGCTGATTTATTTATACATTTGGTAAGAAATGTCACCAGCATTGATGTGTTCCATCACAGTTCAGTCATATCATTTAGTTTACAGCTCAAAAAACACGTTTAAGTGTGCAGCACCTCTTTAAGTAACAAATTCCATTTCCTCATGCGTATATTCAGACGGTCTGCAGTTCATTCGCTTTACCAGCAGGATAAATCAGGGTGGGGAAAGTGACAGAGCAGCACTCTCCCCTCCCTCACTACCACTGCTGAGGTGCCCTCGAGCAAAGCCCTTAACCTGACTGCTCAATGGCCAACAGATCAGACTGTGGTTGTGCTAAGCAGCTTCAGATGTGAATGTGAACAAGGTAGTATCATGTTAACAGATGATGAGTGTTCACCTGTGTGTTTGTGGGTCTTTTTGTCTGCAGGTAATCTGGATCTGACTGGTCCTAAGCAGGTGTTTAAAGCAGAGAACAATCCCTGGGTCACTCCCATTGCAGACCAGTTCCAGCTGGGCGTCTCCCATGTTTTTGAATATGTTCGCTCTGAGACCTATAAGTAGTAAGTAATAACATACGCACACGCACACACACACACACACACACACACACACAGTGATATTTTATATTGAGCACCTGCATTGTCTTGCTCACACTACCTACAGGTGGGGTTTCTACACTCAACACAGGTTCTGTGCTGTAATGCAAGTCTGGAATGGAAATATGTGCTTGACTAGTCTCTGCTGGTTGTCTGTTGGTAAGAAGATTGGACTTTCACCATGTCCAAAGACAAAGTTGAGTTTGTATCTGTTCCAAAGAGCCACACTCAAAGGCGGAGTGAAAAGCAGTCCGTCATAGAGAGCAGGGGAGACATGATATCTGTTAACAGTACCTGATTTCAGACAGTCTCTCCTGGAAGACGTTCGTGGTGTTGCATTCGGTTGTTCACATTGTTAGAGCACAGAAATGTAAGTCTAAGCAGTCTCCTCTCTGGTGGAGAAGAAAGTGTTGGAGGTTGCACTGTGAAGCAGAAGGCTGCTATTAATTCTTTGTTCCAGGCAGAAGGAGATGCTGCAAATCCTCTGTGTGAATGCTTCAAACTGCTGCTCTGAGGCATGCTCTGGAACTGATCCCTGTACTGTGTGACTGTGTGTGAGTGAGGCAAAAAGACCACGTCTCAACCGTATTCCTTTCCATATTATGCTTGCATACTTGAGTATTGTGTGTCAGTGAGTCTTCTATCTGTGTGCACATCTTTCCAAACAATGCTGTTTAACCAATAGGAATTATTCAGACACACAGCAGCTGACAGTGCACTAGGCCCATTTTTAACTCATCAAAATCAGAAAAGAATTCCTGAAATAATTATAGATATCAAAATACCATGTTGCAACCAATCACTAACAGGTCTTTGGTTCAGCACCTATGGATTTGAAATAAAACAATAGTATGTGCTTTCAGAGCAGAGGGGTATTTGAACTGTGCAGGAATTACAACCACTTGTATACATCGACCCCACATTTCAAAGTACCAAAAGGAATTGGACAAATGAATATAATATGAAATAAAGTCATGATATTTAATATTTGGTTGCAAATCCTTTGCAGTCAATGACTGCCTGAAGTCTGGAACCCATAGACATCACCAGACGCTGGGTTTCTTCCCTGGTGATGGTCTGCCAGGCCTCTACCACAGCTGTCTTCACTTCCTGCTTGTTTCGGGGGCTTTTTGCCTTCAGCAGTTGAAATGCATTCTCTGTAGGATTCAGGTCAGATGATTGACTTGGCCACTCAAGAACATTCCACTTTTTGGTCTCTTTGGTTGCTTTGGCAGTATGTTTTGGGTCATTGTCCTGCTGCTGTGTGATTAGATTTGAGGCACTGGGTTGAACCTGAGCAGCTAGACCTTACAGGCCCATGCCATAACATTACCTCCACCATGTTTTATAGACGAGGTGGTATGTTCCTTTTCTTCGCCACACTCTCCTCATTCCACCACTCTGGTAGAGGGTTACCTGTGTCTCATCAGTCCACAAGATCTTGTTCCAGGACTCTGCAGGTTTTTTGAAGTAATTCTTGGTGAATTATAACCTGGCCTTTCGGTTCTTCGTTTTTTTGAGTGGTTTGCATCTTGTGGTAAACCCTCTGCAGTTATTCTGGTGAAGTCTTCTCCTTATCGTGGTTTTTGATGACACAGATAACAGATATCCCTACCTCTTGGAGAGTCTTCTTGATGTGGCTGACAGTTGAAAAGGGGGTTCATCTGTCATCCACCACAGTAGTCATCTGGGGTCTACCAGGCTGTTTGGTATAGCTCAGATCACCAGTGCATTTTTTTTTTTAAAGAACGTACCAAACAGTTGAATTGGAAAAAAAACCTAATGTTTCTGCTATTTCTGTGTGCTGGACTACAAATATAAATGTCTGTAGTTTCTACACTGTCCATCCAAGCTGGATATAAATACCCTCAAATTAAAGCTGAAAGCCTGCACTTAAAGCACACACTAATTGCATGTAAAAAAAATCTTGAACACCACGTATAGTTTTCCCCACTTCACAATTATGCTCTACTTTGTGTTGGTCTATCACATAAAATCCCAATAAAATACATTTAAGTTTGTGCTTGTAACGTGGCAAAATGTGGAAATGGTCAAGGGGTATGAATACTTTGCAAGGCACTGTACATTCATTGCTTTTGAACTCAGGGTTTTGTTGTCTTTCAAAATCAGACAACATGAAAAGTATAAGTAATAATAAGTACCCAAATTCCCAGTTCATAATTTATAAGACCCAGGGATGTAGATTTCACAGCAGTCAACCTGCAAGAGGAAAGTTCATTGTGTTTTCAAAATAGAAAGGGTTTTATCATGGGGATAGTATGAATGTCATTTGATAACTTGTGTACTTTTGGACATTTTTCCTGCTGGAAAGAGAAAAAGGGTCAGGGGGTCACCAAAACCATTGGTGTACAGTCCAGTACGTTCCTGCATTCTCCAGAACTCACCTCAAAGCTCTTGTTCTCATCATACGCAAGCTTCTTTAGCACTAGTTATATGTCTTTTAAAGCCACACAAAATCCAAGCCATGAGAAACTAACATTCCGGCACCACCCCCTGAGCTACAGATTTAAAAGGCGCTCAGCGGCACTACTGGGGAAAGTTGAGAAAGGCTCAACTTTATGCAAATGTCCTCTGACACAATGTGAGCAACTGGCAACTGTTCAGCCAACACACCCACAGAGCTACAGATTCATGAGAGGACAGACACTGCCTACTACTTAATATCTGTATTGTGAACGCAATGTGAGAGAAAACAGCACAGTTGAATCCAGTTACTACAACCAGTTAGGAACAGGGCACTAGCCATCAAGCGTGGCATTTTATATCTATATATATTTTTTCCCACCGGACCACTAGAGCCCACGCAGGCTTGTAATTCCGTCTTGCCAGCCAGGAGCATCCAGCTGTCATTTTGGAATAAAAGGCTATACATTATAGTTAGTGACAAGCAGATCAAATTGACCCGTCACCTGTGTCTGTCAGGCCCGATGATGAAGAGCTTAGCTACTCTGTATCATGGACTGCCACTCTATCTTTGTGATCAGTCACTGTCAACGTTAAAGTCAGCACTCATAAAAGCAACACATGCATAATTTATATATCACCCTCATCAGTGTAGTTGCAACAAACACCACACACACACACACACACACACTTTCTTCTGTCTCTGTCCTCTGATATCATCTTCTTCAAAAGAGCTAAAATGAGGACCCCCCCAGTGGCTGCCCCTCTCTCTCCCCATGTTGCTCTCTTCAAATAAAGGAAAAAGCCCAAAAGATTTTGTTAAAAACAAAAGGCTAAAATGACTCGCATATGTCTTCTTTGAGGTCAGAATCTCTCCCCCCTCCTCAAGACCTCAAACATTCATAAGCCAGACCCCACCACGCAGTGAGCACTCTGTTGGAACCCTGTAATTCTGTCACCCTGCTCCAACCTCACCTCCGTCTCCGTGAGGTGCAGCCTTACAACTGCCACCAGATCTTGACCTACTGTGACCTGGAAGTAAGAATAGTTTTAAACTTGTCTGTAAAGCCAGAAACTACAGAGAACATGCATACATGGGTTTGATGATCTCTGTTAAAGACAGATTTTGGTTTAAACTCTGTGACTGGACGTTCTTGGGTTGCTTTGTTTGCTCTGCTGCCTGCTTTCTGGTGCTGCCAGTTTCTGTTGCCAGTGAAGACAACATGGCAGGTTGAAGAACTGCTCCCTTTCAGTAATACTTGACAAATTTGCATTTTGTGATGCAAGAAAGCAATTTCCAGTTTAGATCTAATCAATCACTCGTTCACTTAGTGAACAAAAGCATGTAAAGAACATACGTGTAACAAATTAGCATACTGGTTCTGGAAGAAGCACGTGGTGTGTGGTGTGGATGATATGCAGGTTTCACTTGGTCAAAAATAGCTCAGTCAGGAACGTGAAGGCAGTCATCAAGCAAAAAAAAACAACCCAAAACTTTACGCATCCATGAGCATGCACAGATCTGTGTGAAATGTCGTCCTGTGCCCGTGAGGGTTTGTGTGGAACAACCACATACATTCCAAAAAAA
This sequence comes from Macquaria australasica, assembly GCA_005408345.1. Taxonomy (NCBI): domain Eukaryota; kingdom Metazoa; phylum Chordata; class Actinopteri; order Centrarchiformes; family Percichthyidae; genus Macquaria; species Macquaria australasica. The sequence continues at coordinate 317,082 of SEMN01000386.1, forward strand.
TTGGACTGCGTAGACCGTACGCTCCGCCAATATGTGCGAACATGTCCACCTGTGCAGCCACCAAGTTAATGATCTGATTGTGGCCCCCTACGGCTGCTACTGGCTCCTTAAAGTGGATGGCCTGGAAGAAGAGTAACAGCACACAGGTGCTGTCCGGTCATCCACTGGCCTTTGTCTAACCATGTCAGTGCTGATGGTCTTTGCTGTCTGTGGGCATTTGCTGCCATAGAGCACACATGCATACCCTACATCAAGTGGGGCAAACAAGTGGACAGCATCTTAACTGTTCACCTGCTGCCCATCTTCCCAGTCACGTACTGTCAAAACATGGTCCAAGGAAGATGAGGGGGATTCACTTAGTTGAGTTAAAGATGCCCTGTGGCACGACATAAAAGTTCTGTTTACTGTCAGTATGTTTTTCCAAAACTCATTGTGTGTATCCTTGAGAAATGTATTTCCTTCCTCATTATTATTACTTATCATTGCGAAGCCGGTTTTTAAAAATCCTAATCAAGTCAGGACTTGGGCAGGTGCTACTTGTGGCTATTTTCAGTTTGTTCTCCCTCTTGTGATGGCCGTCACACTGAAGAGACCCCCTCAGTCTGTGGGAGACATCCTATGAACAGACTGTGAGGAAGTGAGAGAGTGAGAAAGATGCATGAGTGCTTGTGAAGAAATGCAACGGTGAAAGAGAAGACACACACACACACACACACACAGAGAGAGAGCTAGCAGCAGCGTGTCTTTGGACAGGTGTTAAGCAATTTCCCAAAGAGATCTTCTTTGACTCTTCACAGCTTCATTCACACCTGACTAAATGTCCTTCATCTTCCAACTCTGTCAACACATGCGCACACACACACACACACATCTGTCTGCACCTCCAGTTTCTGTCTAATTTAGTGGGCTGAATCTTCAATGTGAAAGAAGTAATAATAGGGTGCTCTTCTATTTTTCATTTTCTTTTCTTTCTCATGCCTCCTGCACAGGGAGGTCAGAGGTCAGGGTCAACTATACAGCTCAGCACCCTCATACAGACAGACAAAATGTTCATGAAAATGGAATACTAGTGAGGAGGGTGCATACTCTACTGCATGATAGCAGTAGTCATCTTCTAAACTCTGTTCTGACCTGCAGCAGTCCTGCAGCGGAGCTGTCTGTCTTGCTTAACGGGACATACAGTCAGTATATGTGCGTATTTTATTATTACATATATTATTACATATATGAAATATATGTATTTCATATATTTTGTATTACTGCTAACTGTTTTCAGAAGCATTCAGTGTTTGAGATTCATGTCGAGACATGGTGACGTCAGGGGGACAGTTGGGCTGTCCCAACACTTTGGTCCAAAGCAACATATCGATACAACTACTGGCTGTATTGCCATGAGCTTTAGTATCAGTATTCTCACTACATGATGAATGGACTCCTAATGTTGATGATTCTGAGACTATTAGACCTTTGGCCCAGTGCCACCATCAGTTCAGAAATGCTCAACACTGTCAATCATGACAAGGTGTCTTCACAACTAATGATCACATTTCCATGATATTTACAGTAAATATTGTTCATTTGTACACAAGAAGTCTAATGGACATGAAACACATTCATTTATGATCATCTTGCATTGTCCAAAACTTTCCTCGCACCATCTTTAGGCCGAGAAGTCCCTTTTGAATACCAGGTATCTCCATTAGCTAATAATCTAATAGCTAGCTTCCAGTGCTGACTACAATAAAGGCGTCAGTACGCTTCAGATGAAGTGCTTGTTGGGTCGTCGAACCTGAAACCTCCTCCTATCCCCACCTTTCCGCCACTTGAATTGGGAGGACAGCATGTGACAATAGTTGTAACTTTGTGAAACAGACAGTCACAGCCTCCTCGTGCAGTGATCGGGCACACAAAAGAGATCAGGGAGGCAGTGGGCTGCAGCCAGGAGGAGGCTGACTGCAGGCTTTTCAACCCGCGTGTGGAACACAGGTAGAGACACTTAGCCTTTACAAGTAGGCTGACACATCGTACAATCTACTTTGTGAACCCCTATAATGTAGTTGACCGCAGCATCACCTTTAAGCAATCCTAAGCGGTGTCTGAAAGGTTAGGATGCTTTATGTTTGTAGCTGAAACAGGTTCCAGTGAGTGTTTATCTCACAGGTCTGCGCAGTGTGATGGGGGTCTTGCTGATCTAAACTAAGCAAGAAAGCAATACTTCAGCAGATTTCCTTCTAGATAAATGCAGCTTATTATACACAGAACATCTTCCTTCCATCCCTCCCACTGGGACAGACAGTTCTAATGTGCTGGGACTGTAGGTTTGGGTTGTTCCTTTAATAACACTGCTGGGGATTTAAACATGTATTTATTGAAATACTACAATGCTAGCATCCTCCCTCATCATTGTGTGTGTGTGTGTGTCTGAGAGAGAGAGAGAGAGCGCAGGGATATGTTACCTGTCATACATGTTTCATCAGTAGTGTTGGTATCCTGACAGAGAGCCGCCAGACGATGTAGCTCATGACACATGAACATGCTGTAGAGAGAAAGCCCTCTCTTTCTATCTTTTATTCATTACTTCCTGTCTGCCTTTCCCTTTCCGTATCTCATCTTGCATGTCAGTGTTGTTGGGGAAAAACGTTGACTTTTCATTCAGAAATCATTCTAGAAAATGTCTGGCGTGGTTTATAAAATGCTCGCCATCTTTCTGCAGTTTACATCATCGCAACAGCAACATGCTAACATATTTCTTCATGACACTCTCAGCCATTTCTGCTCGAATAGGCCTGATTAGTTCTGCAGTGTGCAGTCCCTCCCTCTCTGTAGCTGTCTAATTATATTCATGCATTAATGCCTAACAGAGACTGCTGCACCAGGGCCCTGCAGCGAGAGGGTCTTACAGTTGGAGGGCTGATATTGCAACCTCATACCCCCCTCTGTGCTCTCTAGTTTCTCAGAATTACTATATCAGACTCTTCTCATTCTAACAACATCACTGGCTGTTATTTACTTGTGTGGCAGTAAACATCATTCCATTTTGAAATGAAAAGTTTGAATGTGAAGAAATAAGAATATATACACAGCACTACCTGCTGCCCACCAGCAGTGCCTAATCAAACTGAAACAACCACTCTAAAAGTACATGTGGACTACACTGGGACTGTAGGTACATGCCACTGGACCAATACAATGTTCATGTGCCATGGAACAACTTCACTAAGGGCCCATCACGTACTAGCTGCTCATGTTGATTCTTTTGCTACATTATATGAACCACATGTCAGTTTTGTCGATCAGTCATTGATCAAGTTCAGCTCTGAGCCAAACAATGCATAACTGCATTATAAGTGTCTTTGTGTCCGTATTGTCCTGACCTTAATTCAGTGGTATTTTTGTAGTTTTTAATCCTTGTCATTTGCCAAAAGAACATTCTTCTCAGCAGTGTGTCAGCTCATCAGAGAAACGCTTGTGTAGATCAGAGTTCACTCTGTCAGAGATTTGTCTTTAGCTGCATCTCTAGCTTCTATTTTCATTTTTAGGTTCAGTCTTTGCAGACACACCAGGAGTTTGTTTTCCCTGCTGAAATTTGCTGCTGACACTTGATATTAGCTTTAATTCATTTCCTCTCTGCAAGTGATTTAACTGACTTCTTGACAAAATACAAGCAGTGTACAATTTGTATTCACACATAGGCCTAAAGAGAAAGTGAGGTTAAACTGCAGCTTTACTTTCTGAGGCACGTAGTTTGTTACAATTACATAATGAAACAGAAAAAGGTGGCACACAGAGACAACAACAGGCCAACTGCTGAAGGCTCTGTTCATTTACAAGCAGTGTTGGGAGTAGCAGTAATGTGAGTACTTTTTCAGTAACGAGTAGTGTAAGGGATTACAGTTACTAACTCCAGTAACGCTCAGTTACTTTGACATTGGGGACCGGGAATCCCATGTGTGTAATCTCAGTTTGGTTTCTCTGCGTTCAAAGGGCAGACTGGCCCGGCATGTGTGAGCTTGGCGTCGGGGCTTGAGGTGGGGGAAGGCAGTTAGCCTTTACCAAAAGAGCAGAAATGCGACTCCTGGTAATTCCAAAGTTGTTTATTCACATGTTGTGTGTTATTAGGTGGCCTGTCTACATTCAGGAGTCACCTACTTTTGATCAGAGTTTGGGGGGGTGTGCAGCTGAGGTCAGGTCTACTGGAGAACTGTGTGCAGTCATCGAGGCTAAGCTTACGTTAGCTTCTGGATGGTCAGTAAATGGCTCACATTTGTAGGACTCCTGCAGGTAAAACCTCGTTCTCTGGCTCTGCTTGTGTTAAATACCAAAGATGTGGGGTGTGGGGGTGGAGGATCTGGACTTGTTTTTCCTTTTGCACGGAGCGGGGCTGAGTGAGAAAAGTAAAGTCATGAATAATGTAACACATTACCTTTGCTGCTCAGTAATTAGTAAAGTCATGTTGTTCCTTTTTCAAAGGGTAATGGGTAACTGATTCCAGTTTTCAGGTAACTTGCCCAGCACTGTTTAAAAGTCTGTCACACTCTGACATTCTGACACTCTGCCACGTGGTTACTTTGTGGCTCTGTGGTGGACTCACCACACCGTGCAGTAATAGGGTGTAATGTGGTGTAATGTCCCAAAATGAATCAGCTAATAAACCACTATAATGCAAACAATACATTCACTATAAAAGAATAATTAGCAGACCACATTCAGTCACTGTCAGGTGGCACAAAAGAATGAATAATGATTGGCCAATCAGCAAGATATATTTCAAACATCAGCAAATAATTATGTGTGCTCGATTGATTATCACATCCATAACTGCCTCCTGGCCTGCCTGGAAATGCATCATGTCCACTGCAAGACTGTGGTCTTCTGCTGTCTCAGCTTTGACAGAGACAAGTTTACCTCTGAGTGTAAGTCCCTGTTCTCCTGTCAGCCTGTACACTCAGTGTGCTATCAGTGTGTGCTGCACATTAAGGATGCAGTTTTAGATCCTGGAGGTTTGGTCTGACCGCACAGCTGCAGACAAGGTAGCTTATCAAACTAGGACCATTGTGCATTGTTGTTTGCCCCGGTGCCTTTGTTGATACAACCAAAGTGGGACATGTTCAAGTTCTACACATAATGGTAGCTTTAATATGCGTGTTAAGGCCAGTTCAGACCAAAGATTCGCGACAAGACCAACCCGTTTTAGAACGATTCAGGAAAAGTTGCAGCGGTGTGATCTGGCCCGTTTCAGCTCAACTCAAGCCGGCTGATGGCGCTTGGCTGATGGCGCCGGCTGATGGCGCCGCCTGCGATTCAGCTTGTCAAATCACAAGTGACTGGTTTTAGAACGTAAGGCATGTCACCTGTTTCAAGAGCCAATCAGCTCGTAGCAAAGTCAGCTGGTCATCTCGACCCTCTCGTCTTTTTATGTTTTCACCGTCTCATCAATACTAGAAATGCAACTGTAGCAAGTAACTCACTATCACTATCCTCATTCATATTTTAAGACGCTACGAATTATATCCAGCTACAAAAAAAGCCATAAAAGCTGGCAGATAGAACGGAAGTACAGAGAGTCGTTGCTATGGAAATGATACACCGTCTCGTCTACTCCCATTGGTGTAAACTGGCAGACCAGCGCATAGTTGCAAGTTTCAATTCATCTCGTCACAAATCTTTGATCTGAACTGGGCTTTAGTGGCACTATGAAAGGTTTTTATCAATATATAAAAACAGATACTGAAACAGATACCTGCTGTTGTCGTGGGTAGTTTCAGACCATCTAATCTCCTTATAATTGGTAGGGGTTTGTAAGGTCCAATATTCGAGATATTGACTGGCAGGTTAACTGAGAGTTAACTGAACCTGGACTGTTTACTGCGGCGTGTTGAAGGGCCTGGAGGTCAGATGCAGCAGGAAGATGTGGACTGCACTACATGTGTATGTGGTTAACAAAGGTAGAGGATCTTGTTGTTTATTTCATTTATGGATGAAATAGTACTCACATATGCACGCACACATCCCTCAGAGTACTGTCGGGTCAGCAGGTAGTGTAACTAACTAATGATGAGGGCAGATAGCTTTGCCACCATTGGCTAAAAGCCCCAGTTGTTTGTCATGAATCTTAATTAGGATCTGTTCTACTCCTTTGCTCTCTCTTTCTCTGCCTCTCCCCTACCCCCTGCTGGTCCTCCTTCTTCTCCTTCCTACTAATGTTTCTCTGCCTGTAAAGGAAGCTACTAAATTGCTTGGCAGCTCTGGTGAAGATGAGGTGGCTGCGAGAGGAAGGCCCCCATCAGATCAATGGCCTTTGGCCTCCCTTCGCATTTATCACACACACACACACACACACACACACACACACACACATACATATTTTTTACTTTGTGTGTGTGTGTGTGTGTGTGTGTGTGTGTGTTACACACACACAGAACTTTGCCATGATTAATTAAGCCGTGTGGAATAGCAGAGCTCCATAAAGACATCATCAGGAATCTGAATCCATTCACCTCCCTTCTTCTGCATTTAATTGGCCCTAACAGTTCATCACCGGAGCTGCGCACACACACCCACACACACACACACACACACACACTTAAAAGGAATGGGAAATCTTTATGTTGATCTGTAGCTAGAACTGTTAGTGCTCTGTATTGCTCGTATAAAAGCATAATGAAAATGCTTTTGTCATTGTGTGTGCGTGTGTGGGTGTGTGTGTGTGTGTTTTGAGTGGTTGTGGCTGCTTGGATATCTCATGTTCTCCTGGGTTCTGGCCTCTTCAGCACACAAAGAGAGAGAGAAAAGAGAGCAGGCGAGCAGAGGGACTAAATGTCTACACTTTGTCTTTACAATATCATAGATTTTCAGTAAGATGAAGAGTGGAAGAAGCCCTCTCTTATTCCAGATCTCAGACCGTGTTCATAGTGAGTAGACTGATACAGGGATAGTAGCGCAGAGGGACACAACATACATGAGTTAGACAAAATACAGTTCACAGGGACACAATATGAAGAGATGTTTTTTTTATATATGTATAAATGCTATAATTTTGAGCATATATACAGTTGTTCAGCTTGTCATGAGTACAATAAGTTCTGTATAAATATAATGGAAATAAGAGTGTAGTGTCAAGTTAATGTACTGCCATTCCAACAAACATTGCCTCAGTGAGCTCATAGTGCAGCAGGACCAACATTCAGCACAGCATATTAATACACCTGTCATATACATAAAACATATTCAAACAGGGCTTTATGCCAACTTTTTTCCCAAGGAGTACATGTGCTCCTAAATGAAAAATTTAGGAGGAGGCTGGCTACAAGGAGCACTTAATGGCACTGGCTAAATCTACATCTGTCCACTGCAGATGCATTGTCCACAACCTGGACGAGCAACTAAGATCAAATAAAAAGTATAATGAAATAAAATAGTATCATGTTAGTATAAAATGAATATACTAATTATATAATGTTAGTATAATCATTATAATTTCATAAAATAGTATACTATTGGCCCATAGCCTACCACTAGTATAATATTATTTCCAGTTGGACAATACAGCAGTTTAAGAAATACACAACCAACATTTTATAATTTTTGTAGGTTCCTTCATTAAATCCTTGTGCAAGTAAAATGGTCTACATTGGTGGTTGGTCTCTAATTTGTTAATGCTAAGTACCAACTCGTCAATAATCAAAACCATTCATGCAAAACAATGAGTTCAACGTTTCGAAAGTTTGCTGTAGCACGTCAGCTTTTTTTATGTCCCACCCCATCCAGGCTGTGATTGGTCAGTTCAGGAAAAGTGGCATTGACGAGCGCATTGACTTTATGAAAAGTTGAACGTGTTTCAACAAAAGGCACCCAAGATAGCTAAATAGCCTGCCGGTTCGCACATATCTATTTTTAGGGGCAAATGTGAGTGAAATACTCGTACTGTAGAGCCCTGTCAAATACACAAAATACCAGAGAATGTAGCCTAGTCCTTTTGAAATGACATACATTTAAGTCATGTGTAGTCAGTGTATATAGATGCACTCTGACATAACTATGTAAAATAGTGATCCACACATGTAACTCACTAGCACAGAGCCAGCAGTAGACCAAACACAAGTTTCCTCCGGCACTCCTTTTTTGTTTGCACCGAGGTGGGAGGACAGGTGCAGCCTCATCTGTGTTAATGCTATGCTATGTTGCGCAGTGCTCATTTTGGCACGAAATTACATTTGCTCTTATTGCAGACGCAGCGCAGAATCGCAGACCTAAATCAAAATCATAAAGCACCTTTAATGTATGTTAAGCTTTGCCTTTTTCAGTAAACTTCAAATTTTATTCATCTACTGCAGATTAATATGTGCATGAAAATACAATTTATAATGTAACTGAGGAGTTACCAATAATATCATCCACATGAGTGGAACTCCCACAACAACTTGTAGAATGTTGGATCTTTTCCGTGCAGTTGATTAAACACCTGTAGTCATCACACAGCAGCAGGAAGGACACGTGGGTTTCAGCTACACTCTCTGGTTACAGAGAAGGGCTGGGTGTCATTTTAAACACGGGTGGCACAACAGTGGTAATTTCATGAATGATTTGAATCTCCCGAAACGCTCGGTCGGGATCTCACGGTAACTGACAAACACCAGGCTGGAAAGATGCTACTGGCAGATTTAGCAGAATGATTTGGAGGAACGCAGCTGTCTGCGGGATGAGTCCTGAGCTCCATCAGGTCTGCCCAAACTCGGCTTGAAGAATCTTTTTTTATGTCAAGATGATTATTCTCAAAATTCTTGCAGTGTTGACCTCTGTGCATGGGAGCATACCCAGATAGTCAGCGTAGGAAATACTCTCTGACAACAGGGGGTGGTAAAAGAGAAAGTAAAAGTTTGAAAATGTGAGGTAATGTTTTATCTCCTGACCAGAGTCCTGCATGGATCCAGTTTGCAAAGCTGTACCTGCCCCGCACCCTCAAAGCTCAACACGAAACGATCTGTTCCGCGCTTATCTCTAAATCAATTCCAGACCTGAGCTGTAGTCAAATAAAGGCTCCGAGCTGCTGCTGGGCCACTATCGGGGCGCACCACAGCCCAAGGAAATAAATTACATTTAGAAACATAGATCATGTGATCAGAAGCACCCTCCATGTTTTTTGGTGGATTATGTTCACTTGTGTTTCTTTATGCTCAGACCAATTGGAAGACTGAAATCATTAATGAAGGAATCCTGCTGTGTGTAAAGTAAGCAGTGATCCTCTGCCATTATGATCAGCTGACTTCGCTACGAGCTAATTGGCTATTGAAACAGGTGACGTGCCTTACATTCTAAAACCAGCTGCTGGCGATTTGACAAGCTGAGTCACAGGCGACGACATCAACCGGCTTCAGTCGAGCTGAGACGGGCCAACTTTTCCTGAAACATTCTAACGGTTTGGTCTTGTCGCGAATCTTTGGTCTGAATTGGCCTTTAGACTTTACAAGTGGTGATTAGTGACTTACAAACCCCCAAATGTGAATACCTGTGGTAGAGCACACTGCTCCATCCAGACCAGCTCCTCTGGGGTGAAGCCAGTCTGGCCCTCCAGCTGTCTGCTGTGTTTAAGGGCTTGTTTGGTGTGGTCTCTTTCTGGTCGTGTTGTTCAGTATTGGAATGAGACCTCCTCAGCATTCTCTCAGTGTTGGCTTTCCTGTCAGACAGACAGACAGACAGACAGACAGACAGACAAGAGTATGACTGTATGACTTAACATCACAGCAACACATACTATACATACTACTGGTGAAAAGAAATGATTAAAACCCATTCAGAAACATGGAACACTCCATCATCAATAAGGCTGCATTATTCTCCCCTCTTCACATTGATTTAGTTTTTCCTTTATGACACACTGACTGATCATTCCCCTCCTCCCCTCCTCCTCTTCCCTCGACTCATCCATCAATGCTGTGAACCCACAATTATGCTAACACTAGCTTGTTATGACAGCACCAAGTGGGCTGCATTGGCCACTTATTGACTAAATGGATCATCTTGCTTTTCTTTAAAGGAGCGCACACAGTCAGTCAGCACAGTCCTGCTCTCCTCCAGCAGCTCTGCTCTCTGGTCATCATACCATCGCTTCACATACAAACAGCTCTAATGGCATGACACACAGTATATTGACAAATATACTGTTTTCTTATAGAAATTAAATGAATATCCACCCATACTGTTACATGAAGAAATAGCAAAATATCAAACTTAATCAAAGCATTTAAAAATGAGGGATTAATGATTTGCTCACTTTCTTGCCCTTACATTTTCATATGATGCTTTGGGTAATGGTCAACAGTTGTCCTGCTCTCCTGAAATGAAAACAATATTAGTTTTTATAGGGGTGTTCCCAACAGAGAGTTTACTAGTTTGTTGTCTCTCGTCTCGTCTTCCCTCCCCCCATGCAATCTCATGCAATTGGTCTGTGAGTTTCCTGGGCCGTTAAACCAATGCTCCGTCAAAATGTAATAATTCTCAATCATTTATCGGTTATAGGTCCGGGTCCAGATAGGCATCTGGGTCCTGGCCGCGGTCCACCTATTAGTGACCTTGGTTATATATCTTGATTTATTGAAAGAAACCTAGCAATTCTATGTAAAATCAGACATTCAGCACCCCCATATAGCCTGAATAAAATTATCCTTTGTTTCATAACCACATTTTCCAGCCACTGCAACGAGTCCACTGTGAGACTGCCGGTCGAATCAGGCTCCTTAGATCGAATCATCAAATAGTCGACTATTTGGGGTCACCGCTATTTTTTTTATTTTAAAAATAAGAAAGAAGGCACGGGTGGTGCATTTATAATTTGAATAAGGCAAATGTTGAATATCGGCATACATGGCACAGTAAAACAGAAGAATTTCAGTCTTTCGGGGTTGGAGATCAGAGTTTTTACACACTGTCGTTATGCACAAAATCAGAGTTCCATTTGTCTTTAACTAATTCAGTCAGTATGTTGAGAATATAGATTTAGGTTTGTAGTCTAACTAGAGATTATTCAAAATTCTTTGTGCAATTTTAGTTTAGTTTGTTCAAGTTTTATTTGACCTCAGTCAAACTTTGTTATCAGGCCGCTCTCTGTTTACTGAATAAACAAATTACAAATGACAACAAGACGAGTCAGTCACAAAGTATAAATATTCACACATTCACAAATATTGAAAATATCACAACTTTAAAATCCCTCAGAGGAATGAGTGTCTGTGTGCATGTTACTGGAAACCAGTCTGTCCCAGTTCAGAGTTGGTATGAACTTTGAGTTCAGAGCTAATATGACACCACATCACAGCTTTCAAATACCTCGGCAGCTTAGAAAGACCTTATAAATGAAAACACAGGTAGACTGATGGCTTTTAGATGTCCGTGATGACTTTTGACCTTTTGGTAATGAATCAAATGGCTCTGTTGTAAATGGTGTACTGTACAGTGGCAGCAACATGAGCATACAGGATACATATCTCCATAATAGAGTGTAGATAGTAGAAGGGATTGAATAATGGTTTTAATATCTTCTGTTTTTGTGTATTGTTTTCAATATTGATGTCTGTGTTCTGTTTAATGTTGTGATGTCGTGGTGTTTGAGTGTGAACACGTTATAGCATAGTAAAACCTGGGCAACTATTAAAAATAAAAAGCAGTCAAAGAGAAAAAACAAAACCAAATCTGTGCTTTTTGATTTGGATTTTCTTATTTTTTCTTATTTATTTTTATTTTACTCTTCCTCTCCACTCATAAAACATTTTATGGTATGGCTGGTTGTCTTGAATTTGAACAGTTTGGACTTCGGAAAATCAGGGTAATCCATGAACAGTGACAGAACGCATGATAAGGGAACCAGACTGAGGACTGGTCTGTTGTAGTACCTCTGGGATTCCTTTGCTTCGTGAGTTGAGTGCCAGTGCTGACAGACACAGTGATAACAAGGCTAACACTGTGTCTACACAGAAGGCGTAGTGCGAGCAGCATGTTAGCAGAGCTGCAGCTTCGGTCAGGCTGTGTCTGGTTCAGGCTGGTTGAGCCAGCTCACAGAGCCCAACACACACTCACTGGAATCACAAACTAGTTCTTTTCTACCATTACCTGGCCCATAGGCACTGCGTGCTTTGAGCTAAATACTAACACCATGATAATACTAACATGCTAATGTTTAGCAGGCTATGTTTACCATGTTCACTAGCTTAGTTAGCATGCTAACATTGGCTAATTAGCACTAAACACAAAGTACAGCTGAGGCTGATGGGAATTTCATTAGTTTAAACTAATGTATTGGACAAATTGAAGTTTTGACCTGACGATGGTGCTAGATGAAAAATGTAGGGGTCACCAAAGTGATTAGAATTCATCCTGAGAGGGACATTAATCTGTGGATCACATTCCACGGCAATCCTTCCAACAGCTGTGAAGACGGTTCACTCAAAACCACAGATGTCCACCTCATGGTGGTCGCTATGATACGTTGTCTGGGAACCGCGAATATCTGTACAAAATGTCATGCCAATCTAAAACGTAGATGTTGGGATATTTCAGTCTCGACCGACCGGCCAACGGGAAGACAGACAGACAGACATTGCCATCCCTAGGGCCATGCTGCTTGCATGGCTAAAAACTGTCAAGTGTCCCATGGCCTGGCTGCTTGCAGACACTCTACTGCTCCCAGGAGCTGCCCAGCACCCTGCCCCACCCTCTTTTCTGGAACTGACTGGGTAAAAGGATCTGCAGAGTCCCAGGATACTGCTTTGTCACCTCTCTCTCTGTCAAATATGTGTCCCTGCAGACTGGATACATCTAAATGGGGGCTGGGGTATGGGTTTGGAGGGGGTGTCAAATAGGCAGACAAGTTTAAGGAATTTGGGGAATAAACCAAGATGGCTGAGAGTAATGTCACACTTACACAGAGTTGGAGAGCGGCTGTGGTGAGCAAGTCTCACTGCGCCTGGCCTCAGAAGACAGCCACCTATAAAGCGAGCACCCGTTGTTAACATGGAGAGGAGTTGCCTCCTGCAGGAGACCAGTTCCTCCACTGGGTGTGTCTCTGTCTCTGCCTTCCTTTCTGTTTCTTCGCTCTGTCTCTGCCGGAGGCCTGCTGTGGTTTTGATGGGCAGCAGATATTAGGGGGTTTGGCAGCATTTAATTCCCAGTTGAAAGTGTTGACATGGGATGGAGGCAGAAAGAGGGGAGGAGAATACAAGACACTTCAATCATAGACTGACAGTGTGTGTGTGTGTGTGTGTGTGTGGCGTGCATAGACTGTAGAAAAGAATGGTTATGGTGTCTGTAACATCACTTACAGGTTCTGAAAGCAATGTTTTGAAGTTTTTATATTCGTTTTCCTCTTGCCGCCGTCTTTGTGGCATTATAAGTAACTTCCCATAATGCAACTTGATAGCGTCTTTCATAAGTCCCTGCCTGTCTTATAAACAGGCACGTCCTTCAAACTCCAAGTTACCCCAAGTTTGTAGCGCAGGCTGTGTGTTCTAAATTTGTAGTCTCCAAACTCATGCAGAGATACCCCATAGATATCACTATGACATCATCAGGCTTGACAAAGCTCCTTCAGAGCCACAGAAGACATTGTAAAGCTGTTTTTACAGACTCAGTAGTACTCTTCATAACTAGTATAGTAGCAGTTTGAGTTACATTATTAGCTCATTAAATAGAATGAATGTGAATGTAAATGTACAATTATATTTCACAAAAAAGATATTGAAATCAATCAATCATAAAGATCAGGAATTATGATTTCATTAAATCCAGTCATGTATACTGGAACTGTTGAGAAAGGACTGTAGTGAAAAGATAGCTGTCTTTCTCTGAATTTAAAGAATGGATTGACCGAAAAATCTAAAATCTGAAATCTAAAAATTAACAAAACCAAACAAAACTAAGCAACATAGGCCTACCACCAGTGATCTATACACATACTATACAATCTGCTGACTGATTATTGTGGGATGTGATTGGTGGATCCTGGTCATTCCTGTCACTGATACGCTCCAGCATTTCCCTGTTTTAAGTGAGCTTGTTGTAAACCCAGGCTAAGCATGACTACAGTAAGAGGAGGGCAAACGAAGACACAATTATCTGTGAAACAGGCTGCAGCCTGGAGGAGGACAGAGACAGAGCGGAAGAAAGTCTTTTCCACTCCAATGAGTTCTCTGGCTTCTTTGTGAGCAAGAGACACCCATGGGAGAGAAGAAGTGACAGACAGAGGTGATGTGGGTGTGGGTGTGTGGATGTGGCTGGGGGGCGGGGGGGGGGTCTGCTTGTCCACTGCTCAGCAGTAATCGACACTATAAATGAACCACTGTTGACGATCATTACTGACCAGAGGCCTGTACTACGAAGCAAGTTCAACATACCCAGGATATCTTTTCGTTATCTGGATTCACTAAACCTAACAACCGCGATCACGCTAAGCGGTCACACGACGCTGGTTATCAACTTGATAAGTCAACCCAGGGTTTCGCAATCAAGCCTTGCGGCGGTGTTTGCAGCAGATGACCAATCACAAACATGACAGGTGTGCTGGCAGCAGAGCGGCATACTTTACAAACGAAGAGCAAACTGTAATATTAGGCTTAAAGCAACACAACTGCCAAACGCAGGAAAGACAGCTGGCAAAAATATCGCTGACTATGTGAATGAGCAAATTGACAGGCTTATAATATCACTGCCCCGTCAGTAGTATTCCATTAAGTTAATGTTTTGCTTAGATGTATTCTTGTGGCGTTTATGACAATTTTAGCCTGATTCTTTCCACTGCAACTACGGCGGTGTCAAACGGACTTCGGAGCACATAAAAAATAAATATAAAAACATAATTTAGCGGTAAATAGGCTTACTTTCATATCTTATAAGTACAAAGCTTTAGTGCTTCAGTCAGTCTCTGTTGTAGGATGACACAGATAAGTCAGTCCCTCCGACGAGAAACTATCTCTCATATAAAAAGAGCTCCTCTCACGACCCACGTACCGAGCTCCACTTCTATTCTATTGGTGATGTCATTTTCCAAGAGACCTCATTGGTCAGTAGACGGTGCTTTTGTACGCCTTGATCTGTTATCTCGAACATAACCTGCTCCGGAGCAGGTTAGGCATGCAGCACAAGTTACCATGGTGATTTACCCCTTGTAAGAACCACCGTCGTAGTACTGAAAACCCAGGGTTAAACCTGAAGTTACCTTGCTAACCCCAAATCCCAATTCGTAGTACAGGCCTCAGGTCTCCACAGCTGTGTGTGTGTGTGTGTGTGTGTGTGTGTGTGTGTGTGTGTGTGTGTGCCCACTGTTGATGACCATGTGTATGCTGTGTGAATACTTGGTGTCAGTGAAACTGTCGGTCACCATTGTGTAGAGGAATTGTGTCAAAGCTGATGCTATTACCTCTTCCCAATCACAACGAAGCCAGCCATCCAGTGTTAGTTCTATGGCTTTACTTTACAGACGTGACATCGATGGATACATGAATACATTAGACAGATGGACTGATATGTGGATGGATGTACTAAATACACTGCTTCCTTCACAAACGGCATGTATGGGCCCCTCGAGCTCACAAGCAAACACTGGTTTATCGGTTGGTTGGTTTGTGCTCTAGAGAGCCATGGCCTCCTGCTCTGCCATTGGTCAGACCTGTTCTAACACCCTTGAGAAAGTCTTCCATAAAAAATTCAAAGAGAACCAGCATCTTTAGCTGTTTGGAACATACTGGACAGCAGAGAAGAGGACTGTGCTCTATCAGTGTTAGTAGACCAGATCACTGGAAGTCCACTGATCCCCTCATATCAGCAGGGTCTAATACTGTACACGAGTGACACAAGATCCACACATCTGGGCCGTCTACACAATCACCTACTGACCTGATTCCACAAAATCCGGTCTGGATATTCATATTCTTATTCTATTATTAGTCCTGCTAAGAATATTTGAATAGCAATACCATCTGTATATCATATGTCCCCCGTTTGTATTGTGGTGAGTCATGAACACCTTAAGGAGCCTGTGTTCCCCTGTGACATACAGACACATTCAATAGTTGTCATACTGTATACTGTGCATACTGAAAGAAGTCTCCCCTCCTCCTCCTCAGTCTCTATGGCAGACACATGCAGGCCAACCCAGAACCTCCGAAGAAGAGCAATGATAAGAGTAAGAAGATCAGCCGCAAACCGCTGGCCGCCAAGAACAAGTGAAGAGCAGAGGAGGATGGAGACCCGCGCTTGCTCAGCCACACTCACTGCATGTGCCTTTTTCCTTCTCTCTTTTCTGTTGATAAAAATGATATTACCTGGAAATGTATCAGTTATGTTTTTATATATGTAGCATTAAACATTGTCTGGACTGTATTCCACTGTGCCTGAGTCCAGATTGACTGTTTGAGGCTACTTACTTACAGTGCATAACCACCAGGTCAGAGTTCAGTATTTATTATAATGTCATCCTTAGAAAATAAAAAAGACTGTATATGGTGGTGGCCCTGGAACTTCACATTTTGAGGACATCAGTATGAAGAAGGCGACTCTGTCCAAAGGCAAACACTGAACACGGGTGAGTCCAGCTCTCTCTGGAACGAACCCTTGCTCTCACATGTTTAGGACACAACTTTGAAAGAGTAAAGATGGGCAGCTGTCACTGCTCTGTTGCTGCCATTTAATGATAATCCTGCCTCTGAAAGTATTCAACCCCTAATGACTAACCCCCGGATGTCCACTCCATGCAGCTGGGGGCCATTCCGGTTGCCCCTCAGCTTCGACACATCATCACATCTTTCTAATATACGGTTATTTTTCATGTTTTACAAGCGTATTGAAAACACATTTGCAGCTCATGTAGAAGTGGTAACAGATACTTTGTGGCTGTACTTCACTCACTTTAATTACTGTCTTGTATCTGTATTTCCTGAATAGTTAATATTACTGTTAACTGTGTTCATTCCACTGATCTGTGACAGCATTGGGAGGCTCCTTTCAGTTGTTCTTGTGTTTGAAGCTCGCTGTACCTTCACTTCCACTTTCTCAAAGCTTTACCAAGTGTCCATCACATTTCAGTGTGTTACAAAAATGAATGAATGAAATCAATTTTTTAAAATCATCATGCTTTTGTTACAGGCTCTCTATTGAACATTTCAAATAAAACACTCACAAGGTCTTCTCTTGTATCAGCTTGCTTCATTTCAGATAAATAGACATTCAAATTGTAAGCTGTTAAGTATTCTTCATTATCATTTTGAACTGTTGACTGTTCTTATTTTCCCATGTTCAGCAAACTGTCTACATCAAATTAGCCAAATTTTGTCCAAATTAACACCAGATGTGAGACGTCACGCCGACTCTGACCTCCTTTTTGGCTCTCAGAGTCCTCCGAAGCAGCCGTCCTGTCAGGAACCCAAACGTTACCAGGCTGACTCATGTCTGTAGGCTCTAGGTAGCTATAGGATAGAATCTATAGGATTCCACCCACTGTGGCTCTAATTCAGAAGGCTCATAGTCACACTGGTGCCCTTGATCCATCTGTATAATTTGAACAGCAGCCTGTGGAGATAATGCTTCAAATGCTTCAGGACTATTTATATTTGTTGGATTATTATGG
The DNA here is from genome assembly GCA_005408345.1 of Macquaria australasica. Classification (NCBI taxonomy): domain Eukaryota; kingdom Metazoa; phylum Chordata; class Actinopteri; order Centrarchiformes; family Percichthyidae; genus Macquaria; species Macquaria australasica. The sequence continues at coordinate 334,690 of SEMN01000386.1, forward strand.
AATTTAAACATGCAAGTAAGAGTGATATTATGATAAAGAATTAAAAGATGAATTAAAATGAAGGACAAAAAGACCTTAAAAGGGAAACTCCGGTATTTTTAAACCTGGGCACTATTTTTACAAATGTTGGGTTCTATATGACTAATACTTACCAAAAGTTTTGGAATTGATCGAGTAGATCGCTTCCGCTGGCATCCGCGAACGGGCTGCAATGGCTATAACGTAATCCTTGTGGGCAATTGCGCCTGTGCAAAAAAGTACATTCACAGTCCGACAGACCGTTTGTTAAAGAGTGAGATCCTTTTTGTTTAACCAGAAACAGAAAGTCTCGCTCTGAAATTTCACGAGAGGCTGAGTTGTTGTAGGAAGACAACGGATCTTACTCTTTAACTAAACGGTCTGTCTAGGGCCCAGGTTTAAAAAAACCTGTTTAAAATGGTTAAAGGGAAACTCAGTTTGTAGTTCCTCTTGCAGCTTGTTGTCCTTTAGCTACTATGAGGAGATACACATTTATCTATGATCATTTCCAGGTGCATCTTTAATTAAGTTAGCACTGAGAGCACACACACAGGTGGATAGGATGTGTTTTACATTGCTTGATATGCTTTTTGGACAGTTTAATTAGCAGACTGAGAAGAAGATTCAGGAAAGTAGTGCAGATGCAGAGGGCAGAAAGTTTTGAAAGAAAAGATTCAATAGAGCAGTCTCAGTTTCAGACCTCCATCCATCTCAAAGAGAATCTAAAGTAATGGCAGCCTGACTCATCCTCTGCTGCCTTCTGTTAGAAAGGCAAAGCTCAGGCTGAAACATGAGCAGCAACATGGAGCGCTTCATTACACAAAATGAATATTGATCAGAAATTAAAGATGAGTCAGTCACCCATCACCACCTATCACCTCCACCCTGAAGCGCAGTCCAACTTACAGTCACTGCTGCTGTTTGTCTCCTCCGTCCCTTTTGGTGGATGTTGTTCCTGTTTTGTTCTCACTTCATCTCAATTCATCTCACACCTTTCCAAGGACACAATGAGTCCCAGGCTAACTAAAGCCCATTGATTTTCACCAGGTGATTTATAGGTGGCGTGTGTGTTAGGGCAGGCTTGATTGTCTAAGGGGGGCTGCACTGTGCCACTTTAATGAGGGTGGTGACACAGGGCAGAGAAGCAAGCACCCCACCCACCACAGGATGAGCCGCTAATATACAGCTGCTGCTTTACTTAATGACCAGAGCATTAATGCAGAGCGTGCAGTCTTTAAACACGTGGTCTAATATTCAGCTTTCACATCTTAGTCTTCTTCACATCTTCTCGTATCGTATCTTATCATATTTTGATAATCACTGTTTGAAGATTATATGAGGCTGCTTACTGCACTGGTCTAAATGTCACTTGATACTTGAAAATTTCTGAAACAAGACATTTTGTTTTGGAATTGTATTTGAGTAATTTGAGTTTATTACACCTTAGGTCTTGTCTTACAGTTTTTTGTCATCACTTCTATCAGTTCTGTCTGTCTCAAATAATGCCTATGAAGCCTGCAGACCAGAATGAAATCTCAAATCACATTATTTTGCTTATTTGAAGACGTACCAATTGACAAAGAGACGTGTGAGTTGCAGTGTGTGTCTAGACTTCATGTCACACACGCCTCCTTTGAGAAAACATGGACATAATAGATTTGGTACTGACGTGTCCTTCGACACCATCCACCTTCCTCTGCAGCGTGTCAGAGGTCGGATGTCACGTTTTGACATCTGAGGTCTGACTGCAGACAGATGAGAGCTGGCTTCATTTCCCTGAGTGCTGCACTCCACATGGGCCTTCTCAGATCACCGCACAGTGATGTGACAAACTGTACTGTGAGTCCTTTATAAGCCATAATAATACACTAATCATTAACAAAGCATTCAGTTACATTAATAAATGGAAAATATGACTAATTATATTAGTACAAAAAATGTTGATATCTACTGAAACACTACAATGACTCACCAACAAACATGATTAACACCATATTTAGCACATAAACAGGAGCCTGTATGGAGGAGGTCTTTACCCAAAAGGTACCTATTTAGTGTGACATAAAAAATATTTAGCACACGTATTAAAGTATAATTATTAGAATATTCTCGAATCTCAAGTTTTTTCACCAAGATTGAGGATTTGAATTAAATGTTATACAACACTTTAGTTACCATGTGGTAACATATACACATTACATATAGATGACCAAAGATGGTGACACCCATGGTCACACCCCTTACCTCTCTGCCAGTTTGGGAATGTGATTGGCCTAAAGCCTCATGTCCATATACATCTATGTGTGGCTTTCCCATTGGCTCATATGTATGTACTGTATGTATATGACTGGTTATCTTTTTTATATTTGTAACTTTTTCATATATTTTTATATATGTAGTTTCATAACCATCTTATTTAAATGTTCTTTGTATTGTGTTGTATGTTGACCTTGATGAAGGACACAGGTCGAAACACATTGGTCTCAATATAAAGTTGTCAGACCTTTTTTCTTCTCCTTGGAAGTAGCTGAAGTTGTGCCAGAAATCCCAACTCAGTCAGAAATAGGTGCAGGGAGATGCTAACACAGACCACCAACAGGCCATATACAGTAGATGTACAGTAACAACCAACAGGCCATAAACAGATATACAGTAACAACCAACAGGCCATAAACAGTAGATATACAGTAACAACCCATTAGGACCATCAGCACTTTTTGGTATTTTAAGAGTCTGACTTTAAACCTTCTTAAAAGAACTGACTTAAAACCGATCATTATTATAAATCCATCCACGTTCTATACCCTCAGGGTACAACAGGTCACCGGCCTATCAAAGGGTTAACACACATATAGACAGACAAGCATTCACGCTCACATCCACACCTACGGATCATTTCCTGTGCACCCATGCTTGCACAGGGAGAACATTCAAACTCCACCCAGTAGTGGCCAGTGGACTCAAACCCAGACTTCTGTTGCAGTGTGACCAAAGTGGTAACCACTGAGCCAGCATGTCGCCATGCTTATTTAATATTTCCTTTTTAATTTAATGTCTTCTTCTATGGACAATATAGCATAGACCTATGCCACATACCAGTGCATTTATAGCCTGACCTAGTTTGCAACAGCCATCCCTACATGGGCCTTTAGAAAAATAGAGAAAAGCTGAAAGTTGTATTTTGTAAAGAACAGCAACACTGATCTTGTTGTTGCGACCCTTGTCACTATTGGATTGTTGCTGTTGTCATGGGAAATGAAAGGCTACAGGAGCAGAACAACACTTCTGAACTATGGAACTCAAGTAATTTAGTATTGCACTTCCATAAAGTTGGACTCACAAGAGACAGTTTAAAAAAAAAAAAAAAAAAAAGAATGATCCCAATCTGTGCAGAAGAGGCAGAGATGTCCTGACTTGTAGTCTTGAGTGTGGGTCAAGTTCCCAGATCCTACATTTCCCATTATGCAACCAATAGCATGTTTTCATTAGACCCTCCCTGCGTGGTCAATGCCCACATTTCACCAAACTTCACCTCCAGTTTGTAACACATGCTTTCTACCAATAAAAGGACGTACATTGCAGTTGCCTTAGTGTCTTCGTGGCCAGTATATATAACCCAATATAGACGGGAGGAATGACTGCAGTGATGGGGATGTGAGCTGGAAAGAATATGAACCTATCCTCTAAATAAATAGTGAAATTAAGAAATACAGTAAAATATTTGAAATAAAAACAGAATTTTAAATGTGCTTTCATCTCTCATTTTCATCGTTCATGCTCTTTTTAATATTTCCCAGTGACACATTTATGTCACCATTCCCCCACCTCATCACCTTTCAGCCAATCACGTGCCACAAGCCTCTTAGCAGGCCCAGTAACTACCAGCTAGGTCCTGTTAGCAAGAGTGACCAAAGAGAGAGAGCGAGACATGTTGTCCTCTGTCTGCTCTGTGTGGGGAGTCTGTCCTCTGGGGGACATCTGTGGAATCAATGCCACCGAGTGAATTCTAAATGAACCAGCTACAAACTGTCGCACAAGCTTCGTCATGACATGAAGCGACTTCATGAAGTAGCCTACATGTCACTGGAGAAAATGCTAATGAGACACAAAAACAGACTTTTTTTTCAAATGTGCTTTTTAATAAAACACTTGACAAAATCAAGCTAAGTCCTATAGCAACTCCATAGTACCTGTTGCAATGCAAATAACAATCTCCCTTTGGTTTAATATATATTAAATATAAAATGTCCTAGCCTACTGAAGATTTCACCTTTGGGTGTAGCTCAGATTGTAAAAGTGTAGTCACTTAGATTTGCATAGCAGAACATGTTGATGTATACTGTGGGCCTACATTGCATATGAAGACTGAAAATGTCTTTTTTCATTAACTGGTAACTTCGAGATTCCATGATCATCATTAAGAAGCATATAAAAAGATGTTTTTTTAGGAAGGCATTTTTATGATGTTCCAGTGTTATGTGTGTCTGTATGTGCACATACAATCTATATATGTTCATGCGTGTGATGTAGCATGTGTACAGAGATATACTGTATATGTATGCGACCATGTGTATGCCTGTATGCGTATATACATATTTGTTTTTTAGTACTTTGTTTTACTATGTTGTCTGTTTTTTTTTTAGCACTGCTCTGTTTTACTAGCTTTTATTGCCTTGTGAAGCACTTTGAAACATTTGTTTTCAAAAGGACAGTATAAATAAAGTTTATGATGATTATTATTATTGGTATTATTCAGTCCCTGCCTCCTATAAGCCCTCCACAGTAATTCATCATTCACCGTGCTGATATTGAGAGAAGTGCCAATCTAATGATCCTCTGCTACCTTCGCAGCTCATTTTCAGGGACTCTCGATAAGTGGCCGTTTGGAGGCCTAATGAAGCCAGAGAAGACGAGGTTAGTTTGATTTTAGTGGCATCAATACACCGTCCCTGATCCACAAGACAAATGACTTTTCATAGGCCTACAGTTGGGTATGGACGGTAGGGACATGTCCTTCCCAGTGTCAAGGCACTGCTGAATCGTTCCTACCAAGATCTTTACTGATCTGAGACAATAAAGACACAGACAGGTGAGCTGCAGGTGAGCTCTGATCAGTGGTGGAAGAAGTACTCAAAAACTGCACTGAAATAAAAGTACCAATACAACAAAGTAAAAATGTTACATTACAAGTAAAAGTCCTGCAATCAAAAGTATACTTAAGTAAAAAGTACAAAAGTATAAAATATAGATCAGATTATTAGATTGTTAAATTGATATCCATTATTATTAATTCATATATTTCATATATTCATATATATTTATATAAATAAATGTATAGAATTAAAATAAATAAATCTGTTTAAAATCAGAGAAATTCATATAAAATATGTCCTGTTTTAGCCAAGTGATATAAGCATACTAAATGAAGGTTGTGCGTGTGTGTGCATGTAAAATACTTCTAGAACAAGGCTCATATTGGCCGTCTGACAACAAATATTATTAAATATTATATTAAATAATAAATATTATTATATATTATTAAAACCCCATCCCGGACCAGTGTTTAGGTAACCTGCCCTGTTTCTATTGGACGACAGAGCATCAGGGTCCTCTCTCTCTCGCTCCCTCTCTCTCTCCTGCTGTGGATCTGTATCTTTGAGCTCTCTATAGAGGCAGACGGTCTGACTGATCCTGATCCACCTTAAGAGTTCAGCTGCTGTACAAATACTTTGGCTCAGGACCTGTGGATGAAAGAGGGGCCAGACCCCATGTCTGGATTTGAGAGCTTCTCAGAGATGCTGAATCCAGTGCTTTTGGAAGTCACGGAGCAGTGAAGGGCTGAACTTTGAGGGACACTTAAACAAGCAGCGCATCAGCAGAAAAAGTGCGGAGAGGAGAGGGACGGGGACGCAGAGGGGAGGGGGGCTCTGCTTTAAAAAGTTCATTAACATTACCAACAAAGTGTAGCTCTGCTACACCTTTTTTCTTTAAAGGGTTACCTCTCCAGCCAGCAAGATTCCACCCAAAAGCAGACAACAGGATCGTCCTGCGCTGACGCGGCTGGTCGGCAGGAAGCGGCTGGTGGCGGCGGGGGTCCTGGGGGTCGTTATGGTTCTTGTTCTGGTCATCCTCATCCCGGTTCTGGTCAACTCAGCGGGGACAGCGGCGCACTATGAGATGCTCGGTACCTGTAGGATGGTGTGCGACCCGTATGGCACCAAATCTCCGACCAGCACCGCCACGGCGGACACGGTCAGAGACAACAGCCTCGTGCAGTCTTTGCCCACTTTTATCCAAGGTCCGAAAGGGGAACCGGGTCGTCCAGGTAAAGCAGGTCCGAGGGGACCTCCCGGTGAGCCGGGACCGGCGGGGCCACCTGGAGAGAAAGGTGAACCGGGCAGACCTGGCTTACCAGGACCTCCGGGACCCAGCGCGGCTGCCGGTGCAATAAGCGCGGCCACCTACAGCACCGTGCCCAAGATCGCCTTTTACGCAGGGCTGAAAAAGCAACACGAGGGCTACGAGGTGCTCAAGTTCGACGACGTGGTGACCAACCTGGGAAACCACTACGATCCGACCAGCGGGAAGTTCACGTGCTCCATCCCCGGGATTTATTTCTTCACTTACCACGTCCTGATGCGCGGAGGGGACGGCACGAGCATGTGGGCTGATCTGTGCAAAAACAACCAGGTAGGCTAACACCAGCATTAACACGCGGTTTCCACGGTCAGCTGAGCTCGAGCTCATGAGTTCACGTCACGTTAATAACATAACATCACTGTCAGCAGGTTGGTCAGTGTGCGTAAATATGATCTACACTGAAACAGCAGGGAGTCAGTCTGTGTGTGTGTATACAAACACTTGTAGGTAGCTACAGGGAATGGAAAGGGGGGGGGGGTGTTGATGGGTTTAACGGGTCAGAGGTCAGAATCTGGGTGTCGATGTGTGGATGGAGAGAAGTTGAGTATAAAGTGACTGTAAACCTTTAAACGCTTTTGTGCATCTGATTTATGATCTTCATTTAATCTGCTTTCTCTGGAGCTATTTTCAAATTCCATCAGAACAAGAGGGGCAATTCCTCTGTGATCTCAGCAGGTTTTTATATTTCCATCTCTTTCTCACCCAATAATCAAGGTGAACATATTTTTAGGTAAAAAAGCAATATCACAATATGAAATATTCTAAACTGTAAATCAGAGTAAAGAGGTCTTCATATATTATTGTACTTAAAGAGTTCTAATTTTAAAGAGTAGCACATTATTTGTGCAGTCAATGCATTATATTGATGTGTCACCACCTCATATACTGTCTGCAGAAATGCATCATATTTGATGACTGCAGCAAAATAAATGAATACATAAATAAATGCATATGTACATAAATATAAACATTTTGCAAAGTCACTGTGTTAAACGCCTCATGTTACTGTAGCAGCCTCCGAAGGTTCCTATCTGCTCAATTTCCATTACGGTTTAGTCCATTCGTTTTTGTAATATTACCTGAAAATAACATTCAGTTATTGTTATGTAAATGCAATAAGGGAAAACGTGTGATGGTGAGGTTCCCAGAAGGCCTATATGAAAGTTTAAAAAAAAAGGGCAGTGCCTTAACTTAAGACTGCTTTTACTTCTAACTACTTAATAATAATAATAATAATAATAATAATAATAATAATAGTAGTAGTAGTAGTAGTAGTCATAATGATCCTGAAGCCCGAGGAGCTCCAGGGGCCCTCTGCTGTGTGTCTCTGCAGTGTTCAGGCTGTCAGCAGCAGATCTAATCCGCGGGTCAAACCAGTGTTGCAGCGTCGCTCCACCGAGCACATCGCTGCTGCTGCTGCCTGTCCGCCCGCTGCTGCACACCGAACACAGCAAGCATCTCTGGGATTAAACCAGCAGAGCTGTACACCGTGACTAATCAGATGCTGAAAGACATGTTTCAATTAGGACTACTGCTACTGAGACTTTTAAACTCATGTCTGTGGAAACATGCTGAGACTGCCCATGGCCTTGATTTATTATCCATATTAAACTCACCTGTAAAATGTGACTTCACTTAATTTAATTGAAATAAATCTCAATTTTATCAAATAATTGTGTGTGTTATTATCAAATGATCTTGTTTCAGTCTTTTTCTAAAATCTAGAAAATCTAAAAAAATGTTTCTAAAAAACAATTATATTGTTTTAGGATACAGATCAGATTTGAATCAGAAAGCATTAGAACATGTTGATTCATACACCTAAATCACCCACTGGCATCTTTTTCACTTGTTTTAAGAAAAGTACATCATGGAACCCCAGGATGATGCACTCAGATGGAGATGTTTGCAGTGCAATCATCGTGCAAACATCTGGAGACATCTGCCAATCTATTCACTAATTTAAATGCATGCTGTGTCTCTGACATAGTGACAGAGTTGTTATTAGTCTATTTCTGAAGGTGTATGAGTTTCCATGTCTAATAATATTAATGATGATATAAAAACTACCATCAGATCAGGTTGAAAAGGAACTGATCAAATGAATTGATCCTGAAAAGGGATCATTCTGATAAGTCACTCTTTAGTAACCTATAATTATTGACCATCTCCCCATGAAAGCACGGCCTGCCTTTTACTTTCCTAGATTATGGAAATATACGTTTGCCTTAGTCTTTGTCCCGTCTTCTGTATGCAGGCTCCATCAAGCTTCTCCAAAATGGCTGTTCACACCACTGCACTTTTTTAAACCAACAAATACAAGACAAGACAAATACAAGTAAGGGGAATCACGTCCTTATTGAGGTCTGTGTAATGACGCCGAGTTTGAAGTTTGTGTGAAATCCTAAAAGTCAGACCCAGCTTTCAGCATGTTCTCCTGAATTTCAAGTAGAGAATGCAAATGTGTTTTAGGCATGAAAAAACCTGTATATAGTTAAGATCATTCCCTCTTGGAACAAAGAGATACAGAAAAAGTGTGTGTGATCTTTCCACACTCTGTGGAAAAGGCTGTTTTCTAACTTTAAAGGAAAAAATGGACAAAAACAGCGCATAAAAAAAGCTTTCAAAATGTTACAGTGATGCTGTGAAAAACTACTACTCTGCTTGAGTACAGTACTGAGGTACTTGCACTTTACTTGGAATTTATTTGACTGCTATACTTAAACTTTTATGCATGGGTAATAATAGTCTACATTTTGCTGATAATATCTTTACTTAAGTAAGATTTTTTCATGCAGAACTTTTACTTGTAATGTAGTATTTTTTACATTGTGGTACTTTTACTGAAGTAAATGATTTGCATGTTTCTTCTATTCAATTCAGTTTTATTTATATAGCGCCATATCATCACAAAGTTATCTCAGGGCACTTTTTCATATAGAGCAGGTCTAGACCGACTCTTTATATTTACAGAGACCCAACAGTTCCCACCATGAGCAGCACTAGGCGACAGTGGCAAAGAAAGACTCCCTTTTCTACCTGCATTACTACAATAACTGTAAAACCCAAGATCATAATTAAGAAAAAAGATAATAGCTACGTACTTTTTGATGTATGGAAAAAGCTTTATACAATATTCATACCAAAATATTCTTACAACCAGAGGACTAAAATGGCCTACAGCCAGACCGAAGTACAATAAGACTAAAAATTATGTAAGAACAGAAATGTGTTCCAAACATTCTAAGCCTGCAACCTTAAAAAGAGAGGGATGAACAACCAGGCCATTTGTTAGGCGGCTGCCACCAGCTGGAGGGTTAGAGTTAACATGTCATGTATGGATAACCAGTGTGTGACACCAGGATTAGAGTCACAGCCAGGATCCAGATAATGTGTGCAGGTGCTTCCTCAACTCCAGTCATGCAGTTGTCGATCTACAACCTGAATTTAAAGTAAAATAAGGGTCGGGACCAGTCCAGGCATTTGGATTAATAGCTACTATATAAATCCAGATGTTTGCTGTCTAAAACGCCACACCGTGCTCCGTCCCAACACTTACCATGCAGCGCTTTGAGTGAGTGAGCCGCTGATTCACAAAATATGGAAAAACAGCGGTCAGTTAGTTTTATGACAGCGAGCCGCGAGGTGATTGCCTTGTGTCTATTTCAGTGACATTTTGCAGGTGAACACATCTCTGCAGAGCTGCTGTTTGTAGGAAACCTCTGTAGTTTGAATGCTGACGTTAACAAGTCTCTGTCTACATCTTATCCAGAGCTTCCTGCCACAGATCCACACCCACATCCGCTCTATATGCATATTATAGGAAACAATATGTTCTACATCTCCTCTGCTGCATCCACTGCGACGCAGGCCTGAAGTGTGCACTGTCGGCTGTATAGTGAAGAGAAATGGTCAAACAGAGAACTGAGATAAATGTGGGATCACAAAACGTAGTCAGGACATCCGGAAGTGAAAGTGTCACTCTGATAACACCTGCAGCTCAGGACAGAAATGACAGACACTGTCTGGGAGGTGGAGGCATCAAATATCAGTAACCCGGATAATGTTCCAATCATACAGCAGCTTATGTTCCAGATCCTATCCTGATTCAAACAAGGACTTAAAAGATGATGACACAGAACAGGAAGTTGAATTTAAAATAATCAGTTATTCTAATTGTCCTCAAATGTTGTGATGAAAGGATCCGTCCCCTCAGGAGCTCCAGTGAAGGTTTCCCCTAGGGCGCCAAAATGTCACTAACGACAAAATGACACTACAGTTATTTTTGGAAGTTTTAGTGGTGATGTTAAAATTATTTCTAATGAAAACAGTAAAACATATCATCTTCCTGGTAAACATTTCCACACACACACTGTTAAAATCCAGTTCAACCTTTTAGGGAGCTGCATATTCTGTCATCATGAACATGACACCTGGAGCCCCTGAGGACTTCTTTTCATAGCCAAATTATTTCATTATATTGTTTATTCATTTAGCTTTTGAAATTTCATTTTTGCTACATAATACAGCTTGCTGTGCACACTTACCCAGCAGCAGGATGGCATCATTTGTCAGGGCTTTAACCATGTACACAGGTTAATCAAATAATAAAACATGATTGTATTTGAACCTCACATTGAGAAAAAGAAAAAAGAAAGTCTAGATAAAGCTGTGTAACTGCTAATGACCAAGGTAGAAATCAATAGTGGAAATACAAGTCAGTTTAAAATATAAAGGGAGAGGGCCCAGATGAATGTAAAGTTGGTCTAAGTTGGTGTCTATGATTAAAAAAAGAGAATGCTATTGACAAAAACAAACAAACAAAAAACAGGCCATAATAGACCAACTTTACATTCATCTGGGCCTCCTCCCTGTATATTTTATATTGACAGGGAGGAGGCCCAGATGAATATAAAGTTGGTCTGAAGTGTCTGATAAAAAATGAGAATGCTATTAACAAAAAAACCCAGGCCATAATAGTTCATTATGACAAATTGCGTAATTAACAAAAACAAAAAAAAAGATGTAAATATTAAAAAAAAGGGGCAAATATTACTGCAAAAATGTGGATGCATTTTGTTTCTGTTATTGTATCATTATCTGCTCAAGTCCAAGTAATGGAGTTTACATCCCTACATCACAGTATGTGCTGTACTACGTCCTCGTCAGGAGAACCAGACCATAGTTTGAACACTGACTGAACAAATGTTGTAATTTTTCCGGTGAGGATAGTCTCACATTTAAAGCTGAAGGACATGTGTTTGTGACATGAGTGTTCAAGATTACATTTTTTATTAGAATTTGATTTACTAACTACGTATGTGACTCCAGTAGAGGATCAGTATACCAGTTACCCTTGGTCTTATTCTGGGTTTTATATTGACTAACATAACCCAGTTAGTCATCTCGCTGTATAAATGATGCATCAGTGTGTGAAGCAGTACAAACAGTGGGTTTATTTATAAATGTAATGCACACATTGGATGTCACACCCTCCTCTTCTCTGAAGCCTCTCCAGCTAGTCATGCCCTACATCACCTGTGCCTTAAAATGGGCATACACCCATTTTAACTGTAGAAGTGTATCTGAATATTACACTGCAAGCTGTAGATTTCAATTTAGTGCACGATAACTGTCATTCTATACAGACTAAATGGGAAAATGTCAGGAAGAGCAACAGAGGAGAGATTCCTCCTCCAGGACAGACAGACATGGAGTAGGTGCTTCATGTTCAGAGGAGATACCATGAACCATATAGTACAAATACAATGTAAGAATTACATTATACACCACATAACAACAATGTCTGTACCACAGAGAACCTCATGTAAAATGTGTGTTAAATTTAGTATGTTAAAGATTTTCAGAAGTAAAACTGTTTGGAGTGAACACTTCCAATTGTCACCAAAAGCTGGGCAGACCTTCACCATCCAACCAGTTCTGTACCCGAGACATGGAAAGAGGATGGACTACACAAGCCTATCACTCCCACAGAGGGAGAGGACACGGACTATGGAAGGGCTTTTAATTGTAGTCAACAGTTGATAAAAAGGTGTTTAACAACAGTTTCATGTATGTTGAGTTTTGCCTTTTTCTTCTACAGATTTAAATTTCCATCAGAATGCAACTGTAACAGCTTAGATGAATGAATGAATAAAAGATAATTAAGTGTTACGCACGACACAGAGCATAATATGGGGTTTGCAGAGTTATCAGTACTAATGTCCTCAACAGCTTATAGAACGTCGGATCCTTTCCTAAGAGAGACATTGCGAGCAGGGATCTTTGTAAATCTTCCTACACAGGACCACAATCTAATGTGTGCTTTTTGGTCTGGAACCCACTCAAAGCTGTCAGGGCTTTTTTATCCTAATGGTCTAAAATGTCCAAAAAACATTTCCCCTGGATGATCACATTCTTCTCTGCTGTGAAAGGGGAGTGTCTCACAGTATTTGCCGTACTGGCTTTATTATGAGCTTCCAATTCCGCTACTCCACCTCAGACTTAGCTTTGGGAATCCTGCCTGTCAGCATACGGTGTTCCAGGATACAATGGCAAGTTGTGTCACACTTGTCCACTTACTAAATGTTCCACCTGAGCTGGACAGGAAAATTGGAGGAGGCTGATCTTAAATAGTCTTGGACCTTCAGCACAGCTGAACAAGCCTTAAAGAGCTAATAAAGCAGTATTTTTGGCACACTTAGATCTCAAACTTGCTGAAGGATCTTCTCACAATTGGGAGTCACCATGCCCAGCGAGAGTGAATTCCAATGAGCTGGAAGGCTCAGCTCAAGGGTCTTACAGCCAAAGTGACATTATGTCTACACAAGGAGCAACCTCCTCTGTTCTAGACAGAGCTGTCACATCTGAAATAAAGGCAGCTGGGACTGAGCTGAAAGAGTGCATGTCAAAATTAGGGATGTGGGTGGTGGCCTGATAGCCTATTGGTTAAGGTGCATACCACATATCCGCAATATCCACGATTCTCTCTACACTGCGTCTGTCAAATAAAAAAAGCAAAACTTAAAAAAACTTTTAAAAAAGAGAGATGTGGAGAATCTTTTGGTTAAACTTTAAGGGGTATTTCACCACTGAAAAGATGGTCTTTTCATAAAACTGGGCTGTCTATGCAGTAGAAAGATGCAAATATTTTTGAAATTGGTGCTACATGGCCAGAGAAAACAGAGAGAAAGGGCTGTGGTATTCCCTTTTGCTCAAAAGGTAGACAACCTAAAAACAACCAGAATGCACTGGGCCTGTCGCCCTAACTCCTACAAACAGCCGCTTAGAGCTACGAACGTCAGGCTAAACTCTGACAGTACCGCCAGGTAACAAACTGGGCCAGTGTATGTGCTAAGCTAGTCTCATAAAAAACATGTTTTGTATGTTTTTACACTGTACGGTTGCCGTGTTAGTAACAAAATACTGTTGCTGTAGCACTTTAGGGTCAGACGTCCGTTTCGCCCTGCTGGCTTTGGTTGTTTTTTCCAGTTTCTTTTTGGGATCCTGAAGTATCAAGTCTCAAGCACTCCCCTGTCCATATGTGGCCAGAAGCTTTGGAGTAACGTTACACATGCTTGTGCCCCTTCCTCTGTAGATTCAGCAACTTCTTCCAAAAGAAACTGGCCTTGGTGAAATTTACTGCAGACTCCACTTCTGTTTCCATTGGTGCACATTTACCGCAGCAGCACCACCAGCTGTCGCTGCCCCGAAGTAGCCCCGAATGTCTGATTCCAGCGTCTTCCAAATCTACAGGAACATTGCCCTCTGTGGTCGTTCTAGCCAGGTGATTTATGGACAGGATGTTTTGATTTGAGCGTAGAGGAGCCACCCCTCTCTCGATCCAACTGTGGACTGTCCGTGGAGGTAGGCATACAAAAAATGCGGAAGTACAATCTGTAGTTCGAACAACAGCACTAGAGCTGGCAAAAAATGAACGAAACGCAAATGAGCGGGGAGCTCTGGATGCAGGTAACATGAAGGGAAGTTAAACACTGTTCATTTGCATATACTACCCACACTGTAATGATACAAAACTGGCAAAGTTTCCCTTTAAGAATAGGTTGAGTCATGATGTGGTTTTTGAGGCTTGAGAGTAGCTCGTTAGATTATATAGAGAAAATGGAGTCCATTCCATTATCAGCAGCTCAGTCAGTGATTTCACAAGTTAAACATACAGCAGCAGAATATAGTGCTATACTATGCTAGTTAGCCACAGGACTAAACCTTTGGCTGACAATAAGTATTTAGCTGTAATACCTGACAGTAACTGATACAGGTAACTGATCAGAGCTAAATAACCAACCGTGTCTCCTAGAAATTCTCTTGTGTTTTAGGGGAAACATACTTGCTGCTTGAATTATGTTCCTGGCAACGTTTTTCTGGTGTAGGAAATGTTACATATATGTACCGCACAAAGAACAGGACTGTGATGCTGGAGGCATGGTGGTCACATCTAAGTCCCCCGTGCGGTTAGGTTTAGGCAACAAAAGCATTGGTGGGGCTGAACGAGTGAACCCAAGTGCAAACTCAGAAGAGGAGACAGGAATAAGGTAAATAGGAAGTTTATTTAAAAAGGTGTGGGGAAGCTTGGGCTGGTAGCTGGAAAGCAGGGCTGAGGCTGGGGCTGGTGGCTGGGAAGTTGGGGCTGGTAACTGAGTAGAGCAGGAGTCCAGGGCTGGGGAGCAGGGCTGACATGGCGAGGATCAGGAGACAGGGGCCGGAGCCAGATCAGGCAGAACTGCAGGGGAGAGGGGAGAAAAGGCTAACAGACAACAACTGGATAGCTAGATATTTTCTGGCAAAAAAGGCTGCGTGGAAGTGGAGTATTAGTAGAGGCCTTGATTTTGGGATGGGTTACAGCTGGTGGGGCTCTGCTCTGACTCCAGCACACCTGTCTCCGCTCACACAATCACACCCACACACAGGGAGAGAGCCAGTCAGGGAGTGGCAGCAGGTCAGGGAGACAGAGGTAGAGGGCGTGGTAGGTGACATTGGTTCAGGTTTAGAAAAGGTGATGGTTTTGGTGAAACTGTAATAAAGTGAATACTTAAAGTCACTGTTGACTAAACCACAAAAAAGTATAATGATGCTTTAGTTGCTGCGAGCAGATATTGTAGGAAAATGAAACTGAAATACATTGTCACTGAACATTTTGCTGATGCGTTCAGTATTTATAAGTTAATAAATAATGTTTCCTCATTATGTTGATATACAGCATAATCTGAACAACATTGCATTACTTTTAAAATGTATTTGTTTGTGCAAATTAGTAGTATAAATGTAATGTCTAGTCGACAGGGTTGAAGTAACACTGCATTTCACAGCAGTTACGTCTTTGGTGGAGCACAGCCATATAAATACAATAGACTGACGACAGATTACATCATATCAGTCACATCAGAGTCCCAGCTTGCTCATTTACACTGTTTTCTTTTTCTTCATTTTCTTGTGCATAAAAAATGATAAGTCATTATGAATTGAGTAATCATTATATTGCAGTTGCATAAAGGAGCATGAAATGTGCATGACATTCCCTAAACATCAGTAACCTGTAGCCTATGTTTTAATAGATACAACAATATGAGGAATGAGTTACACTGATAAATGAACAGTACAGCCTGTAGGAGATCTTATCGGGGGGAATGAAGATTAATCAGATTTTAGAATTTTTAGAATTTCAGAATTTCAAATAGGATATAATTAATATAAGTCAGTGCTATCATTTAGGGTTTTTTAGACATCAAGCCCTGTATAGTATCCCTATATCCCCATAATACTCATATAGGGACCTGACCTTAAGTGATGTCATGGGATGTCATGTGATGTGATACATGGGCAATTACTTCTTTAACCAGTTCAGTCTGCAACAGCAACTGAATGCCACATGTGATAAAGTAAATTTCCCACCACTTGCCAAATGAACCATTTCAGGCAAATGCCTTTTTCCAAAGCTACTTACAATAAGTGCATTCAAGCTTGATTGAACAAGGGCTAGATGTCATCAAAAATTAGACACACAATACACAGCTATTTAGGACTTTTTTTAGTTAGTGCAAAGGGTGTACACTGAAGAGGTGGCTTTCATCCTGCATGTGCAGTGAATGCTGTCCTGACTTCAGTGGAGAGTTCATTCCAGAACAGAGAAGATCCTTAATTTGACATGAGCAACCACAGGATCCTAGAAGTGACAGGCCAGCCAAAACACACATGGCGATGCTAGGGTTTGAACCCAGGACTTCATATAGTACCCACACTAAGCCTCGTCCTGACATTTTATTTTCTCTGAGTTGTATTGGTATAAACCTTCTTCATTGCTCTGATTTCACTCTGGTTAGACCAGCAGTCAGCACCATGTTCCAATGCAGCAGTGGTCCTGTTCTGCTAAAGGGTGGGAATGACTATTAAGGTCTGTGGGTACTTCACGACTTGATGTCACAGAGCACTGTGTTCAGGTAGAGCCCGGAAATCAGCTGCTTAGTGACATCCAAAGACTATTCATACATGTTTACGGGTCAGCCTTCATACCATGACAGTAATGTTAACACCATTTACTGCTGCAGCTGCCACCACTTCAACATCCTCTGTGTATGTTGAAGCTTTGGTATTGTTGATTTTGTTCTAACTCTAAAGTTCTAATGGTTTTGGTGTGTGTGTGTGTGTGTGTGTGTGTGTAAGTTGCTGACCTTAACATAAGGCTTACCAAATTGTTTCCACCCATTTTAGCTGCTGAAACCTAACCCTAACCTTAGTCAAAGTATTAATAATTGCCAGGTGGAGGAACTGAACTATATTTGAAAATGGCCATCATTTTTGTGTGGAAGGTAGTGCATTCACAAAATGTTATGTCCACAAAAAGTCTGACAGTTGGTCTGTCCAACACTTTGATCACAAGCAAGACACCTTGACAACTATTGACAAGATTGCCTTTAGTGACTCTAGTGACAGACAGGAACCTGCAGACGTTGCAGTTATATGTTATGTGTCTAAAGCACAAGGTCACCTGGAAGCTCCTAAGAAGGAATTCTAACATCTGTATTGATCACCTGACATTTTTCTCCAGCACCACCATCATCCCAAAATTCCCATAGTTCTTGCACACAAGAAATATCAAAATCCAACGGGCAGATTGGGAGACATTTACTGTGCCCATTTAAGAGCCTCAGAGGATAAACCTTTTCCATTTTGGATATTACTGGGTCTTTCCTCTTGTGAAACCTTCAGGAGAAAACTGTCAGTATGTTGATCACCTTGAACAAATCACAGAGTACTTGTCTAGTGAATCTGCTCAGCCACATGCTGCTGTCAGTAAAGTGTTTTTGCTTAGTTCATCTCTCAGCCTATGTAGTTACACGCATACATCTGACAGATGGCTGAATGAAGGAAAAATGGGGGTTTAAAAGAGTATGGTGTTGACAGGGTGCAACACTTTCCTAAATGTGGGGTGTCATGAATATTTCAGCTTCTAATGGCCATTAGCAGGGCTTCAGACTTGTTGTGCTTTTGAGATGTTTACTTAATGTGTATGATTTGTGCATGCATGTGTGTGTGTGTTTGTGTGTGTGCCTTCCTGCAGGTGCGTGCCAGTGCCATAGCCCAGGATGCGGACCAGAACTATGACTATGCCAGTAACAGCGCTGTGCTGCATTTGGAGCCAGGAGACGAGGTCTACATTAAACTAGATGGAGGCAAAGCTCACGGAGGCAACAACAATAAGTACAGCACTTTCTCTGGATTCATCATCTACGCTGACTAGACAACAACACATTCGTGCCCTCAGCTATTACAGGCCTCGTGGCCCAGTCCTTCTACAAATCTTCCCTCTACAAATAAGATGCTCAGACTTTAAAAGTGTGGAAAAACCAATATAAATCAGCCTTCATAATCTGCATATTATTTTATTTTCTATTTTCTGCCAACATCACTGTCCTCAGTGCAAGTGACTTTGGTCAGTAACTTCAGTGAAATGGTTGAATTGTCAAAGTGTGGGATCAAACCATATTCTGTATACCATTACGTCACTTGAACTTCCAGCTGATGTGTTTATGTTAATATATCACAAAGTGATGGTGGCGAGGGGAGAGGGAGGAATGTGTGTGTGTGTGCGTTGGGGGGTGGGGGCAGAATGGACAGATAGAGACCCTTCATTCTTAAATCTGATTGGGCCACAAGCTGCCTGTCAACAAATCAAGTTGTCTTTCAACAAACATTTAAATCAAGAAAACATAATCTAAGAGAAAGTGGAAAAGAGGAAATCAAATGGAAATGCAGCAGCTAGTAGGTAGTTCTAAAATCTGCTGCTGTGAAAATAACATGGAAAAGACAGAATATATTTCCCATAATAAACATAAACATAAAAACTACCTTTTTCAAAGAATGGAATCATTAATAAATATGAATTATATGTGATCAATTAACACTTACCATTGAAAGTATTTGAGCCTGTACACTTTTTACACAATCTGTTTATTTTCTCTTGTTCTGATTTTAATATTAATCATTATCTAATAATGTGCTGATTCCTCTTCATTGGTTTGTAGCACCATTTCCACTAAAGTGTTGCTTTCATAAATTAATGTTTCTGAAGATATAAGGATTTTACACATTTGACAAGTTTTAAGCCTGTCTGGAATAGAGCAGACACACTGTTGTTTAAACATTACTTGCATAAACTAAAAACTTGGCACGGAATTATTTGTTGATTTATGTCAAGCTTTACACAGGGAGAATGTTTGGTAAAAATAAATCTGAAAGCATGATTGTAGTGGGGGCCCGTGATGATTTTTTTCTGATGTCTGCTGGGTGGTTTTCAGGGAAACCGTGAGTAGAAGAAGGAAGTGAGGGCGCCCATTTTGAACTTCAACTGCTGTTGCAAGAACTGGGTCGAAAGTGAGGGTCTGTCCCAATACCCACACTTACATTCTTTAGCACTTAAAGGTTCCCTGTGGAGTTTTAGACCTCTAGTATCTCTATGGAGCTGTTTTTCTATGAGAGGGTCCCTGTTTTGTTCATCTCGTGCAAGTGCACAAGGATGCACACGCGCGCATGCTAGTGATGCAGTACATATGCCTGCCCATGACTTCACACTATTCCACTGATCTACAGGTTGAGGTAAGATATGCTGCAATGAGCCAGTAAAGGCAGGAAAGAGGAAGACTGCATGCTAGTGAATATGGATGTAAACAATGTTGGATTTAAAATCCATCCACCCATTTTCTGCTGCTTATGGTCACAGTGGCAGCAGGCAGAGCAAGGTTGTCCAGAGGTCCCTCTCCCCAGCAACGTTTTCCAGCCTGTCCTGGGGGATCCAGAGGTGTTCCCAAGCCAGATGAGATATATAATCTCTCAAGCATGTTCTGTGTCTACCCCAGGGTCTCCTACCAGTTGGACGTGCCTGTAAAATCTCCACAGGAAGGCATCAGGAGGCATCCTGATCAGATACCCGAACCACCTCAATTGGCCCCTTTCGACGCGAAGAAGCAGCAGCCTATCTCTAAGGGTGAGCCCAGCCACCCTACGGAGGAAACTCATTTCGGCTACTTGTATCCGCGATCTCATTCTTTTGGTCACTCCTCGAAGTTCATGATCACAGGTGAGGGTTGGAATGTAGATAAACTGGTAAATCAAAAGCTTTGCCTTCAGGATCAGCTCCTTCTTCACCACAATGGTCTAGTACAATGCCTGCATTACTGCTGACTACTGCACCAATCTGCCTGTCGATCTCATGCTCCATTTTACCCTCACTCATTAACAAGACCCTGAGATACTTGAACTCCTTCACTTAGGGTAGCAACTCACTCCCAACCTGTAGGGAGCAATCCACCATTTTCCGGCAGAAAATCATAGCCTCAGACTTGGAGATGCTGGCTCTCATCCCAACTGCTTCACACTTGACTGCAAACCACCCCAGTCTGTTCTGAAGGTCACAGTCTGATTAAGTCAGCAGAACCACATCATTTGCAAAAAGCAGAGAAGCAATTCTGAGGTCCCCAAAATGGAATCTCTCCTCCCGCCGGCTGCGCCTTGAGAGCCCATCCTCAGAAATCACAAACTGAATCACTGACAAGGGACAACCTTGACCACTGAAAACACGTTTGACTTCCTGCAGAGTATATGGACAAAACTCTCTGTCAGGTTATTTTAGGACCGGATGGCTCATAGCAATGGCCCCGGTACCCCACACTCCCACAGTAGACCTACCCCTCCCCGGCGGACATGGTCATAAGCCTTTTCCAAGTCCACAAAACACATGTAGACTGGATGGGTATACTCCCATGCCCCCTCAATAACCCTACAAGGGAAAAGAGCTGGTGCATTGTTCCACGACCAAGATGGAATCCACATTGCTCTTCCTTGACAATCGGTTGGAGGTTCGACAGTCGGTTGGAGCCTCCTTTGCAGCCTGGCATAAGTTTTCCCAGAGAGGCTGAACAGTGTGATCCACCGATAATTGGAGCACAGCCTCCGGTGAGCGTTGAAGTCCACTAGCAGAACTATAGACTCCCTTTGCAGTACAACAGTCAGAACCTCACTCTCAGCGACTTCCAGCTGCATAGAGGTGACCCTCTTGTTCTCCGTGGAGAACTCCAACACTGCAGCACTCAGCCGGGGGCTTGTGAGTATCACCACAGTGTCTGGCACTTCTCAACCTGGGCAACTCCAGAAAAGCCCCTCTCCAGGAAGATGGTTCCAGACCCAGTGCCATACATAGAAATGAGCCCAACTGTATCTAGTTGGTATCTCTCCACCTTCCTTGCTAACTCTGGTCCCTTCCCCACCAGAGAGGTGACATTCCACGTCTCTAGAACCAGTCTGCTATGCCAGGGACCAGCCCGCCTGCTTTACCGGATCCATGTAGTCCTTTTGGGCTGTGCCCAAATGGGTCCTGGCCATGTAACTTTTAATGTAAGCACATTGCTTGATTACAAGAAAATTCCACAGGGCCCCTTTAAATGAATACGTGACGGCAGGTAGTAGGCAAGTGTGTCCCATGTTCGAAAAATGCCAACACACAATACACTCAACCCATACTTGATGCGCACGTCTCCTAATATCACTTCAAAGCAGTATTCAGAGCTAAGTGTATCCCACCCCTAATCCAGGTGGTTGCCGTTGTCTGTACAGTGCAAACAGGAACTGCTAGAAGCCAAAGCAGCAGGACTTTTCATGATGCACTTTTTGTTTCTCATGTTTTTCATAGACACTTCAAATTAACCTAACTTTTATCAGGACCTCCTCTCATTGCATGCACAAAAAGAAACATGGCCCAATGAGCTATTATGGCCCATTTTTTGTTAATAGCTTTCTCAGTTTTTTTTATTTTTTATCATAGACACTTCAGATCAACTGGCCTTCACTTATTATATTCACAACCTCCAGTTTTTTAAGAAAATCATGCAATATGGCTCAATACAGTTCTGACTTGTATTTTACCTCTAACCTCTTGTTCTACTATTGATTTCTACCCAGACAATTAACAGTTACACAGCTTTTATTTAAACTGAGTTCAGACTTTGTTTATTGTGGTTTATTATTTGATTCATTCATGTGTATGGGTAGAATGCTATGTTGTGTTTTGTTGGCAGCTATACTCTAGTGGAAAACACTCTAGTGCAGGAAATGAAGCAGTCTAGACAACTTCTGGTAAGCAAGGCATTATAAACCAAATACAGATATGAATACAGATATTTTTATGACATAAACAGATACAGGGTACAGATACAGATAGTAGCTTTGTGTTACACCCCTAGTAGCTCCCACTGAGGACATGGAGCGCATGTCCTTGGTGTTGTTTATATTTCTTTTGACTCAATATATATTTTTAGATACAATAAAATAAACAAAATACATAAGTTTTGATCAAAGCAGAATTTAGTATTTTCCCACCAGAATTATATTCCTGTCAGTAAGACCATTATGTTAAGGATTAGGAGGGGTGGGTTTCACTGAAGGACTTTTGACTCATAAGCTTGTTATTTCTAAAATCTTGGCTATGGCCTTGAATACAGCATGCTTGTTTGCAGTCTCCACAAAGTCAGATGAGAAGATCAGTTTGGTTTGTCTGCATCTAGCACTTACAGTACATCTAGGTTAGCCATAGCTGGTTGGTCTTAGCACATAGTGCAGTGTTGGTACTGTTCCTTGACCAACAACTGCTAGGGCACAGAGACAGTGCACAGAATCTGAAAAGTTCTGCAGTTTCTGTGAACAAAGCCCAAGTGACACAGCTGGTGATGAAGATACAACATGTAAATAAGACATGGAGTTGTTAGAAGGATATTTCTTCCTTTTTTAATGCAGCTAGACTGTTTCCAGTGCTTGAAGTCTTGAAGTACCTTCACATGCCACTGTTGGTAAAACGTGTATTTCCCAAAATGTCAGATTGTTCCTTTTAAACCACATACCACATTCAGTATTTGTGAACTACTGTACACTGAATGATGTTAGTATATTAGCTGCTTTAACTCAGTGCTTCCTGACATTCAGTGGTGAGTTATTAAATATTTGTGCTGTTAAGGGCATACAGTTCACATCCCTTTGAGAATGAATTCTTCATACTTCTAATGAACCAGTTATGATCAACCAACTGTGGCTGTTGGTCATTGACAGTAGTGGTTGGACCTTTTGGAAAGCAGCATAATCACAGAGGTTGCCAGAGCAGTAGACTGTATGTGCACACATTCTCTTTTTGCCCATGAATTAGTGACTGGACAAATGCCAGTGAATAAGATGTTACATGAAACCACCATGATCTTGGTACAGTATGTATCACAGTAAGTATGTATGGTTCAAAAACATGGTGGAATAAAAAAGAAAGTTGCTAAAAATCTACAATACAATAAAATTTAAATCTGCCAAACTTTATGAAATTGCAAATGCAAATGAATGAGTTGTTTACCACTTCCAACCAAGCACTGCTTTTCTTGCAAACCTGGCATCTACAGTATGAAGCTACAGCTGACTTCATCACTTCTTTTCCTGACCATATACATTGGGCTTACAAAACTTTTTTTTAATGTTTTCTAATAACAGTGTGAAGTATTGCATTATGAACTGAAAGCACTATGCAGAAGTAGAGAATAACAATTTATCAATGTATGGTGTCATGTATCTTAAAGATAGAAAATGTGGATCACTGTTTCTGGAATCATGTGTAAATACTGTAGTGATACAAACTGTTGTTATTTTTTCTGTCTAACCCATGTACAGAATGACAGAGAGCACATAGGAAATTATTTAAATAATAAATTAATCAACTCATTAATTCAGTAATCACTGATTGTCTTGAAGTTATAGCCTCACCAGTGTATTGGTGTGAAAGGCATATGTATGGTAGATACAGTGTCAGGTGTGTGCAATACTATAAAAACTTTGCACTCTTATTTTGTCTTACAACAGTCTGTACTGTTACCTCAACAATGTCTCCATTAAATGGACAGAAGAAACATTGTGTCTGTATTGGGTTGATTTGTTTCTGTTCAAACATCCTCAGGAGGACTTGTGTGTTTTTAATGGTGAGTCTCCTCATTTCTAGGAATGCCTCCTTTGAATATGGAACTCCAATATGTTCAATATTATATGAATAAATTGTGTAAAATATATAAATGAACCAACAATGTTTTGAAATAATTAAAGAAATTATTAAAACTCAGCTCACTCATTTTCATAACTGAACTTTCCCCCAACTAAGAGAGTCTACCATATATAGCCAAATAACACATGAATCATGAAACAAAAACAACTGAAGCAAACACAAAGAGGTAAATAAGAAAATATGACTGAAATCTTGATTAGAAACTGAACTAGGACCATAATCTAAATATAAAAAACATGGTCCTTGTGTCACTTTAAGTTCAGCTTTATATAACTTTGTATATGTTTTATATCTGACATTATGCAGTAGTTCCCACACTTATTAAAAAGTCAGAGAAACATATTTCAGTACCATATTCTCAGAAGGAAAAGGCAGCGCAAGGCTCTGCAGTCCTGGAAAACTGGGCAGTGGAGACTCAGGTACAGTAGATAACAGAGAGAGACGAGCCACAGCAGTCTGTAACAGGAGAATGATGCAACATCTGCATCTGCAGAGGACTTACAGACCTGGGGAATTAAACTGGCTTACCTTACACCTGCTCGACACCAGCCATACAGTGAAAGCAGCACAACTGCAGTCCTCCCTCACTGGATCGGTTCAGCCACACTACTGTTGTGCACTCACAACCCAATACACATAAATGTGGTTACACACATAAGTAGTGAGATAACAGACTTGAAGCACCCAGAAAAACACTTCAGGTTGCAGTTGTGTGTGTAAAGCACAACCTGCTATGCAGCAAATGTGGACAGTTGTATTGATCAGAGTTTGTTAGACTAATGTGACGCAGACAACTGAAAAATGACGCATGCCCACCGGCTTGATTTGAAACAAAAACAAATCTTTAATCTTAAAGGTGCCCTGTTGTAAACAAAGCATTGGTGTACATTTGAGTATACTGCCAATATCTTTACAAATCAGTGTTACTGCTAAGACCTATGCAGGGTTGTTGTCTGTGTGTGATGATCTGGTAAGTCGCTGTACTGCACACTGTCGGCTAGCTGCAGCACTGTCAGTACACTGAACACTTATCATCTCTGAAATGAACGTGTAGGATTCCAGTTTATTGAACTAACGCATACCCAGTCCTCCCCTTTGTCACCAGTGGATCAGGAGCTGAGTTATTATTGTAGAGGCCATAACTTCTTGGACTTTATAGTGTAAATAAGCCACAGCTGAATGTCAGGCATCATTTTATCAGGAGAATCCTGATAGCAACAGCCTGAGCAGCACAGAGACACACAGACAGGTGAGCTGCAGGTGAGCTCTGATCTTAGAGTGAAATGTCTGGCTGTGAGTTAATGCTGAGCTGATTAAAAAGTAAATACAAGTTTAAAGTGTTGTTAATGGTAATGTTAGATTGCATTTTTATTAACTGCAGAAAACTTTTCATTTATATTGTCAAATCACCAGACTGACAGAGTTACAGAATCTCAGGTGAGGTTTGAAGATTGTTTACAGGTTCAAACAGAGTTGCACATTACCTAGAAGTTGTTATCCATTTAACATTTATAGTGCAACATTTTTAATTATTAATTTTAGTGGCAGTTTTGTATTAATAAAGTCAAATATAAAATATCTGTTTAAAACCAGAGAAAAATTCACATGATACATGTCCTGTTTTAGGCAAGTTATATGAGCAAATGCATATTAAATGAAGTAAAAGTTTTGCAGACTCAAGCTATTCATGTGTGTACACTATATGTGTGCACACATGTGTGCATATAGAAGAGAGAAAGAGGTAGTGCACACATACACAACTATGTCTACTGATCCCTACCAAAGTTAAAACGTAACCTACACCGTTGCTCTTTAAGCCTCTATTTCAGTTAGGTCTCTCCTGATAGAGCTATTGTGGTCTCACATTGTATCTCTACTAACATACAGGGTTCGTACAGCTTTTTAAGAGTAAAATTCAAGCACTTATTAAGCACTTTCAAGGTACCTAAACCACAAATTTCCAGACTTTCAAAGCCTTTCTCATCACATCTAAATTGTTACTATAAATGCCTGGAGACAACAAAGAAATATGTTGACGGGATTGTTTCATTACATTAAAAGATTTTTGGTTTCCGTGAGTGATTGTGTAGACGATTTTGCCCATATCACATGGTCCTAATACGCTGTTTGTTTTGTTCAACATCTTAAACAGCTGTAATGACCATTGCAATCTTCTTTAGGCTTTCAGGTGTTTTTTAAACAAAAGAATAAATTAGACAGGTCTTAAACATGTTACCATTTTTGTTTCATTTGAAGCTATGTTGGACAGTATATAACACAAAATATAAGTATCGCCATATTCAAATTCACATGATAACTTTCTATGGCCCAGGCAAGGAGGGAGAAAACTTGCCATAACGGCTACATAGCATTTGTAAATGGACCTGCAAATGTAACAAAGTGCAAGCAGTGGTGAAGGGCAGTGAAGGAGACTGCTGAAGACAATGTTCACACCTCGTAGTGCTCCAGATGGAGGCTGGGGCCCGGCTGACAGCGCAGCAGCACAGGGGCCTGCTAAAAGTCGAACAGCTCATTGTGCTGGAAACGCAGCCCATCCACCCCGCCAACACAAGGCAAGTCTGTGCTAAACCCAAAAGACATGTAGTGGGGTGTGTTCTCTTGGCCTTGGTTCCAATACGACCCAATACAAGTAAATAAACTTGACACACACACGTGCATGATTTTTTTTACAAATCTTTTATGTGATGGTCAGATCCCACAGAGAAAACGCTGTCCTTGTTTCCTGTTCTGTAAAGGCACACTCTGACACGCGGGGACATCCTTGGCCCCTGGACTAGCTTTTTTGTTCTTCATCATACTTTTCCTATTTCATCGCTATGAGTGCATGTTAAATCATTAACTCATTCATTATTTTCTCAACATTTGCTTTTATTCTCACATTGTCAACTTCTTTTTTGATTTCCCATTTACATTGCTGCTGATGTTGTATTCTTATACAACTTGTGCGTGGAAACAAATTTAAAACTTTTTTCTGTTTCATCAGTATATTCTTTTAAAATGACAATGACCATGCGTAAAGCAAGAGGAACAAATCCGTATTAAGGTTTGTGGGGAGTCCAGGTCATAAAACAATAAATAACACATGCTTTGACGTAGTGAAAATACAAAATATTCAATATTCAAATAATGTATTTTTAAAAATTTTCATCCCCTATCCCATCCAAGTGCTCACATCACCGTTCAAAGGCACTTCAGTATGAACATCAGTAAGTGAAGGCATCACCGTTGGTACAGCAACGTTCAGCGCTGACTGTGACCGTCTTAGTTCAGTACGTTCAGACTGGTGCTCGTCCGAAGCTGTTACTCAGTTCAGTACTAAAGTAGCCTACACATGCTTAGCTACAACAGCTTAGCAGTTTATCATTTAAGACAGAGTTATCAGATTATCATTGTTTCTTTAATGAGCTTTTAAAGAGGAAGTAACGTAGTATATATCACAGCTGAGCGGACAGCGATGCTCTCAGTCACCAGTGAGGAGCTCCACTGCTAAAAGCTACTGATTCAGTCAGTGTTAATGCTGATTCAGTGTAGTCAGTTCACTTTGAAGATTTGTTGTGCACTGAACGCCTCTAAATACAGTACTACTGCAGCCGACAAGCGTTTCTTAGCTTCTATAGTTTCAGGTGAAACCATTTCTTTCCACTCTTTTTTGCAGGTGCCATTAATTCACTGCTCATATTGGAAAACAGTATTTTCTTTTATTTTCTATTTCAGTCAGAATTGTTTATTGTTTTTCCTTCCCTTGGGTTGCATTTTTCTGTGTTGTATTTGCTGAGGTAGATAGCTGATTTAACTAAACCTTGATAGCTGATAGCAAGAAACAATTTTATAAGTGCCCAGTGGCTTGGATCACAGGACTTTTAAGATTATGACCAGTTTTGAAATTGGGTTTCATCAAACTCATAAAGAGAACTTTGACTGGTTAATTGCTCTCAAATTGTGACCACACTCAGGTGACTAGAATAGATCACAGGAGTGCACCCTGTGCTATACAATGTTAGTGAGACTGTCTTTCCAGAGAGACACACATCACCTAACACTGTCTCTCTCTCACTCACAGGCTCACCTCTCTCTCCCTCTTCTGACCCCTCTGTCTGTCTCTGTCACTATCACATAAGAAAGTTCTCTCACTCTTTCTTTCTTTCTCTCTCTCTCTCTCTCTCTCTCCCACCTACCTTTAAGCTCTCCCCATGTTGCAGTAAACACTTGCAAGTCAAGTGAATACTGACATGATGTATATAGTCAAAAATGACTGATTAGGCCTTTAAACTTGTAAGTAAGTTGTGTATTCAGGGGCAGAACCAATCAGATCACTCACACCTACCATATTCTACATACCCCCCCCCCCACACACACACACATACACACACAAATAGACACCTCTCTCTGATGAAGGAGGGTTTGGTGGTGATAATAATAATAATAATGTGTTGTGGTTCTGACTCCTGCCTGCTGTCATTCATCACCCAGAGTCCTGTGTTGGAGCCACCTGTTTCAGCTCTGTGCCCTTCACACACACTGCATGAGGGGTGATTACAGACACGTGCACATACTGGTACCTCTTTTCTCATAAACGTACAAGTGCATATACACGCACACATATGAACATATACATGTGCTTGAGATTTGAGCGATGCCATTATCACAGTGCAAGAACCTACATGCTTATGATTCTTCAGACCTAACACACAAACGCACATATGCATGTGTGAACAAATGTTTCCCCTGAGTGGACTCATATTATCTGATAGAGCAGAGAGAGACTGTACGGGGCCAATTAAACTGACTGGTCATACAGCTATAAAATACTTTTAAGAAGACAGAATAGCTTGGTGGCAAAGTCTTCATACATTTCACAATGTACATTTAAATGCAATTAAAAAGAGGGAAATCATCAGAGATGTTTGGCAAAAAACAGTCTTCACTCATGTTACACCACTAGCTTTTTTCAGTGCTTTAACCCTCTTAAGCCACTTAGAAAGCTAAACAAATGCCTTAAAAAATGGCAATGGCAATGAGACAATGTCCAGTCGTGTAAACACATTGCAAGATTACTTACAACACAAAAAAACCCCACTGGAACTACTCTTACCAGCAGTCTGTTCAGCACCAGGCTTTCACAAAGTCTTGCTTCTCCCTCCGAATCATACCAACAGACCTCAACAGCCACAATATAACTACCACAGTTTTAAACTCATAATTGAAATACAATCTATTAATTAGTCTGGAAAACAGGTTAGATATGATTACTCACACTTGCGGCCAACTAAAGCACATATAAAGCTGTGGAAAAAGATAATACAGCTCAGGAAATTGTTTTTATGCCCTAGACTGACCTCAGCACACTATCTGGTTACTCCCTGTGGTTTTAGGAACTAGTTTGGTCTACATGTGTAACCTGTGTGAAACGAGAACTGCCCACCTCCTGATCTGAAGGCCATCTCTTTGCCCCAAAGTTGGACTGTCTTGGTTGGAAGTCTCTCATAATTGTTCGACTAGTCAGTTCAACTGGTCCCATCCAGACTCTCCCAGATAACAGCTGAAACACACAGTCAGACATGCATTTGTGTGTTGTTTGAAGACCCTTGAGCATGTGGATGTTGCATGTATGTGTTCTAAGAAAAAAAGAGAACATGTGTCAAGAGAAAAGGGGTACATGGCAAATTTAACCAGTCACATTTATGAAATATCAACATAGCTGCAGGACTGGGAAAGGTGGATAAGGTTGGAATGAATCCGAGTAGCCAGTAACCTACATCTTAGCTCACAAACTAACCAGATGAGAACCTTAATCTACTGCATGGGGGATGAAGCAGACATCATACTGCAGGGCCAAGCTTTATCCAGTGCAGAGAGACAACGGTACAGCGTGGTCAAAGACCCTTTTGAGTCATACTGGATGCCAAGGAAAAATGTAACTTACAAGATGGCAAGATTTAACCAAAGACTGCAGCATGCTAACGAGGCTGTAAACTCCTTCATTTACTACATTGCATGCCCTAGCAAAAAACTACAGCAGATGAGTTAATCAGACACTGTCTCGTGGTGGGACACCGGTCTATCTGAGAGAATGGAGTTGGACAAGGATTTGACAATACAAAAAGCAGTCAACATGGCAAGACAGTCGGAAGTGATAAAAAGACAGCAAACAGACCTCAGAGAAACTAAAAATGAAATTGATGCAGTGACGACAAAAGCTGCACATACCAAAGACCCCAAATCAGCCAAAACACAATCACAATCAGCTACGTCAAAAGCGCCATCTGATCGACAGCCATGCCACAGCTGTGGAAAATCTCCTTGGCATGGAAAATGGCAGTGCCCAGCTAGACATGTGACATGCTTGAACGAACGAACGAACGTCGAAGAGCAAACAGACTAGTGTTCTGGTATGGTTCCAGTACCAACAAAGCATGATTCAGTGCGTATTTGTGCTGACCTCACCTGTCTTAATGAAGCAGTCCGCAGAGAGAAATACATCCTGCCTTCAGTTGAGCAGACGCTTGGATCTCTCATAGGAGCTCGGGTCTTCAGCAAATTGAATGCTAACAGAGGATTCTGGCTGATTCCATTGTCCCCTGAGTCAGCTAAATACACTACCATAACTCTTTCTCTTTGGACACTACTGCTTCAACAGACAGCATCAGCCTGTGACCATTTTCAACGGATGATGTAGATGGTCCTCAATGGGCTGCAGGGAGTAGAATGTCATGAAGATGATGTTCTCATTTGGAAAAAAGGCCAACAGCAGCACGATGCCAGACTTCACACTGTGCTGCACAAGCTCCAGGAAGCCGGCATCACACTGAACACTGGAGGAGTGTGAGCTAGGCAGGCGTGAAGTCAAGTTCCTTGATCACATTCTGTCGGCAGATGGAGTGCAACCAGACCCGGACAAGGCAAAGGCCGTATAAGCAATGAAAGAGCCATCTAACACGTGAAGTTCGCAGCTTCCTCGGGACAGTTAATCAGCATGGAAACATTTTCACTGCTAATATACTTCATGAATCAATGTTAAAATTAGAACTGATACTGTTATTTGGAGTTTATCCTAAATCCATCAGGACTGGTCCGGAGCTGCACTTTAACATGTTTCATGAATACACCCTGAGCAGAAGACTGAGGTCATGTTGGGAAGTGTTGTGTTTGAAGAAGTGTTAGAGGCTAAATGACTTATGGTAAAGACAGATGTTTTTACAGTGTGTGAAGTGGAAAAAGAGGAGCTCAGTATTGACAGTAGACTTGTGACTTGTTCTATTTTAGTGTCTCTGTATGATGCATGACTTCTCCACCTGAGCTGAATATTTGTAGCAGACTCCACTAGCCTGGATTCCAGCTTCTGTGTCCCAGAAAGCAGCCTGCTGGCTCTGGTTTGTCAGCTGGAGAAATAACGGCAACATGGAGAAAGACGATATCAATGCTTCTTCTTTCCACTTGGCACAGAGTCGGCACATAGCGAGAGGATGACAATCCACCGTGTCTACTGAGCTATAGGGATGCACCTTTAAGCAGATCATTTTACACAGATTATTACATCATATGTACAAATCATGGAATGTGGTATGGGCATAACAATAATAAAGGAAGGTTGCGGTAATCATACAACAGATGCATTTCAGTCTGTCGACAGTGTTCTGAGAGGTTACACTGATGTCCCGTCATCACATCCTGACGTGGGTTTGAGAAAACATACAGCATATCCTGATCCATATGGCTGGTTCAACATATCACAACCCTCCTCCTGACCTGGGTTGAATGTGGATTTGATGCTGTTCAGGTTCATGCAGTCAGGTTTATTTGATTTAATTCAGGGGTACTCCAGCCATTTAGTAATTCACTTCCATAATATCGGGATTGAGATATCCTGACTTTTAGTCCATATCTGTCAAACTCCAACTTTCTTACAACTTGGGTCTTTGTTCCCATTTTAGGCCACTTTTTTATAAGTTATCATAACACTGGACTCACCAAAGTAAATGCTGAGATCTGGGAACACGGCGACATCAAGAAAGTGCTCAGACTGAGTGGTCAGATTCCAGCAACATAATAACATTTTATTTTTCCTAACTGGAAGATGGACATCCAAAGTGACAGTGCAGTAATTCAGTGCAGGGAAAGCAACTGCCCTATTGCATGAGGAGGGCAAAACAAAGTCAAACAAAATGATTATGATGTTAGAGTTACAGTAAGTAAAGCTAAACCTGTATTACACATTCAGTTGAAAAAACTTAACAAGTTTGAGGGTTTGGATTCAGTAGGCCTCTATCTGGACTTCACTTTTGAATTTTATGAAATTGACATATTGATGATAAAAATATGACATAGTTGTCAGGATACAGGAGACCCCTATGTGTCATTACTCAGGAGCAGAGGAATGTAGGGCCTCCACATTTGGGGGAAAAGGAGATCTAAAATCAATCCCTTGCTTTCCTGTAAGTGCTATTATTATCTGAGGGGCATCCGTTATGTTGACACTTTGTTCTGCTTAGTGCATGCAGCCAAGAAGGAGTCCAATGGCGACTCATGCTCCCAGTCCAGTTACATAAGAAAGTGATGCACTTTGTGATGCAGTAAAGAGTGGGTCAGGGACCACAAAAGGCTAGGAGAGCAGAAACAGATAATTGGTACTTTATAACCGGGCTCTTATTGATGTAGTTTTGACTAATATACAGTACCTATAGGTTACAGTGGCCTGAAGTTGCTCGCTGTGTTCTGGTAGAAACAGCAGAGTCCAGTGGAGCCAAGGAAAAAGTCTGTAAACCTGCTCTTTTAACAACAAAAACACCTCTTGTGCTTCATTTAGAATACTTTCTTCCAGTTGCATGATCCTCATCACATCCCAACATTCCAGTCAGTGGAACAAAACAGTGATGCACATAAATACATCCAGGTAGATTTAGCTCCAGCTGGAGGATCAGCTAGAGGAACATACAGTCATACTGGGTTAAAGAAAAAAACAACAACATTTCCCCCTAACTGTTTCTAATCATGCAGATACAGTATGTTCTACAGTATAGAAATGTGTTCTGTCTCCATCAGTAATATTGTTTTAACACAACAGGAAATCATCTAAAATATAGATATTTCATTATTAGAACAAACTCTTCAAATAGTATAAGAAATTAATTTGCATTTATATGGTCAGAAACATGTAAATGTTGAAAATGCTTTGGTCATTAAAATGCAGTAATACTGCAACTATAAATGGTCAGTAATTTATAGATCAGTGAGATTTATAAAGAAATTATTTACTCATTCATGACTGCCCTAACCCTATCAAGTCATTAATCACAACTAATAAACTCCTAGCAAAATATGTAATATATATTATATTACACATGTAAAATAAGAGGTACCAACTTAAACGTTACCATACAATAGCTTTTATTAAAGAAAATACAGTCAGCTCTGATTCTATTGAAATATTTAAGTTGACCAATAAAAGAGAGCATAAAAGGGCATTTACTGTGTACTACAGTGTATAGAAGTAGTAAGTAAACGTTAATGCATGATGAGGAGTTCACATAAAAAAAATAAAAATAAAAAACAAAGCTAGACCTTCTGTATTGTTGTAATTGATACCACAATGGTTCTGTCTTTTGTGTCCACATGAAATCAAAAACTGATGAATCAAACTAGACAACCAGCGCAAAACACAAAACTCAAGCATTCCTGAAATACTGAAGGCTGCAAAACAAGTGCTGGCTCCTCTCATAGGGAGTTAAAAGCTATCTGCTTCTTCATTTCAAATCCTTTGTTGTTGTGACACACAAGCCCGGCTTGTTTTTAGTGACCTCGGAGACTCTGGAGCAGAGAAAGACAATCCTGCTTAAGCTGAGAGGGCTGGGGAGGGTTTAGAAAACAGGCTGGGGACAGGGGGGGTCGCAGATGGGATCTCAGATGGGATAATTACCATGTGTCCCAAATCCTGCCAGACTCCCTCCTCTAATCCAAACAGGAAGAGAAAACACAGAGAAAAGTCCAATTATGTTCTGAACTTCCTTTTCTTTTAAAGCTTCTCTCTTTCTCCATATATCTCTCCCCATCCCATCTCCATTCAAGGTTCAGTAGTCAGATTCAGAATCAGCCGTATGAACGGTGATGCATTCACTTACTGTTGTATGTACTGATGTCCATTTAAACAGTGATGCAACTGGTTAGCTTAGGAAAAAAGTGAACGGACTACATAGTCAGTGACAATGAGTCTTTGAACTGAACCATTTGAATCGTTTCTGCCTCTATTAGAGAGGAAAACATTTTTTGGTTGTATTTTGTTGTAGCTCCGTCTCATCTGCATGCTGAATTCTGCCATTGGCTGTTGTGCTGCCTGTCTTATTTAATGTGATTGATGGCATTGCCCACCACTCAGCCATTACTGCAGGAGCTTTCACTCATTTCACATGCACTGAAGTTAGACAATGGCAACCCCACTAGCTGAAAAATACAGCTGATATGACTTTGTTTTTCATTAGGATCATTGCATGTGTACTTGGTAGAGATGTCAGCTAAAATGGCAGGTCATATCAGCTGTTGCTAATCAATGTTAATTCAGTGAGTAATCCAATAACAGGCCAAAATGAAACTTGGCAGTTGACAGGTATGTGGGCTCTCTGCAGCAGGTGTCTGTACTCAGCCAAAGATTGTTTATGAAGTATAAGAAGCATCATTCTGTAACACCCATAGACTGTATATAAAGATGGACGACGCGTCTCCACTTCCTCCCAGTGTAGAAAATGAAGCCAAAACATCCCGGATACGGGAGCTGCCATCATAGGCGCTGGTGATGTCATTTGGAGCCAGAGTCTGCGCAGTAGTGATCCGTGGTGGAGCCGCAGTATCGAGCTCCCACCTATACACCTGCCTGAACCAATCGTGAGTACACTCAGTTGTCAATCATGATGTGACACCCCCTTTTTATAGCATCAAATAACTAATTAAAATCAAACTTATCAGATAAATGAACACTTGAACAAACATCAACGTGATAAGAACTACCTAAAATGACAAAAACCATCTTCGGGAAAAATGTATTTAACGTGTACTTTGACTTTTCAGTTTGGCCCATGTCCCATCTGCTAACATGGAGGAGGCGGGGTTTATGACCTATACTGCAGCCAGCCACCAGGGGGCGATCGAGATGTTTTGGCTTCACTTTTGGCTAACTGTCACGTTGTCCATCTATATATACAGTCTATGGTAACACCACACAACTGTGTGTTTTTGTAGTTCCCAACAACTCCAACAGAGTGAGATGTCTTCTCTCTAGCATCAGCATGTGTCAGTTTCAGGAGTCGCATTCTTCCAGATCATATCCATAATTCCAGCTTATCAACTTTATAATTTTGAATCAGGACCTTCAGTATTTAGATCAATTAGCTTGTGAAAAATACTGACTTTAGAAGGCTACAGCTGTCATTACAATGTGTCAGGTACATATTTAATCAACATTTAGGTAAATATACTGTATAAGTTTGTATGCTATTTTTGTGGGATAAAACTCAAAGATAGAAAAAAGGCCGGTTGCATTGTATGTCTTCCAGGCTGAAAAAGGCCAGCTGACAAAAGGAGTGGGGTGTGTTCCTCCCAGATTACTCACTATATTATTGGACCACCTCACCTAAAGGGGTGTTTGTTGTGTGGCAAAGGCCTACTCAGGTGGCATGCAAGAGTCTTTTATGGTAACTGCATATCCTGTGGCAGGTCAAATATGTGAAATAGCAACAATATTGTAATGTGAAGGTGGAGATGATCCAGTATGAAGAGCAATACATGTATTTATGAACTGCCTCGCCCCCACAACAGAAGGGCCTTTCTGACCCTCTGAGACACACTTCTAAAATGCACATAAATCTGGTCTAAGGGTTTCTGGTGGTGGTCCACATAGTGATTTTTTCTGTGATGGATGATGTGCTGCTAACAATAGGCCTGCCTCTGTGTGTATTATTAAAGGAAGGTGTGTGTACCTGGGAATCCATGGAAGAGAAACAAACAGAAGCTCTTTATTGTGGGCTCCAGCAAAGGCAGCTTCAAGAGTCCGTGCAATGAGGTCACTGAATACCTGAGTGGGTCACTATGTACAAAATCTATGTCTGACAATTGTCTAGTGCATTCAGCTAAAACGGAACTAAAGAGTAGCAGTACCTAACTCTGAATTGAGGACTCTTAACAGAAACCTCATGTGAAATATGATATTTCACAAGTCCATAAACCACATGCCTGTATGAGAAATATCACATGTCAAATGCTGTCACGTGATATGTGAAACTGATGTTGTCTGATGTTTTGGCGATCCATTCAACCACCCGACCTCCTCCCTGCGCGCACTTTGTCGTTGTATAACAACGTCACCTGAAATCCCTCTGCTCCCAGGTGAACAGATGTCATCTTCGGGCACTGGCTGAAAGCACTCGTGCTGTTGTTCTTCTTGGGAGGACATTCTCTTTTATTCTTTCATCAGTTTATCTGAGTTTGACTTGATGAAAAAAAGTTATGAAAAATGCATTTTCTGATCTGCTCCTTTCAGAAAATCAAGTTCTTTTTTGGTGGAAATCAGACAAAATTGACCAAATATGCAATGCACCTTAACCATTTTAGCAGCAACACTAGTACTGAAGGAATATCTCATTGAAAACAATTTTTATCAATTTAAAATAGCTGCACATGACTGTACTGTGCAGGAGATAAGGTCAGGTTGAGATGTGTACAGGCCCTGCAGGAAGGTGACAGAGCTGTCACAGTGCATTGCCTTCAAACACCCAGAATGAACGTTTGATGCCAATCTGCTAAATCTCATGTAAACAACTTGATACCAGAGATAAATAAAGAAGACACAAAATAAATAGAGTACATATCCAAAACAAGTACGCACTCACATATTCTAACTATGTGACACATTCGACCCCTAAACAAAGCTCACATTAGGAATGTTTTAATTTATGGGACTCAGTGTCCCCAACATGGATGAAACGCGGCTCTATGTTATGGTGGGAATTCTGTTACCCTCATGTTAGACGTAGCACAGGAATTCTCTCAACATTTGAAAGTTTATTGGTTATGAAATATCTCCGCTGGAATTTATGTTAAATATGGCCATGGCTATTTATTGTAGGCATCTGAAAATAGTTTGTTTAGGCGCCCCATTGTCATTGAAAATCAATGGAAGGATTCTATTGAAGGTACATATTGGACAAATGACATAAGAGTTAGGCTTTCTCTGTG
Source organism: Macquaria australasica (assembly GCA_005408345.1). NCBI lineage: Eukaryota > Metazoa > Chordata > Actinopteri > Centrarchiformes > Percichthyidae > Macquaria > Macquaria australasica. The sequence goes on from SEMN01000386.1 coordinate 371,960, forward strand.
TGTTTGTGTGTACAGGTGAAATTCTATTCCAATCCTGTCTGTGTGAGACAGTGAGAGAGATATAATGGGTTTCCAATCCAACAATGGGATTACTAATATAATACATCCAATGGTAAGAAGCAGAAGAAGAGAAGTCCACTCAAATAACTTCTACTTCTACTCACATTGCTCCACGTCCAGGTGGGGGAGGGATACATGGGGAAGGTCGGAGGACAGGGCAGTTTGGAGGATGTGTGGTGTAGCAGTAGCAGTCTGGGCTTATAGCTTGATGGAGTAGGGAGCTGGAGAAAAGAGAAGCAGCCTAGAATACATGGTACTATATTCATTTTTTTTTCATTGTTTCGTTTTATAAATGAAGATGCAAATATCATTTTAATCTCCCAGTTAAAAACATTTAATCAGCGAGTCTATAGTAGCGTCTGTCAAACCACACAGAGACACCTAAACAGAGAATAAAGATATTAATAATTGTAAAATAATCATATAAATACAGATATGATTTTGGAATTGTATTATCTATGTCTTTGCACAAATATACAGACCTTCTTACAAACACATACCCTACACCCATCCAACACAGCCAAATGTTTGTTGTTGTACCTGAAGGAAAAACACACACACACACACGCACACGCACACACCCCTCCTTTAGCAGCAGTTTTTCCTCTCTGAATTAGCCTGGTATAGCAGCGGTGCTGATGTGATGAGAAGTGACAGCTACTGTGGACTGTTTGGACTGGATGTGAGCCACTTGGCTCACTGCTGATCAAATCTCCAACAACAGACTATTAACTCCAAACAAATTGTGCCAAGTAGGTTAAAGGGGGCCTTGTCTGTTTTAATATCACTGATATCTCCATTTGTTGTCAGGGTGTAAAAAGACTCATCCTGCTTAGCAGGCGCTTGATAGCAAAAGCCCATTTGTAACAGTCTCTCTCTCTCTCTTTCTTTCTCTCTCTCTCTCTCTCTCTCTCTCTCTCTGTCTCTCTCTGCCTCCAAGGCAAATCAGCTCATTGTGTCATTCTACATCACAATTTATGAACCAGCTGAATTGTTCAACTCTTTCCTCCTGAAGAAGTATCTCCAGTTTCTTCATTCTCTGCTTGAGACAACAGCTCACATGTAAATTCACGGATGTCTTAAAATAGGTTTTTCCAATTACCGAGCGAAACTATGGCTGTTTTATCATGCACAAGAATGTTCAGTATTGTGAGGCTGAATCATACAGATCAAAAAGTATCGGTATTGCATTTCTATCCAAAGATTTTGGTATTTTATTCATCCTCATTTTCATAAATGTGAGAACGTATGCATTAATTGGATAGTGATATTTAACAAAATGTGTCCTGCTAACTTGTTTTGGAGGAAACTTTTTTTTTCTGCATGGATTATGTTCACTGTTCACTTCAGTCGTAGGTAGGTAAGGGTCTGTTATAACAGGTACTAGAAAGTCCAGTGCATGTAGTGCATGACAGGAAATCTTCCGTATCAAAATGTATCATGTGGTATAGAAGTTCACCAACTCATAACTAGGAACCAGGACTCTTTGGCAGCATATGATTTGGATGTAAAGAGGTGGAGCACCACTGGCTCCTCCTGGGTTTAAGTGATTATGGATTGATCTATGTGTGCAAAATAATATATAATGCCAAAATGTGCAGTGACACAGGTGAGACTTCAGCTAAATTCATGAGGAGCAAAGCCTGAAATAACATCTGCCACTATTAGGTGTAACTCCCAGCTGGGATGAACGCTCCTTTGTAATCATCAGTTCATGCACACATCTCACAGGGTCTTTGTCTCACAGATCTGCTGCTCTGTCATCAAGTGGAATCCCAGGCTTTTCATTCATACTGTAAATTTGGAACTACTGTGTAATTGTACAACCAATAATTACTCAGTTGTCATCCCCTTTTTCCTGCAATGATTCACATTTCCCATGAGGACCAATGATGTAATGTATAAGATTGTATTAGCATGAATGAAATGTCTCATTCCACAGAGCAATACAAGCCTGAAAAGTATTCCGCTTTGGATCTTCTTCCCTTTGACCCGATTGTAGTCACACAAGTAATGAGTGGAATGTTTTCATAGCTGGAAGGTAATCAATAAAGAGCAGGAAACCGTGTCAGTGACCACACGCTCTAAATGTCATGTTTGAATTGTGTGTCTTTTAAGTTGTATATCATTCAGATTTTCACATGCACTTGTTTTAACAGATCATTAGGAAGTCCAGCATACAACAATGTGAAACCTCCAATGAATACATGATAACAAAATAATAATAATGGAGCTGTATGTTAAAGGTGCATAACACATTAAGAGTGAGTGTGTTGTATAACAAAGGTCAATGTAGCACTGAGCCGAATAAAACAAATCTGAGGTGGGGGGCTGACAGAGTTGTTCATCATGCCTTAGTTGGGGCTAAGTGTCTTTCAGTTGATGGCTCTGAGCTGATGGATGTTTCTTTAGTGACAGTGAAATCAATGCACTGCCCATGTTTCTATCTGCCACTGAAAACACCAGAGCTCCTGGAAAAGGAATTTACAATCTCTGAAAACAGAGTATAAATGCTGTAGAAAGGAAATACTTATAAACCTTAGCATGGTATATATGAGAAACAAAATATTGCTGTCTGAATATCTGAAGCTTCTGCCTCCACGGATGACCAAGAGGTACCATTAGGGGTAATCAAACCCCAGGTCTCTGCAGTGGTGGCTAAGGCTACATCCACACTAATATGTTTCGTATTAAAATGCATAACTTTTGCTACATTTACGCCTAGCGTCCACACTACTCCGGCCCCTAAAACAGAGACCTTTTAGAACGCTGCTGGCCCCGTTTAAGTTTGGAAACTCTGGATAGCGTTTAAGTGAGGACAGGTGAAAACGGAGACGTTCTAAAACAATGACACAGACACCCACGTTTGCTTCCTGATTGGGTCTTATCAGCCACGACATGTCCTTCCCTAATATGCCACGCCCCTATCACATGACCCTTTCCCAGATGAAAATGAACGACATCAGCATTGACTACCAGCAGTTAATTCAACATGGATAATTAATTACAACACTTACTGTCAGTAACAGTTCCACCTGGTCGTCGGTCCAAGCATAGAAATCTCTGCTCTTCCTTTTCTCCATCGCTGTTCTTTGTTTGTAGTATTTTCTGCAACTAACTAATCAACCAACTGCAGAGCAGACAATCTGCTTCCTGTTTATACTGGCTCACAGCTCTAACACTTTCTTTTACAATTATCCCCCATATCTGTAAAGGTGACTTTACATATGGTCATGTGATATGCGTTTCCAGGCGTGTAGTATGGACGGAGATTATTTCTGAAACGGTGATAAAACGCTCGTGTGGACGGAGAATATTTTTGTTTTAAAACGTAGTTTAAAACAAGTGTGGATGTAGCCTAAGAATTTGACCCAGGACCGCATGTATACCCTGTGTATGGATCTTATCTATTTTGTTTATTGTTTTATTTCTTTAAATTGATGAATGTATCTCAGGTTTGGGAAGATGAGTCAGGGGTACTTTTTGGTCAGGTAGAAGTTTTAGGACTCATGAACACCCTCTACCCTCTAAGTACGAAGATGTGTATTTCTGTGTGTGTGTGTGTGTGTGTGTGTGTGTGTGTGTGTGTGTGTGTGTGTGTGTGTGTGTGTGTGTGTGTGTGTCTGTCTGTTTGGGAGGGAGGGGCAGGGTGGGGGTGGTGGGTTTTTCAAAATTAAATTGCTCCCCACTTACTTGTAGAAAAGAAAAATCAATTGTGACATTCTCCAGACAGTGTACACCACATTTAATTAGCACAGAGACACGTGGGAGAAAGCCAAATTACCCAATAACTGAGGAATAGACACTGGTTGGTTAGGCCAAAGCAAAGGAGGGCAATGGGGTAGGCAAAGGGAGAGTAAATGGGAGATAATAGGGAGGCAGCAGGGGGGTAAAGGGGAGGCAAGCGAGAGGCAGAGGGAAGTACGGGAGAGGAGAAGATGAGGTGAGAGAGGGAAAGTGGAGGCAATGAGGAAGGAAGGGGTGGGAGAAGGGGAGGCAAAGGAGAAAGACAGGGAGGGCAAGGGAAGGTGAGGGGGCGGGAATGAGTTCTGTGTGGGAGCACATGGCTCCTGTCCATTTATTTTGTAGTTTAGCTTAATTTCTCACTGCAGATGCCAGTAATACCTGACAGCAGCTCTGCAGCTAATTGTGCCATTCACCATGATAGAGTATCAAGCTTATGCTCTCACTGAAAGAAGCCCCCACAACACTAATCTTATTAGAGGAACGTAAACTCTATCTTCAAGCTTGAGAGGATGTGATTAAAAAGGGTTTCTTCTTTCACCTTCCAATGAAGTCACCTTTACAGATATGGGGGATAATTGTAAAAGAAAGTGTTAGAGCTGTGAGTTTGTTCTCCCATGAAACTCACACCAATTTACCTTTTTTAAAAGTTTTTTTCTCGTTTTCCTGTATCTGTGGTCTTTTGGCCTTTTTTAAAAATCTATTTTCCTTTTTCTTATAGTCATGCAAAAAGAGCAGTGGACTCATGGTAACTTGAAATAAAACCCTCCGTCATTGTGATTATTTACTTATGTCAAGCAGGTTTTAATCTACACATGGATTTTTATACTGTATGGAAATGAATAGAAAACAATGGCTGGTATAAAGGCAGGAGAACACAAAATAATCTTTGATGATGAAATGATTTCAGATGGTGTCACTGACATCAGAATCATTGCATGCATGCATTTATGTAAACAAATTATATATATATATATATATATATATATATATATATATATATATATATATATACACAATAACAACATGAGAGTACCAATGCAGAAATGAAAATGCACATAATAAAAAGCAGAGTAAAGTATAAACAGAGTTTTCTGAGTTGATTTGAAACAAGACTGTTCTGATGCTGGTCCACAGTCTGCGGGCTGGATGATTTCATGTTGCTGCATAAACCTGTGCTATGAGCTCCTTTTTAGTTAACTGTTGGTAACACAGATGAACCAGTCACACGGGTCAGTCTAGTGGAGTGACTTTATGCAGTGATACTTTGCTAACCTACTGAAAGATGTCAGTAATTCTACTCTGACCTGAAAATCACACGATGGCTTACAGAAGTTGCTGAAAGTGATTTTGGAAACATTTTATTACTTTATATTTTTGTTTTTGACACAACATATGATTAAAGGAGAGGAGAAAATCACAAGCAAAAGAATAAAAACAATCTCCATTAATTGTTAGTAGCAGTTAATAGCAAAAAACTCAGATCAAACATGTCTTGATTTAAATCTTAATCTTCTGGCTTATTGGGTTCGGTAGAAATATGAAGCTATACTCAGCCAATTAAAATATTTAAAAATATTGTTTTGGTTTGGGTACCAAAACTCTGCCATTCTATTGTCACGTGTACAAACTTTACTGTCTTATAGCAATAAAACGGCGTGGTGATTACCAGTACGTAAAATATTTTTTTCAAATGATGTCAATCAGACCAACAACAGAGCTCCTGTAGGTGTGATCAGATCAGATCCACAAGTTGCTGATGCTGAACAGAAGGCTTCAGACTGAAACACAGACATCATTTGTTCTGTTCCCACCCCAGCTCTCTCTGTCTACTATTAGCACTGCACTCCACTGCATGCAAGGGTCTGAGTATATGTCTGTGTACATACGTGTGTTTACAGTATTGGTTGGCTGCTGTTAAAACAGTCTGTCACAGAACATCACAGAAAACTAAACTTAATGGAGACTGACGGGGCAAAATGGAGCTGAACCTCCTCACAGCATCAAAACACACCAAGATATCACACAGATAAAGACAGCAGGATCAAGAGGGAAAAGGAAATGTACAGGGAAGAACAGATAAGACATCTAGAAAATTCACAGGGCGTCTCCTCTGAGTCTGACTGATCCCCATGTTGAGCTGAACAACCCCCAAGAGAAAAGCCTTTCTTTATCCAGCCCAGCTAACTTGGCTTTACCAGTATACTGTAACTCTGCAGCTTTGAGTCTTCTCAGCACTTCCACAGCAACCAACAAACTTTTCAAAGCAGACAAGTTTCTTTAGAGCAATATTTCCACACACATATGGATCAAGATAGTGAGAGCTGCATGCGTAATATCTTTATGTCAGTAATCATTTAGTAAGAAGGTGACTTTTTGCCCACAAGACTTAACACCCTGATGCACTTTACTTTTAATCAATACAGCTAAATCGGCTTTGTAACATCTCTTTCCGTGCCCAGGGGCCCATTGTTTCATAATCCGCCTATGCCACATTGGGACAAAAACAGAGAAGAACCCTGAAGGAGACAGGGCGGCAATCGTCCAGAGGCAGAGGAGCACAATGGTCTCGCCACCAGAGTTTAGGTGTTTTAGGCTTTGAACGAGGAAGGAGCAGTTCCCTTCACGGCCCTGTAGGCAGGTCCGGACTGGCCATCGGGAGCACCGGGAGAATTCAGCTGGTTGTCAGGCCAATGTTGTGTAAATCAAAGCAAATGGTCGCGTGCATGTACACATCCACACAACCTTCAGTCAGTGTGTGGAGTGCACATGGCCGAGCAGTGTGGCAAAAAAAGGAGAGCGCAGGTGAAAGAATGAGAGGGAGAGAAAAGGGAGACAAAGTGACAGCTATGTCCACGAGCAGGACACGGTTAGTGTTTCAAACAACAGCATGCTAGCAGGGCCGTCCTCAGCACGTCATAATATCACAACTACCCTTCCTGAGTTGATTCTATGTCTTAAAAAACGAGTAAGTGTAGTAATGAGACTAAACAATATGGTACTGGTATAAACAGTACACAGACAAAATATCTCAACCAAACAGTTACAGTATACGTGGTCTGTTGTGAATGTGTGGAGACTGGCCTGATGATAGACTTCCGGCCTCTGTGGTGAACAGAGAAGAGAAATGAGGAGGGAAATCCTGAAAAGAAAGGGATTCGCAGTCCAGACGGGAGATGACAAGCACCTGAAGGACCACTTGGTCTGCAGGGGGAAATCCTCCATCATAGAACCTGCAACATTCTGCTGAAACCAAGACTGGTCAAAGCTATTTACCTTGGGTGGACCTTCTTCCTTTGTTTGGGCCTTGCTGCAATAATAACCTCATCTTATACCAAAATGTGTGTGTGTAATTCTTGTTTGTAATTTCCTGCATACATATTTGCATACTTCTCTCTCTCTCTCTCTCTCTGTCTCACACACACACACACACACTACAGTCCCTGTCGAAGCTGCTACACCAGTCGAGCAGATCACTTGGCAGTACACCACAACCCAGCAGCCTGACACGCCCATCTCTCTCCCTCTTTCTGTCTCGGTCTCTCTGTCTCTGTCTCTGTCTCGTGTCATTATGAGCTGAATAAACATTGAACTCCAGGACAGCGCAGAGGAAAGACAGAAGACGAGGAGGAAACTTCACTAAGGTGTGGAGAAGAAGAGACTTTCAACAGGTACTGATGACAGCAACAACAGCACACTGTTGATCAGCTTTACTGTAATGACTGTAATAATGAATGTACATTCTTTGCCTGTACCTGCGTATGCTGTGTAGTAGTCGCAGCACTGACTGGTGTTTTGAACAAGATGCTGTCAGGAGGTTTTCAACAGCACAGCTCCATTTTGCCCCGTTGGTCTAAATTAAGTTTAATTTTCTATGATTCTCTCTCTCTTTCTCTAAAATGCACGCACAAACTATGCAGAGTAACCTGTTTAATTGAAGCAATCTTAAATGAATTGTACTGCAGGCCTCAGGCAGCTTCTAACCTTCATCCAGACTTTTTTAACTTGCTACAGAAACGAATGGTTTTCATTCCAAATGACAACAGACCTGTTCTTTTAGAACGGACAAGCAGAATGTTTGGCAGCAAAATCAAAAAAAATATGATTTCAGAAATTATCCATCAGATCATCAGATTTTATTGGCATCATCAGCCATGTTTCTCATGTACGGCAGCTAACCACATACTGACTGAGGAGCTCCCTGTGTTAGCATGTTGACAAACTTGATTTCTGCCCTCACCCACAATGAGTTTGCACCACTATCACTGGAAGAAATCCAAGGAACAGTGAAAACATCCACTCCAGGTGTTTCAGCAGGCTGAGGGTAGGTCTGAATTCTTAATGTTAGACTATTTCCTAACATTACTTGATATTGTGCAATTACTGTAAATTACAAGGGGTTGAACATGTAAGCAACCAAAAAAACTAACCATCATTTTTCATTTGTAACCCAGATACACTATTTGATCTAACACATGTGGACCCCCTGTCCACATACTTTAATGTACTTCTGGTCTGGGGCTCACAGTGATATCATAATGATAAAATGATAATGTGGTCAAATGTCTTGCTTCAAAGTTCCTAGGCCAGAGAGAAGTACAATTTGACCTCTAGAACACAACAGTGAAGGAACATAAATCTTTGAGCTTTATTCTGTGTGCTGCTGTGATTGGGAGGCAGTGTAGTCTCTGAGATTGCAGCTGAAACAACCGGGTGTTGGTCTGTCACCATCAAAGGGAGATTAAGAACAATTTTCTTTTTTCAGAACAAAAGGATGGAAGAATGGAACATGAGTGGAATGCAGAAATGTGTACATAACATGAAGTCATCGAATAATAAATTATAGAATGACGTGATTGAAAGCTACTTACATAATCATCCAACCAGCAGTTTCACAACCATTCACACCTTTATTCATGAGACTCTAACAGCTCTCTATCATATGACCTTAATGGCCTCGTCATGTCAGGGTGTGAATCACCGAAACCTCAGTATAAAAATCTCCAGCTGTCATGTGAACAGATAAAACCTCCAGTCTGAGTGGAGACATGTTTTCAAGACTATTCGGCATGACCACGGCCTTTAACTAATTACTGCTACACATTCTGAGGCAAAATGCTGTTAGATTTGGACTAAAAAGATTTGGACTAAAAAGTATAGACAATTCCACTTTGAAATTTTATAGATAATAGTCTAAATACCCACAAATAAATCAACCCTCTTGGCGGGCATAATTTATGAATGAGCAACACATAAGCACAAAGGTAAATAAAGAAGGTCTAAACTCTAGATTTTGACAGAGACCTCAAGATCAGATAATCTTGGAGTAATCTCCAACTGTCATCGGGACAGTTGTCAGTTGGTAATCCAGCCTTGCCATTATGAAACTTTATTTTGGGTTGGAATCCTTTGTTTCCTCCCTGTTTTTGACTTCCCTTAGAGGTCTTAGAGGACGTGCAAGAGACAGCTTTAGGAGAGAACAGTCAAAATCAAAAGAGCAGAGGCAGAGATGACCCGACTTGGCCTCCCTTTGGTCCCTAGTATGGGTCAAGTTTCAAAAATGCTGGATCCATCTTTCATTAAACCCTCCCTATCACAAAGGTTGTTTTTTTTTCCAGATCCACAGAAGACATTATACAACTGTTTTCTCAGGCTGAGCAGTACTAACCATGACTAGTTAACGTTTCAGAATCAGAATCAGCTTTATTGGCCAAGTATGTGCGCACATACAGGGAATTTGACTCTTTTTTTCCATTGCTCTCAGTGTACAAATAAAGGTAAAGAGTAGACAGGACTGTTATGTACACAAGTATGTGAAAATATAATTTTTATTTATTTATATATATAGCTGAGGCTAATATATGTATATATATATATAGAGCTGAGGCTATATATATATATATATATATATATATATATATATATATATATATATATATATATATATATATATATATAGAGCTGAGGCTAATATATGGCCTGTGGGAAGAAACTGTTCTTGTGTCTGGTTGTTTTGGCGTACAGTGCTCTGTAGCATCTACCAGAGGGGAGAAGTTGGAACAGGTTGTGTTCAGGGTGTGATGAGTCTGCAGTGATGGTTCCTGTCTGTATCCTGTCTCTGGACATGTATAAGTCCTGAATGGAGGGCAGGTTGGCACCAGTGATTCTTTCTGCAGTCTTGACTGTCATTTGTACTCTGTTCCTGTCCTGTGTGATGGCCAGACAGAGATGGATGAACAGAGAACAGACTGGATGATTGCAGTGAGGAACTGGATCAGCAGCTCCTGAGGCAGGTTGAACTTCCTGAGCTGGTGCAGGAAGTCCATCCTCTGCTGGGCCTTCTTGATGATTGTGTAGAAGTTGGACGGCCACTTTAGGTCCTGGGAAATTGTGGATCCCAGAAACCTGAAGGTTTCCACAGCGGACACAGTGCTGTTGAATATGGTGATGGGGCAGTGTTTGGGGGGGCTCCTCCTGAAGTCCACTGTCATCTCCACAGTTTTGAGCGTGTTCCGCTCCAGGTTGGTCTGACTGCACCAGAGAGCCAGCTGTTCATCCTCCCGTCTGTATGCAGACTCATCACCGTCCTGGATGAGGCCGATGACCGTTGTGTTGTCTGCAGACTTCAGGCGTTTAACAATGTTTGATAAGGTTTAAAGCATTAAATGGCATTGCCCCAAATTACATCAAGCATTTACTGACTTTGTATGTGCCTGGGCATTCCCTTAGATCGGTGGATGGGGCTTAGCTGCTTATTTCCAGATCTGGACTTGTGACCAAAGGTGACCAGGCCTTTGCTGTTAGAGCCCCCAGACTGTGGAACACTCTGCCTATAGACATCAGACAGGCTTCATCATTAGTGTCTTTTAAATCCCTTCTTAAAACTGCCTTTTATAGAAAAACATTTATGAATATTTAATATGTAGCCAGGTTTTATCATTCCACTCTTGCCATTTCACAGTTTTAACTTTATTTTATGATCCCTGTGTTGTTATTTTTTTTGTTTGTATGTGTTGTTTTTCTATGTAAAGCACTTTGTTACCTTGTTAAGAAAAGTACTATATAAATAACGTTTATTATTATTATTAAGAACTGCCCTTTTAAAGCACCGCAGTCCACTTTAGATGATGTGCTCTTTGACAATGTACATTTGTGTAGATATCCTCAGTAATCAGTAAGTGCTGTTGATCTGTTTCCCTGTCTGTGTGTTTACTATCTTCTGCTTCCCAGTATGGGCTCTAGCCAGAGCAGCGACAAGCTCCACTGTAACCGCTATCTGAATGGACAGGGTCCTCCATCACTGGTACAACAAGGTCCTTCATGTACATACACATCTAATTGTCTGTGTCTGTCAAGCTTTCAATAATCAATATCTTCTACTCACTTCTGGATAATTGAACTAAAACTGGTCTGCTGTCTGTGCAGTTAATGAAGGGATAAATGGGATGCCTGGAGCATTGAATGGCTGCCAGCCAGAGGGCCAGATGACCTGGGTGATCCTCCACAGAGACCTGCCAGGATTCCCTGAAGACAACACCCTTCAGATGAACTACATATTCCCAGATGGAATACAGACAGTAAGCTTGGCTAAAACCACACTGTACATCTATTTAAGGTCTGAGTTACAGTGGATCCATTCTCAACTTTCTACTGTCTATCTAATGATTGTTTGGCTTCTGCCTTGTGTACATATGGAGGTTCCCTGGCATTCTGTGGAAATCACTGCCCAGATTTCATAGTACACATTTTAGCATGTGATAAAAAGGTTTACTTTTTTGGATGAAAACTACTTTATTCTCTAATTAGGCAGCTAGGCTAGGCTAAAACCTCTCTTTATAGTGCCTCTTTTTGTGTGTTGTTAATGTTCAGAAACAGCATCTGTTTATTTGTTTGGTGTATATTGTTAAAATGTACATACAACATAACATGTATTCAAAAGCACAATTTTCAATGATGATATTTTAATTCCTTACAATCAACACATAGGATCAGTAACCGGCTTGATTTCTGGTATAAATACTTTTGGTGTCAATATTGCATCACATAATTCAACATGCAGTCTTGAAAGAGATGAAAACCTCTTCAGCAGAAAGAGAGACAGTAACTTAAAGTATAATTTCATTCAAATGAAAGAACCTGAAAGAATTTCTATGGGGGCAGCATTCTTTCCACAAAAGAAGCTGATGATCTGGTTAGTCTGGTTAGCAGAGCTGCAGGAAACACTGAAGCAGCACACATTTCATGCTGTGTGTTTCCTGCGGGAGAAGTGTTGAAACCCCTCATAACATTTTAAATATGACATCATGATTCACATTTTTTGCATTTCTGCATATATTCATTTCATAAAAAAGATCACACAACTATGTGCATTATTGCTACAAAACTATTCCTCTGCTATTTATAGAGACTTGAAGAGTATTTTCCTATTTTTATTTCTAGCACTTACCACTGACTATTTGTAACGTTGGAGATCTGGGAATGTATTGAACCAGTTTTGCACTATGCCTTCAGCTGGATGTCAAATTTACATTACTGTAGTAAATAAGAGGTGAGGAAGCGCTGATGTACATGTTTTATGACATAAAAATGTTACAGGGAAGTTTAATTAAATGAAATTAAAAAGACTTCTGCTTGTGACTGCATTACAAATCATCATCTCTGCAAGTTGATGTTTATAGTGTACTAAAATAATTTCAAACAAGTGGCTTCCTGGAGGCTTGAGATACAATGATGTGCTTTTGACAAAGGTTGACAGAAATGTAAACAACAATATTGGCTAACAACTGCCAAACCACCCAAACTGGTCTCTAAATGTATTGCAACCAAAACCAAAACCATAGCAAAATGATCTTCATATACAGGGATTTGCATTTGCATTTTTCTTGCTGCCAGGCATTACATTTTTGTCAACATGTTGGGGTGATTCCTACAATATTTGCTCCTGAAAACTTAAGCATGATTAAGCATTTTATGGTGATGTTTAGGCAACTCAAAGCACTTAGCTATTGTTATAGAAGCATGGTGGTTTTAGTGGTTTTAAGTACAGTGTGGTTAAGCTTTAGCAACTAAAACACATGGGTTAGTGAAAGATTGTGTGAAACAAAGCATTAGACTGGACATAAACCCTGTGCTTTGCATGCCCAACCATCTATCCAGACCTCATTCCTGGGACTGTAGTAGAACTACATCACACCTCTTCCTCCACCTGTAGTGGAGCAAAACATGTTATGTTTCCTTCAAATGTATTAGCCAATGCATAATCATTGTAGGCTACGTAAACAGAATTCAAAGGAGACAGTGTTGTTTACTGTGCCGTTGAAACTTCACTTCTCTTCCTGCAGGAGAAACACCCTCACCCTGGCCAGCCTTATGCAGGGCTGCGGCTCTGTGCTTACCTGCCTGACAACCGCGAGGGCAGGAGGGTTCTCAAGCTGCTGGACAAGGCCTTCAACCAGCAGCTCCTGTTTTCTGTTGCCACCAATAAAGATGGAGAGGACGTGGTCACTACAGCTTCCATCCCCCTAAAAACACAACCAGATGGGGGGAGTGGAGTGTGAGTAAATATTACAGTCTTAGGCCTTATTCAGACCAAATCAGGCGCTGTGGTGAAAACGCCAGTCCTCCAATTCATTTGAACGTTGGTAGTGCATTTAGGCTGCGACGGTGGGGACCGCAGGGGGTGCCAGAAAAAAGAGTAAAGAAAAGAAAAGAAAACTTAAAACAAAATCAACTTTCGGAGAAACGCAACTGGCATCACGCTTCGGTGGCCAATCACGTAAGCTGGCGATCAGACCGGAAGACACCCAGGTGAACAAGAATGTTAAGGCTTTTCCTTTTCAAAGAAAGCTGAACCCAAGCGCCAAACACAGACAGGTAAGGTGGATTTTGCAAGGGTTTATTTCCAGAGAGGTGTACATGGGCTGAGGCAGGCTGCAGTCTGGAGAGTTTCCACAGAACAACGGGACACAGTTCCGGGCGTGAGTGAGTCACAGGGAAGCTGGCAGTAGGGCTGGAGTAGATGATCCTGAGCAGAAGAGAAACAGTTAAACAGGGTTGACATCGAATGACACGAGAAAAACACGAGGTAACTTGGAGTGGCCGGGAGTGTACTACCGCATGGGTATAGACAACAATCTGGCGGAGATGGACTGGTTTGCTGGAGTTCTTAAACTGTGGAGTTGATGAGCTGATGGAGAACAGGTGCGTGATTGCTTCTGAGCTGGAGAGCAGTGATTGGTGGAATTGAGACCAGAGCCGGCAGCTGAGCAGAGGGAAAATAGGGAGACCCCGCCCACGCCCACAGACAAGCACACAAATTGACATGACAGACAGAGGGAGACAATGGAAACACCAGGGAAGGGGAAACACTAGAAAACACTAGAGGTGGAGGGAGCATCCATGACAAAGAACCTTGTTTACCATGTAGCATTGTAGCATTCCGCTGTTTACCGAGAACCTGAGAAGATGGAAGAGAGACTGCTCGATCGCTGCCATGCCTGTACTCCCTCGTGGAACAGCTGATGTACAAAGACGTTAATCGCCGTGCAGTCACTTGGCGTTGTATCGCTCTTCAAGTTGGGATTTCTGGTTAGTTTTTCTACTTGTGCTACAATCAGCATGGCTATGTGGTAACACTCCCACACTGCCGCACAACCCTTTGCTAATCACCGCAACACCTGATTTGGTCTAATTACAGTACAGTAAAATCAGACTACCAAAAGAAGAAGACAGGAGCGAGAAAGAACACCATCAGAGAGAAAGTAGCTGTGTTTCAGAATGGTTGAATATTGGTATGTAGCTAGCTAATGTTATACCACTTAGCTTGCTAATAAATGATGCAGCATTGCATTCAATTTCAGAGACAAGCACAGAGACGGGATCATTTGCAGGTCCATCATCAGCATCTTCTCATGTTGCTGAGGATGTCAGACAAGCTGAGGCCACTTAAAGTCACAAACATCTGCTAAAAGTGAATGTAATTTGGTCACATGACAGACTTTTAATGTAATCACCTCCAGAACGCTTGCGGACAGCAGCAGATGTATATGTGAGTGGATGCGAACACTCATTTGTATATACTGTATTGGTTGTCTGTGTATGTGTATGTGTTCCACATATGCATACTAGAGCATCCATTTGCTTGCTGGTGCATGTGCAGTCGCTTCATACAGTTGCTTGTGGACATAAGCAGCTGATGAGGACAGGCTCTTGTCAAGGCTCTCAAGATTGACCTTAGCAAGATTTATTCATACAGCTAAATGACATGTAAAGGACAATATGGACAGATTTTTGACAGGGGAGAAAATAAAAACTGGTTCCTCAGGCAAAGAACTTTGTGTCATTCTAACTCTGGCACGCTGGGCAAACTTTAACTAGCTTGTAAATGTTAATAATATTTCAGTGAAAACTGTTTCATTTTACTGCTAATTTCCCCAATAATGTTTGGTAAAAAGTCTGAAAAGTATTGTGGTAAATGTAACAAAGTCGTAACAAAGTGTTCTTTCAGTGATGGCTACCCAGACGCTGACTACCTGAAGACTGTGAGAATGCTACTGAAGGATAAAGGCATTGAATAACAGATGACACACACTGCTGGCTGGACAGATGAAGGCAGAGACTTCAAATCAGTTATCTCTGATAGCCAGAGAATAACTAGAAAATGTCTCTTATAAATATTCTATAATATTATGATGTTTGTTGTTGTCAGTGTGTAATCTTGAGTGTAATCTGTGTATTATTACATTAGTGCAGTTCTTATGCTTGAAATATATGTATTATAACATTTATTAACTCCAACTTTTTGTGGTGTCTTATGTGCAATAACATCTCCTCGTGCGCAGCAAATATTTTATTGTATTATTACAAAAATGACTTTTTAAACTCAGAATATAGAGTCATAGGGAAATATAAATGGGCCATATCTCTCTGTATGAGTGATGTGAATATTTAATTTATTTTTAAGCAGTACAGTGAACAATATAAACTCCACTTACTGAACAGAAACATTCATTTACACAATCCATTTGTTGTATATGATTTCATTTATTATGACAGACACCAAGTTTAAAACCATGGATAGAGTGAAAGTATCATCCTATGAAATGATTCTTTAAGTCATAGCAATCTTATAATGTTTGTTTGTTTTTGGTTTTTTTCAGGTTTTTGTTTAATAGACCAAAATCAGAATGGTAAACTGTGTGGGACAAAAAATAATTTAGTAATATAAAGCAAAATGTCTTTCCACATATGTTATTGATACACTGGAGCCAAGTATTAATGTTCTATTAAAGAACTCTTAATCATGTTCAGGTTGGTCCTTGGGGGTACTGAGTAAGTAAGTAAACTTTATTTATAATAATAATAATATAATAACAATAATCTTTATTTATAGAGCACTGTTCAAAATCTATGTTACAATGTGCTTTACAAAGGCAGCAAAATAAAACGGACAAGTCATAAAATCATCAGGTTTTAAAAGAAAACAGATACTGGTACAGTGCAGGAAAGGGCAAGAATAGGAAAAGGAAAAACATTTTTAAAGGAAATAAAAAGCAGAAAATTAAAACCCAAGTAAAATCTGGAAAGGGTCGCTGATAAAATTAAGTTTTAAGAAGGGACTTTAAGGAGATCACTGACCCAGGCGACCTGATTTCTTCGGGCAGATTGTTCCAGAGCCTCGGGGCCCTGACTGCAAATGCTCCATCCCCTTTAGTTTTTAACTGGGCGTCTGGAACAGACAAAAGACCTCTGCCCGAAGATCTCAAAGTACCTACCAGTGCATACGGTACTAAGAGGTCAGAGATATAGCAGGGAGAGAGGCCATTAAAAGCCATTTAAGGCCACTGAAGCCTTAAAAGTAATCAGTAAAATCTGAAAATCTATTCTAAAACATACTGGGAGCCAGTGTAAAGAGACTGAAACAGGGGTGATGTGATCCCGTTTCTTGGCTCTGGTTAAAAGCCTGGCAGCTGAGTTCTGTACCCTCTGGAGTCGATTAATAGATGTTTGGTTGAGGCAGGTAAAGGCTGTTGCAGTTATCCAGGTGTGATGAGATGAAGGCGTGCAAAATGGTCTCTGTGTCTTTAAAAGTTAAAATAGGTTGTATTTTAAAAATATTTCTGAGATGATAAAAATGCACAAGCTTTGTGGTGTGCTGCTCAAAACTTAAATTACTATCAAACCAGATGCCAAGATTCCTTGCAACAGGCTTGATATGATCCAAAAAGGAACCAGCAGATGGCAGAATTTGTGTGCTGGGACCCAATGACGAGGATCTCTGTTGTTTGAGTTC
Source organism: Macquaria australasica (assembly GCA_005408345.1). Classification (NCBI taxonomy): domain Eukaryota; kingdom Metazoa; phylum Chordata; class Actinopteri; order Centrarchiformes; family Percichthyidae; genus Macquaria; species Macquaria australasica. The sequence goes on from SEMN01000386.1 coordinate 389,055, forward strand.
AGCTGAAGAAAAATGTTTGACATCCAGTTTTTGATATCAGGAAGGCAGGTGTTAAGTGAACTCAGCTTTCCAGGGTCTGTGGATCTAACGGGCTAGTACAACTGCGTATCATCAGCATACAAATGAAAAGAGACACCATGTCTATGAATAATGTGCCCAAGGGGAAGCATGTATAAAGAAAATAAAATTGGTCCCAAACCCGACCCCTGAGGTACACCATACTTAACAGAGGAAAATGAAGAGACATAGTTGTTGACAGAGACACAGAACCTCCTATTGGACAGGTAAGAGTTTCAAGGTGCTTGACAGGTGCACAGAAAATACTAAACAATAAAATGCAACAAGAATTCAGGGAGTGACCAAACAAAGAGAAATAAAAAAACAAAATATGAAAAGAACAACATAAAACCATTGGAGTAGAAGTTATAAAAAGGTCTATACAAGTGAGCTTTGAAAAGATTTTTGAAATGTGGCACTGACTCAGCAGATCTGATGCTGAGGGGCAGTCCACAGTGTTGGAACTAAAACAGTAAAAGCGTGATCCCTGTGCCTTAAGCCTGGACCGCGGAACTTTTAACAGCATTTGGTTTTCAGATCTGTGGGGTCTTAGTGCAAGATAAAGGGTTAAAAGATATGAAATTTAAAGCTGTGCCAGATCACTTAGGGGTGTGAAAGTAATTCATAGAACCTTAAATTGAATTCTGAAATGAATGGGGAGCCAATGTCATTCAGCCAGGACTGGAGAGATATGTTCTCATCTTGTGTTTGTTAGAAGACCGGCAACTGCTGCATCATTCAGGCAAGTAAATCATGAATTTCAGTATTCTGACTGTCCACAGGAAAAGGGAAACAAAAAGTGGTAACCTAAGTTATCCTTTATTGATCCCCTTAGGGAAATTTATTCTCTGCATTTAACCCATCCTAAGTGTTAGGAGCAGTGAGCAGACACTGTGTAGTGCCTGGGGACCAACTCCACTTCTAAGCCAGTGCCTTGGTCAAAGGCACTGATGGAAGAATTAACGTAGAACATGGAAACTCCACACAGAAAGTCCCTGCCCAGCCAGGTTACGAACATGAGGCAATAGGGCTAACCAACTGAGCCACCGCGCTGCCGTCTTGTTGTCCCGTTCATAGACCCAGACCTACTCCCTTTGTGGACTTTATAACAATGTCACAGATGTCGTTTTTGGGACATTGCTGCAGCAACTGGTGGACAGTCTCAAGATAAGCTACTCACCTTGTGGTGAAATTGTCTGTCAAAAACTGGATAAAAACTACACAATCTGTGAGAGAAAACAGTTGACTTAATACAATCGCTAGTCAAATCAAAGTATCCCCTGATGTCTGTGGGTATTACTTGATTGGTATTACTTGACTGGGTTATTTTGAGGACACTTGCTTTTACAGTGGAGTGGAAAATATAGGGCAAACTGTTCACAGTGTTCCTCATTGTAGCTAACTTGCACATGGAACCTTTTAAATTGATTGTCTTGACAACAGCTTCTGGCCACTTGACATCTGATATTTTTATGTGAGCAGTGCAGGACACTTTCAGGTTGTAAAGCCCTTTTTAGCAAATTAGTCATTTGTGATTTGGGGCTAAATAAATAAAAATGACTTGACTGCACTGCTGCAGTATTGACAGCTGCATCCAACACATCAATAACATAAGATAAGATAAGATAAGATAAGATAAGCCTTTATTGTCCCACAGCGGGGAAATTTTTAGCGTTGCAGCAGCCAGCAAAAGTGTCATATATAGAAATACAATAAAATAAATAGAAAAATAGTCCTATACACAGTATAGACAGAAATAAATAATAGAGTGACTGAGTGCAGTTGTAAGTATGAACAAATAGATAAGATAAAAAATATTGCACATATATAATATACATGTATATGAAAAATATTTCACAGCAACATATGAAGTAGATAACATCATGAATACAATATATGTATGAAGATAATGCACAAAAGTAGATGAAGTATAGTAGTGAATAGTCTGCACACTGACAGTCAAGTGTAGATTACCGGGAGTTGTACTGATTATATAGTCTGACAGCAGCAGGCAGAAAGGACCTACGGTACCTCTCCTTCAGACACCGCGGGTGGAGCAGCCGGTCGCTGAAGGAGCTGCCCAGTGCTGAAAGAGTGACATGTAGGGGGTGGGAAGTGTTCTCCGGTAGTGATGATAGCTTGGCCACCATTCTCCTGCCTCCCACCACCTCCACTGAGTCCAGAGGGCATCCAAGGACAGAGCTGGCCTTCTTAATCAGTCTGTCCAGTCTCTTCCTATCCCTGGAAGAGATGCCACTGGCCCAACAGGTCACCCCATACAAGACGGCTGATGCCACCACAGAGTCATAGAAAGTCCTCAGGAGCGCACCCTGCACTCCAAAAGATCTTAGTCTCCTGAGCAAAAAGAGACGGCTCTGGCCCTTCTTAAACAGAGCGTCCGTATTGTCTGACCAGTCCAGTTTGCTGTTCAAGTGAACACCCAGATACTTGTACGATCTCACAATCTCAATGTCCGTTTCCTGGATGTTCACTGGTGTAGGTGGAGGGAGTTTGCGCCTGCCGAAGTCCACCACCAGCTCTTTGGTTTTACTCGCGTTGATCTGGAGGCGGTTCTGCTGACACCAACCCACAAAGCCCTGGGTCAGTTCTCTGTACTCCCCATCATCCCCGTTGGTGATGAGGCCGACGATGGCAGAGTCGTCAGAGAACTTCTGCAGGTGACAGTTCGAAGTGTTATGGGTGAAGTCCGCTGTGTAGAAGGTGAACAGGAAAGGCGCCAGAACGGTTCCCTGTGGAGCCCCTGTGCTGCAGAGAAGTGTGTCAGACACACAGTCCTGTAACCTCACATACTGTGGTCGGTTTGTGAGGTAGTCCAGGATCCATGCTGCCAGGTGATGGTCCACCCCAGCGTGCTCCAACTTGTCCCCCAGAATCCTGGGCTGGATGGTGTTAAAAGCACTGGAGAAATCAAAAACATGATCCTCACAGTGTTTCCAGCCTTTTCTAGGTGAGAGAGGGATGTGTGAAGTAGGTAAATGACAGCGTCATCCACCCCAATGCGGGGTTGGTAGGCAAACTGCAGAGGGTCCATACATGGGCTCACCAGCGGACGCAGGTGAACAAGGACCAGTTTCTCCAGGGTCTTCATCAGGTGAGAGGTCAATGCCACTGGCCTATAGCCATTGAGGTCCTTGGGGTGTGGGGTCTTCGGCACGGGATCCAGACACGATGTTTTCCACAGTTTTCCACATCAACCCACATGTCAAGTTCTACAGGTAGAGGATGGTAAGCTGCTGTTCCTGTGTTCATGTGAAGGCTGACAGGAGCATAATGACCACAGTGAACAGGAAACCCATTCATACAGACAAATAGCTGTATTTTAACTCTAACAACTGTTTACAACATGAAAGATCAATGGTGAGGACCCTCCTACACAGAGCACAACATCTTGTCAGTGAGGAGGAGGAGAGAGACAGGGGTTACCATCACCCCCCTTATACAACTACCTGTCCCATGTCCCATACTCTGTGCACTGATGAGGCCACGAGATGTGGCTGAAACCTCAGGAACATTTCCAGTAAGTTGATCTTGTGCTAATAATTGTATTTTATCAAAAAGATACAAACCATTTATTTGACACAGACAATGCTCTTGTGATATTTCTTATTGCAGAATTACCTGTACTATGATACTATGTTATTTTGGGAAAAATATGACATTGTGATTTACTCTGGGACCCCCCACCCCCCGATGTAAACCTGTGACGTTTTTTTCCACATGATTTGGTCATCAAGTCTTTGTTAATCTGATCATTGATCTTCCCCATAGATCCCACTGCTGTGTGGTTAAGACACTTTGGGGAATAAAAGAGGTTCCACTGCACAACTGTTATAGTACAAGGTGGTGGGAAGAACTCTGCAATTTATTGGTCTTATTTTTCTCTTCTACCTTTATGCCCCCCCTAAAGCCTTGCCGCTCCCTTATCGGTCCATATTGCCAAGTGTGAACTTTCCCAGTTTAATGCAGGCCTGATGTTCTCTTCAAACTGAATTACACCCAGGTCCTTGCACTCACAATAAAGTATAATCTCATTTGGGAGGCCTCTGTCATCCAGGAGCCTCTTAAACCACTTTCTCCTGGACGCTCACACACACACACATACATACACAGACACACGCTCATCTGTCCACCACTGGCAGGTCACACAGCCTGTCAAATCTGTCTTCACTGCAACACACAAACACACACACACACATCAGGGACGCACAAGGCTGTAGTATTGTTTGTAGCTCCAGGGCCAGCTGTATACCCAATCCCAGTCTATTCGACTGAGGAGAATCCAAGAGGATGCTCACAATTTTTTATTTGCCATGTCAAAATTGTTCAGTTATGCAAAATGTATAATCCTTTCTTTTCCATATTTCCTTCTGGTCAGCTTTGAAAAGATATAACCAGTGGGATTTAAGCCTAAATGGGCAAGTGAAGTTCAACCAAAGAAACACTACATAGATATTTTATGTGTTACCCTTCTCCTTCCTCCTCTGTCATCACTGTCCATTTGTTAGTGATGATAAATGGTCCACAGCAGTGTTTCATTAAGCTCTTTAATTTGGCCCACAATTAGAGTCCATCCTTTTTGGAAGACAAAGCAGATTGTGTGCCTGGTAATTACAAGACTTGGATATGGTGGATGCTTAAAATGGATGTAATCTAGATATCCATGTTTTGCTCCCAAAGAAAGCCAACATACAATTTATCAATCTAAGATAGATAGATAGATAGATAGATAGATAGATAGATAGATAGATAGATAGATAGATAGATAGATAGATAGATAGATAGATAGATAGATAGATAGATAGATATCTGACAAGGACCTCTAGCAGCCATGTAAATTGTGACTCTTGTGCCTCAGAAGCAAAGGTAGTGTGTATGTTGTTATAGTGTACATTGCCTCAACAAAGCATGTGACTTTGACACAGGAGACTGTTGTTTGAGTCTGATTGCTGTTTTGAGGTTTGAGTCCGGTTGAGTCATCCCTCCTCTCTCCCCTCATTTCCAGTCATCTCTCTACTGTCCGCTGTAAAAAAAATAAAAATAAATAAATAAAGCCAAGATGGCTCTGCTTTTTTGATAACTGAAAATCTTTGGAATCAGATGGCTAGCAAAGGAATTCCAAAGGCTGTAGACCTTTAGAGGGACATGCTTTCAAAGGCTCACCATAACACTTCCTTTACATTCAATCTCTCACTCTTTATCCCTCAATAAGCAGCCCTTTCCAACCCTGCCCACTCACTCATCACAATGCTATCAGAGCTCAGGCCACAGCCAGCCAGACACTCACCTTCCCCTGTGCTCTCACTTTATCCCTTCACAAAGACTCAACAATGGCCTATGTAGACATATTGTACAGTGAGGTTAGTCCCAGCCATGCTAAGTAGAATTGTGTGTGTATGCGTGTGTGTGTCTGTTTGTCTGTGTGTGTGTGGCCTTGCAGAGCAGAATTCCAGTCCTCTACCAGATCTTCTGTTATGTGATAGGATCTTCAGCCCTCTTTCCTTTTCTGCTCAAGCATTCTCATCGCTGAAGATGGAGAAGTGTGATAGCAAATACATATGAGAATGTCCTAATGTCTGCCCTCTCTGTCGTCTTCCTCGCTATTCAGAACGCAGTGAAGGAGTTTTACAATGCTGACTCCCTGCGGACACAACCATTCATCCTGGGTGAAGGAGATGAATTTGGCCTTTGGGTATTTTAGGGAAGGAGATGGAGGCCTTTGACTGAAGAAGAAGATTGAATCTGAATGTGGTTAAGAGTGAGTGAATGTCAGAGATTTGATGTTGAAGCTTGAATATTGTTAAGCCTGCTTACTTTCATCTGCATCCAAACAAGAGACTTCATGTTTTTGTTAGTGCTCTGAAGTCAGTACTGTCAGTGTTAAATAAAGGAAAATCTAATAGCACATTTATGGAAAGAGACAATGCTTGCGCGATATTTGGCACCTGGTGCACAAGAGGGAGCAGAGAGGAGTACTGTCAGAACTGAACCCTGACAGTCAATTTTAACAAATCTAAAATCATGATCTTCCAAAAGAAGCCCAGATCTCAGGAAACCATATATCAATTCAAATTAGGAAACATCTAGATCACATCCTATACTTTCATTACCTGGGGCTCAAAATCAGTTTATCAGGTAACTTTGGTTTGGCAGTGAATGCACTGAAACAAAAAGCATGTAGAGCATTTTATGCAATTAAAAGAACATTTTACAAAATAGACATACCAATTGGTTGGATTACACTGAGTCATCAGGCCCTGTATGCAGAATTCTGTAGGTCCATATTAAACATCCAAAGAAAAACACCAGCCAATGCATGCAGGGCAGAATTAGGTTGTTACCAATTGATCATTAACATTAAAAAAAGAACACTTAAATTTTGGTTACATCTCAAACTGAGCCCCCAAGACACACTGAGTTTTCAGGCACTACAAACCCAAGAACTGAACCCCAAAAAGAGTCCCCTCTGTCAGCTGGTCCTGAGACTAATAACAGCCAACACTGTTCAACCTCAGACCAGCACTGCTTTCCAACCACTGATCAGAGTAAAGCAAATTATTAAATTAACAAAAGATGCCTATCTGGAACACTGGACCAATCAAACCAAAACTAAAAAAAAACTGAACTGCTATCTGACCCTAAACCATGAATACAGATTGGCAGAGTAGACAGGTGAGGTAGAGACAGAGATGCACTTCCTCTTACAATGTGACAGATATAATCATATCAGAGTAGAATACTTTAATAAATTTAATTTCTTAATCCCAAACTTCACAGATCTCAGTGACAGTGAAAAGCAACAGATTGTATCAGGAGAAGGACCTGCAGCAGACTGAGCTGCACAATATGTGAATGCATGTCACAAACTGAGGGACACATAATGAAACATCACTGAATATGACAAATAAGTATCTTGACATAGTCTATAACACACAGGCACACACACACACACACACAACTTCAACACACACGTCCACAGTCTTTCACAAACACACACATATGTGTATATATGTTTTCTGCTATTTTCTTGATTGTATGAATTGTACCTTTTTTTAAAAAAAATATCATTATTACCTGATGCTGGCAATATTGTCTTTGTTACATTCAAGCCAATAAAGCATATTGAATTGAAATTGAGAGTAAGAGAGAGAAAGAGACACACACACACACACACACCCCTACACCAACATCAGCATACACATTAAACTTCAACACACACATCCACAGGCTCACATATGTGTATACTGTATGTTTTATTTATTTATTTTTTTTGTTGCTATTTTTGATTTTATGAATTGTACCTTTTTTTCTTCTTCTTTTTTTTAATATCATTATTACCTGACACTTATATTGTCGTTGTTACATTCATGCCAATAAAGCATACTGAACTGAATTGAATTGAATTGAGAGACAGGCTGCACAGCCCGCTTCTCACACTAAACCAATGATACATTTTCGCATCAGTTTCATTTCACATTATTAGAGAGCAAATTCTGCTGCTTGTTTTACAAAGTCGGACACACACAAGCACTGAATAAAAGGACATTAAGTTTTAATTCTTAACGTGCTCACATGCTGTATAAAGTATTATTCATTTATTCAACATCTGGCATGAACGAAATTTGAAAGATATAGAGAGGGCATGCTAGTCTGACTATTACTGTGGTTGTAAGAGTTTGTTTTTTTACCTCTTCTTCTCCAGTGGCACCGCAAATGGAAAAATAGGTTTTAAAGATTGATCTGATATGAGAAGATATCAATCACCCCAACAACTTAAAATTGTCTCTTTCACAGTGTTTCCTAGTTTCCTGATTTGTGCATAAGAGATGATTATTGAGATATTGCATTTATTAGAGTGATCTTAGAAGGTGCATATTTCTCTCTCTCTGGTCCGATCTAGTAAAAGTGACCAGGATGTTTATTCAGACATGACACCAGCATGCTAAATTGCCATCAGATTAATGTAGGGGCTTAATCCTACTAGCTTTGGTTCTGCACCTTCTGCTATATAAGTCCTGCAGAGCGGGGGTGTACATCCAATGGTACACCACTCTCTGTAGGGCTCTCCGGTCTCACCCTCTCCACAAGTGTTCCGTTGATTCTCAAGGGTGTGTAGTTCCCGTGCTGCTTCCTCCCAAAATCCAGTTGGAGCTGTTCTTGACCACACAGTCATACGTGTCCACTAAGTTCGAGCCATAGATTGACAGATGTAAGCACTTGATTAATTGATCCAGAAGCCCAACCCTGTGTTCCAAATGTTTGACAGCCCACCAGTCCACATGCTTTTTAGCTTGGGGGTTACAGTTCCTTGCTGGAAGAGCTTTGATCTTTGACACTAACTTTGTATCCACCTGAGGGTTGGCTCTCCACCTTGGCCTTGAACTTGCACCTCAGGGTCTGTGTGTGCTGTTTGGATCTTGGTATAGACGGATGGGGGGTCATGTTCTGCCTCTAAACAACACTCCTCCGTCCTCCCATTCAGTGATTAATGGTCTTTTGGTTGACAAATCACCCCTGAGGCTCAGAGAAGGGGGGCATCTAGGCAGACAGTGGCTGCTAGACAATCAATGCCACAAGGTTTCTCTTTCAACCCTCTGAGTCAGAGCTGTGTTTTCCCAGAGTTGTTTCACTTTCATTCATTTTCATTTGGGATCTTTGTGTCTATCTCTGCTTGTCAGTTGGCAGATTTTACCCTACACTTTAAAACATCAAAATGAACAGAACAATGCTTTACTTTCAGTTAACATAAAGTAGTTGTAAATACATTAATTTCACTATCAGGGGCTTATTTCTATATACCTTTCTACGATTGAAAAAAGCAATAGTAAAGACAAAAGACAAGTCACTAAAGCATTCATGTGTTACTTCATTGTGACACAAAACCACAGAAAATGAAGAATGATAGTATGGAGAACAAATCATTTTTAAGTCAAACATACTGAGGGTCACAACATCACAACAAGAATCCTGCAAACTGACTGCACTGAAAAGCTATTCTGTGTTCCTCAATACTATCTTATTCTTCATTTCAGCTCGTCCTTGTTTCAATGAGCACAATTTAAACCAGGTCCTAACATGCAGTATTGTTATCATACATTTGATATAACCTTCATTTGTTCATTTTTGTATTCAGTTGTGGAGTAGATGACAGTGCCACATATTCTGTATCTTTAAAAACTTCACTGCATGTTTACACTAGAATTATTCAAATGAAAAGCTCCATTTTATGGCTGCATCATTACATCAATTTGACATATTAAAGATGTGTCATGCATCATTTAACATACATTTTCCCCAAATTATGATATATATGGTATCTTTGGAAACCCCACCAGAGTTTAATGTTTTATCAGTGTGAACAACTCTCAGCCACAAGAGAGTATACTGAATACTGTATACTGAAATTCCCTTTGATGTCCAAATAATGAAAACTTGACTACAAAGCCATTATGAAAAAGAAAAAAATAAGAAGTGACACAATGTAAATTCTGTTCTAAGGTGAATTTTGGATGGGTAGATATTTTGGCCAGAAACAAAGAAAACAAAAGCCATATGCACCACTAAACACACACACACACACACACACACACACACTATCCACAAAGCATAAAGGTCAAATCCTGGAGAAGATTGGTTCCTCCATATTGAATAATAAATGCGATCATCCTCTCTTTGAGGGCGTTTTTCAGGTTAAACAAACAGGGTGAGCTGATTAGTCTGAGACTAACAATACCAATGACCAGCATGATGTCATTTCTGGACACCTCTCTGTTTCGCACACCAAAATGGGGTCTGGGAAGTGTCACATCGCAGGGGGGTTGCAGGTACAGGAGCCCACAGAAGCTATAGGTTTATTCCTAGAAATTTTAGTATGCCAAAATATGCATCAGTCTCACAGAGATAAACAGTTGCCACTTGTCATAAATTATCTGTTAAACAGATTCTAATCTAAACTTTTAGTATGGTAAGTGAGCAGTTGAATTGGCAGTATACAATTGAGCTCCATAGACCATTTTATCAAAACTTGCATTTTTGGCTCACTGACTTCTCAAACAGAGTAGTTTTGCAGCTTGCTGAAGCATCTACAACAACACTAGAGGAATCTGAGGGGACGCTCTAGACATCAAAATACAGAGGTAGACGGAAATCTAGAGGAACTGTATAGCTCTAGTACTACAGACACCAAGTCATCTTTATTGAAGCAACATTCCAGTTAGTTGCTGCGCCACAGCTATACCGATCCCACGTGGTCCTACATGTAGCCCCCAAGCAACGAGAAACTCAGAGGTTTGATGTTGATAACCATAGTAAGTAGTGTGTGTAGTAAGTAGTGTGTGTGTGTGTGTGTGTGTGTGTGTGTATGTATGTATACATAAATATGTATACATAAATATATATATATATATATATATATATATATATATATATATATATATATATATATATATTGAGATAAGTCTAAAAAAACTGAATTACAACATGACTGGACCAGTTTTTTAATGTGATCATTAAAACATAGACCTAAGTCAAAATAACATCCAATTCTTGCACATTAATATTACATGGTTAGATAAAGAACCCAAGGATTGTTGGAGTTGAAGGAAAGTTTTGGCCATCCAATTTTTAACAGAGAATCTGTTAAGATTATTTGGATTAAAAGAAATGTACAACTGCCCAAGGCTGAAATCTGGTGTCCAGAGAGGTTGCAAATTCTGAGCCTCCTTCCAGTCATAGCTGCTAGGAGGGACAGATCTGAGCTTCAAGGATCTCCACCACTAGTATGTGCTAAAAGTAGAGACAGAGAAGCAAACTCTGTGGCCTCAGCCAGAGGAGCGTGGTAGTAGGACAGGGACTGGATGTTGTCAGGGTCAAAGAGGGGGAAAGACACTCTTGTACCTCTCACCACGGTTGCCCAAGGAGCTGGATGCATTCCCGGGGTCAGCAGTCAATCTCGTAGGGTCCTCAGTTTGCAGTGTTGGGCAGTCTGCAGGAACTAGTCCAGCTAGGTGACAGTTGAGCTGGGCTTGATGCTGCAGCAAATCATCAATCAGTCTCTCAATCAACTGTACATTTTTTTTTTTTTTAACAGATTTAATAGACGAGAGCTCAGAAGCTGGAGACCAATGCCCTGAATTGTTTATTTACCTGGAGCTTCTAGGGAAGGAAGGTGGTGACAGCTCCAGTAAACAGCAATCCGGAAAACATCCACACACTGGAGAAAGGTAAGCAATCAAATAGCCTGTAACTTCATCACAATGGTGTCAAAAGGAACACAATTAAATTAACAGTAGATCAACTGTTAACAGTAGATAACTGTTATCATTAAATCAGCTATAATAACAAACAAACCGGCTTTACATGCCCCTCTCAAACTTCAAGTTGGTTCCACTCCCACAGCAAAAGGTAGAGTTCAGGGAGTTCTTTCTGTACACATTTCAGAGGTTTCCCTCCATCTGGATTATTAGCTCTTTGCTTTCTCCTCAATTCAACTGCTGTGAGATGACAGATGACAGATAAGCCACCAAGCTAACCCTCGTCTTCAAAGAGCTATTGGATACAACCAAGGGACATGACCAAGGTGGTGCTGGACAATGTTACTCCAGATTCGTTGCTCACTTGGTGAACTAAGTGCTTCTCACAGATGGCTTTTACTTTGAATGTTCAGGATTCCAACAAAAGTCTTTATGGAGCGGAAATGAGGTTCTATCTATTCTCAGCGTGTCTTCTAAGACCCAATTTCTCCCAAAATACCAACAATTTGCTTTGTGCTGCCTCATTTGAACACAACACTCACCTGTTTGCGCCTCTCCTGCCACCTGTGCATTGTGGCCCTGCACTGGGCACCAAAACACCACCCAGGTAGGCAAAGAGAATTTCAAGGTCAGGGAAATATAACTGTTGGAACACTGCTTACACTGACTGTTGTGCCACCACGAAAACAAGACCCTTTGACCAGAGCGTTCACTGTGATTGCATGGTGTTCAAATAAGGAATGGTTGCACAGAGGGGATAATTGGGTAAATTTACATTTGTTGGAAATTAAAAGCCTGTTCCACCTCTTTGCGCAGATGCCCAAGCATTATGGGAGAAAGCATGACTGGTGGAAAGCGCAGCTGGAGTGTTTTCTGGATGTATCTGGGTTTCAGTGAAGGCTAGTATGTCCAAATGTGACTGCCTAGCAAAGACAGAGACTGGTTATTAAACAGGTACCCTCTGGAGTTTTCTTGTAAACAAACAAATGTTATGTTTATATTCAGTGTTACTCACCAATATACATTGTGTGTATCCTTGAATGTGATAAATGCATTTACTCATCATAAAACATTTTTAATGGCAATTTTTCTTAAAAGTTTGAAATCTGCATTGTTTATATCCATGTTTCCTTGAAAACAGTCTTCTTCTTCCCAGCATTACCCCCACTTGTAGGTCAGTGGAAAAGTGTGCTCCATAGTGCTACTAGTGGTCAAAAACGTCACATGATACCTTTAAGATTACATTGCCTTTTTACATAGAGGTGAGATTTGTATTTGCTTTGAACAGGAATGTTCTGGAAACACATGATGCAGACACAATGAGAGTTGACATGAAAGATGGTCATCTCAGTTTATCTATCCATCAATCCATTATCTATATTGCTTATCCTTAGAGGGTCGTCGGGGGAGTGGGGGGGTGGGGGGTAAGATCTTTATGTTTTGGTGATCCCTGGCCTTTAAACTAATGCCATCATCAGGTAAAAATTTCCCCTTAACATCTCGAACCATGACAAAGTATCTTGATAATTATGAACGGAAAAAGAAAGTAGGATTTTGAAATGTGACAAGGTCATGTCCCCCCATCCTCAGTGAAAATGAATCCCACACTGTTTGTTAACTAAAGACTAATGGGCATCATGATCTGAAATGCAGAGTGACTTGATGTTTTGCTTGACGCCCTATCTCCTTTTCCAATTCCACCAGGACATTCAACGCAGTATGACTCTGCTAGGGATGCATTTGCTTCCTGAATAAATGTCACTGTGCTGGGATTTGAGGAGTCAAAGTGAGTGATTGCAGGGAGAGGGAAGAGGAGGGGACATAATGGATGACGTGGCACTCAAGCCCAATTCCCTCCTTTATTCCTTCATAAGAAAAGTATCCTGCCTCACTCCTAATGGCTTATAGATATTTGCCTTTTCTCTTCTGTCTGGTAGAGAGGCAGAGAGGAAAGAAAGATGAGGCTAAAAGAGAGAAGGAAACATTTAGAGGATATATTCTGTAGCAGTTGGTCTGTCTTTGTAATGATAGAGGTCGCACATTAACGTCAGAAAACCACAGTTCCTTGTGGCTTACTCGCTCTTATCTTTCCCTTCTCTCTTCTTTGTGTCTTCTTTTCTCATCTCTTCCACCCATTTGCTACTCATTTCTCCTCCTTTCTCTCATAGCTTTCTCTCTATCTGCACATTCTGGTCTCTGGGCTCCAATAAATGTCACACTGCATCATTCACACTGACCGGCGGCCAATTCCGAAGCCAGACGACTCAGAGATGGTTTGTAAGAGGCCATCCATCCTACCTAGGGTCTCACTGTTTTCATCATGGTCTCTCTATCCACTGCATTCCCTCGTTCTTTATCCTTTTCCATGTTACCTACTTCTTTTTTATTTTTATCTCTTGGCTCTCCATGTCTCTCTCCCTTACCACATATTAACCTTACAGCTAATTAACCACATATTTCTTTAATTTTTGCCTGTTTCAGTGTCAGTTCTCTATTGCTAGCATTTTAAGCAGCAGCGTCACTTCAAAGCATTTTTGTCCAGAGGGTTTACCATGCAGCTGTGGGCAGGAGGTGGGGGTAAAGGTAATGTTTCTAGCATGTGTAAGGGACTCACCAGGAAAGGTGGAAGAGAAACTCCTGGGGCTTTCGGGTGATAGTTACAGAATGAATGAAGGTGCCTTTGGCTTTGAAATTGCATTTCATATATCACCATCTATCATTTAGGTTGGTTGATACTTTGCTCTGCTGGCTGTAAAAAGAGCAACTACAAAAAGACTAAATGTCTAAAGTTAGTGGCCCCTTGAGGCTGCAGTGTTCATTACATCCAACAATATGAAAAGATGACGGACAAAATGAACAAAAGACAGATGATTTTGCTATTAGAGCCTGATCTAAAAACATACATTTTCTCCTGATGATGGTGTTTTAGCAGGTGCCTTAAACCATTTGTCATAAAAGATCAATAGTTAGATCATTGTAAGTGTGCTGATCAGTGGAAAAAACCTGCACACTCATCCCCGTATTGTCATGGTCCACGAAGGACTCTCGTTTGAACTTGTGTGTTTTTGGGTTTTGGTGTTTCCTGTTTTATTTTGAAGTTACTGTTCTTGTCTCCTTGTGTGCTTTTTACTTCCTGTCTTTGTTGTGTTCCCCTCCAGTTTTGATTGGCTTCACCTGTGTCTTGTGACTCACCTGCCCCTGATTCCCTCGTTGTCTCTTCCCTACTTATACGAGCCCCTGTCCTTTGTGGTGTCATTGATGTTGCTAATGTTGGTGTACCCTAGCTACCTGTGTTGGACGTTCTCCTAGTGTCATGTTCCTAGTGATTACCTACGTGTCTCTTCCTGAGTTCATGTGAGTTTTTGTTATTTTTTGTGTTAATAAATCGGACTTCCTTCAGTCTCTCTGCGTCCTCGCCTGTCTGCGTTTGGGTCCTCTCCCTGCTGCCTAAATGGCTCGACATGACACGTATGGCACATGGTTTGAGACACCTGTCTGAAGGCCATAAATATCCACCACAAATTTAATGCAAAAGCAGTCATTCATTTTTCACATACATTATCAGGGTTGAAAGTGTTGCTCAAGTGGAAGTCAGGCTTATTTTTTATTTATATATATATATATATATATATATATATATATATATATATATATATATATATATATATATGCACACACAATAGTAATTTGGGATCATTGTGTAGATACCATGACCATCCATTCCAAACGTATTTGCAATCTGGCCAATGGTTGTTCTGGACAAAACTGTTGGACTGATGAAGAGGCCAACTAACCAACGAACATTGACCTGTAACTCAATAACAAACTTTCACCTGCATTGGTAAATACATTTTGGAGGCAACATATTTACCTACATTTGGATATTTGAGCGTAATAACTGGCAAAGATGGTGACAAACTAAAAACCCTATCCATAGCCTCAAAACATACTAACTTATACTATGGCTAAGTCAGACCGTATCTTTATGTTTTGCATAGTGTATGAGCAGACACAGGTTTCAGGGGCAAAAAGATTTAGTATACAGTCATACACGGGTGATCAGTCTAAACAAGCAAACAAATCCAGGCAGGGAGTAAGCAAAATCCAAAAACCAGACAACAAGGAAACAAACATTAAGAATGCTGGAAAGTGATGAACACAACACGAAGGAAAACAAAGACAATCTGGCAGCGACAACAGGGGGGTATATAACGAGGTTGGCTGAAGGCATGATCAGGGGCAGGTGAGTGGATGCAGGTGTGGACAGTCTGGAGTGGGAGAAACACAAGGGCAGGAAATGAAATGACAGGAAAGATTAGTCTCCAAAATAAAACAGGAAACAACACACAAAGACTAACGGGATGTTACAGTGTTCAAAAGCCGGGTAGTAACAATTTTAAAAAGGTGGTGGAAGAATATACATCCTTAGTTGGAGAAACACATTTTCAACCATAAGTGATTATTGTCAAGTATGAGTGAAGACCATAGAGGCTAATGGGACAACACACAGTGGTGCCCTCCTCCCCAGTAGTGCAATTCATATGTCCAGCTTTTTGCCAACTCACGCATGCCAGATGTCTAGTCAACAAACAGATTACATATTAGATGTTGGCAGTCTATATAGGCAATAATTCTGTGTCCCCTTGTGTCGATACTAACTACAGCGAACAGCAAAGGTTACTCAACAAGAGTCTTTATTGACAACAGTGAATCTGTGCACTGTCAGTGTTTTTTCTCTGTTGAAAGAAAATGCTGTATTTTCCATCCAAAACCACTGTTTTCCACTGCTGTCAAACCTGAATTTCCACTGAGTGAAGTGCCACTAAGTCTTGCACTGAAACTGTATACACAGTCTGACATGCTCTTATTGAACAACCAAGCATAGATCATAGAGCCTGACAAACATACTCAACCAGTGATTAACAACAACATGTGGTAACATTGAGTTGCCTTGTATCAGATCAGGAGGGTATTTTATAATTTATGCTTAAAAAATCAAAGCTTTCATAAGAGAACAAGATTGTAGGAATGTAGCTCGATGTATGAGTTACAAAAAATACAAACACAATCAAGAAGGCCAATACAGCAGCTTTTTCTGCAGCCAGAGGGGCTGTTTTGTAAAAAAGACCCAAAAAAACTCCAAAAAATAAATATACTAATGGGGACAGACTGTACTGGGATGCATTTTTGGTTGAATCAAGTATTGAAAAAAAAAATATATATATATTGTTAATTTATTTTTAAGCTGATTTACAAGTTGTGTGTGGATTTTGCATGTTCTTTGTCTATGGGGTATCCATGGTCTCAGGCTTCTTCCCACAGTCCTGTAGGTGAATTGGTGACTGTAAATTGCCCGAATATGGTTGCATTTTTCTGCTTATATGTGGTAGTGGTGGTGGGGGATAGTGGCAGAGGAGGACGGGCTCCTGCTGTATGCGAGACCGACGCTCTGCTCATCTAGAGATTTGGAGTGTTGCTTATTTTCTCTGCATGACGCATGCGGTTCTCAGCAAAAATAAACAGTGAAAATGATCTGTTGATACTCATATTGACATCACACCACCAACATTACACTTTTCACTATAGTTTCAATGTCTATAACTGTAGAATATGTCACAGACATGAAAATCTCCCCAGTCACAATTGAGCACAAGCCTCTTTACCGTTTTCTGTGTAAACTAAATATAAATGAAACATTCTATTATTGATGGCCATTATCAAAGCCAAACTCAGTGTAGAAAGATAGGGCTGGCAGTAGCAGCGCAGCAGCAGCAATGCTGTCTTTGTGGACACCACACGCTGTGAGCTGCAGCAGTTCAGTGAGGTAGCTGTCACGCACAGGTAGAGGTAGGCGGTGTGGCCCAGGTGTCAGACCCGATCTGACCCAACTGCCATCAGTCACTGGCAACTTAGAGACCTCCCTGCATGGCTCATCTTACATGTGTGTTCAGAAATTAGGGATCACTCACTCAGTTAGAGGCAATAACTGTTCCTTGTTGGCCCAGTCAACAGTTTGGCAAATATTAAATTTTAAAGGTGTATGATGATCAGTGTTGTTATAAACACATAGCATGGAATTGCAACTTAAATCAGAATATATTTAAAAAGTCAGTGACAGATTCAATACAATGATGTGATGATTTGACAAAGCAAACATGTTTGCAATGGACTACCATCAACATAGTAAATGACCATGTACAGTAAATATAGCACTTGACCAATATGATCAAATTTGTTAAAGACCCATGTAACCCACTTGGGTGCCCAGTCACCTTCCTGTCTGCTCAGTCTCCCTGCCACCCTCCCCCCTTCCTCCATCTGTCAACCAGTTGACAGGGGCTGGCCATGTTGGATGAGTGCAGAATCCAGCTGTGACAACCATTTATGTGTGATTAATGGGCAAGCCATAGCCCGGTGTAGGCGACTAGAGTTCAAAGTGACATCAAAGCCCATGTAAATCATAGCAATTAGTCCATGACTGATAAGACTTCCATTCATATGTCATCTATTTCCTGAGGGAGGTCCAGAGATCCTGATTGCCCACCTAGTCAAGTTGGCATTTACATTTGTTTTACAAGTGCTTTATATTTTGTGTACTACCAGTACTGTTTAAACACAGCACAAATCCTGGTTAATTGCCTGCTTCTTGACCTTTTCAACAGGGTGGTTGAACGAATGAAAGAGGGAGTTCACATGATTGAACAATGCTGCATGTAAATGGGAATATTAGTAGAACATTAATTTTTAGTAGCCATGTAAATAGCTCAGTAGGAATACTGTCTTTTTCAGAATAACGACAAAAACCTAAATATATTGTACATGTAAATATGGTCACCTCAATACTGAAGGTGTTGTTGAAGTATCTCAGAAGGCACTGAATGGTGTTAATCACCTCACCAAGTCCATCCGCTGAGTCCATGTTTATGGTCAGGTCACAGTCCCGAGTGTGCGGGAGAGTGGCAATAGGACCCAAATGCAGACAGTCGAGATGGAAGGATGTGTAGAGAGTGGCAATGCTCAGATGAGGGGAATGAGGTGTCTGAGGGCATCTGATGGACAGGTAAAGAATAATGTTGAAGGGGCCTGAGAAAGTGGAGATGTGGCTGAAGAGAGGGACAGAGATGCGGACATCGTGACACTTTTCCAGCGGCAGTAGGCAGACATTTACAGTAAACATGCTCTGATAAACCCACTGCACACCAGCTGTCCAGTATCAAATGGCTTACTAAGTCAGCGACTAGTGAAGAAAGTCAAACATCTAAGAGTTCTCAAGAGCCATGTTAACCAACAGTGACAACTTTTACACCCATGTTTAAAAGTTAAAACACACACACACACACACACACAGTCATGTTTCACTTCAGTGGACATTACATTGACTTACATTCATTTCCTGAAGACTTACCCTAACCATAACCATAACCATAACTTGCCTCCCGACCTGGAGCAAAGCACACCCGGACCCTCCACAGATTCCCCTCCCCGCCAATGCACTCTCACACCCATCCTCCCAGGTAAATTCAAACTGACATATCACATAGCCAGAGCCAACCGCAAGCTCCAGGACTGGTTTTTCAGAGGCCGCAAACCAGTCCTGGTGCTTGGGGACTCTAACATCAATAGGATTTCCCCACACAACAACCCACAGATCCAGCTAGACAGTTATCCCGGGGCCAACATTTACCACTTCCTAAAAATTTGCGAAAAAACGACACCAAATCCAACGATCAAAATCCTCTTACTAGCCATAGGCATCAACAACCGGGACCAGGATCCCAAACTCACTTCCTGTAAACAACTGAAGGCTCTCTACAAGTAAGCCACCGTTACCTTCCCCAATGCGGATATCTACTTTCCCATCATAAATTACTCCACCAATCTCACACCCAAACAATGCAATAACCTTAAACTAATCAACAATACAATAGCCACTTACTTTCCATTTCTCACGGAAATACCCCATGACACCTTCATCACAGAACAAGACAACATCCATTGGAAACCAATCACTGCAAAACACATCTTTGAAAATTGGTGCGCACAGTTAAATTTATAATTCCCCAGAAACCTACCCCGGAACCCAACATACAAGACAGAACGGACCATGATCTGGGGTGGAGCTCAACCTCCAACATTCTCAACCTCTCCAAACTCTTTAAACCATCCCCAGCACAAATAACCCTCCTAGAAAAAGGTTTATCCTTCATTCCACGACCATCCAGATTCGACTGGGAGGAACTTCATAAGGACCTTCACCAGTATCATAGATGCTTAAAACTCACCAAACACTTTCACAATCATTCCACCCAAAAACCAAAACCATTTATACACACCTCTAGTTGGGAACCCCCTACAGAACAGCTCACCCCCTTAATCCGAAACCAGATCACCAACAATAAAAAACTCCTGCGTACCTACCGGCCCCCGGCAGATATCTCTGACATTCTGTCGGAGGCCGAACGCAGGGGCCTATTCTCACTTCTCCAAAATCCAAACATCATCATAAAACCGGCAGATAAAGGCTCCAAATTGGTCATTCAAGATAGACAACAATATTTATTAGAGGCCAATCGTCAACTCACCAACACTATCCACTATAAACCAATAGCAACAAGCATCCAGATTCAAACCCAATCCATAGTCCGTCAGATTATACAATCTCTTTACTGTCAAAAAATCATAACATCCAAACAAAAAGATTACTTATATGGCCCAGACAATCCTCGCCCTAGACAATTTTATCTGCTACCCAAGATTCATAAAGAACCCCAAACCTGGACCATCCCCCATGAGGTTCCTCCCGGTCGTCCAATAGTTTCAGACTGTAATAGCACTACCTACAAAATAGCAGAATACATAGAACATTTTCTTGGCCCCCTTTCCACTAACCCACTATCCATTGACATCGAAAGCCTGTATAAAAATATCAACACAACCGCGGGATTACAAACGGTGTCTTCTACTTTCCAAAAATACCCAGATACCACCAGACCAGATTCAGAACTTCTCCAACTTCTAACCATCTGCCTCAACAATAATGATTTTGAATTCAATAATCAACATTACCTCCAGATACACGGAACAGCCATGGGTCAAAGATTTGCCCCATCTTATGCGAACATCTACATGAGCGAGTGGGAACAAGAAGCATTGGCCAAGTGTTCCCATAAACCACTCGTATACCTCCGTTTCTTAGATGATATATTTGGAATTTGGACACATGATCTCGACCACTTCTCTACCTTTTTATAAACACTCTTAACAATCATCACCCAACCATAAAAATAAAACACACAATAGACCCGGCTCAAGTTAACTTCTTAGACACCACAGTCTTTCTTAAGCCCACCACAACAGCATATACACACTTACTAACCAAGGTCTATTTTAAAACCACTGACACTCATGCTCTACTACACAAAACCAGTTACCATCCCAAACATACTTTTCAGGACATTATTAAATCTCAGATCATCCGTTTCCACCGCATCTCATCACTACAATCCGATTTCAACAACTCAGTTTCCATTTTATTCAATTCACTCCGGAGAAGGGGTTACTCAAAACGCTTCCGCCGGACCATAAAAAATAAAACCTTGGCCACTCTCGCTCCCACCCGCTCTCATACTCATAATGCTCCACCCCAGAACCCCCAGACCCCTCTGACAACTCCACCTACGGTAGATTTCCTTCACAAACACCCTCTACCCGATCAAAACTCCCCCCTTCCTCCCGGTCCTAACCCCAACCTCTTTTCCCCCCACCCTAAACAGGGCCTGCATCCCGATCCCTGCCCTGACCCCAATCCTCACCTTTCCCTTCCTGGTCCTAACCCTAACCCCTCTTTCCCCTACCCTAAACAGGGTCTGTATCCCGACCCCTGTCCTAACCCTCACCCTAACCTTTTCCTTCCCACCCCTAAACCCAACCCTTCTCTCTCCTACCCGAAACAGGACCTGTACCCTAACCCACGTCCCAATCCAAAACCTAACCCAACCCTCCCTTACCCTAACCCCAACCCAGATCCCAACCCCTCCACCCATACCTCCATAAACATTCTACCTTTTATCTCCACCTTCTCACACAAAATAACCAGATTCCACCGGACCATCAAACATAACACCCAACCTTCCACAACCACAAAACTATATCAGCATACCGCAGAAATAAAAACCTACAGGACATTTTAATACACTCCAAATTTACAGACCACAGACCCCACATACACCTACAATACAACACATATTACAAAAATAGGAAATTCATCACCAACATACACAGTGGAGCCTCCCATCCCACCCTTGGAACATTTTCTTTTAGCACTAGCAATATCATTTACATCATTACATGTACCACCTGCAATAAACACTACATAGGTGAAACACAATACAGTATACAAACACGTTTTAAACAACATATATACAATATCAGGGAAGGCAAACTCCACACCCCCTTAATACAACACTTTCAATTACACCCCTCAGATAAACTCATCATCTCAGGTTTAGAATCAAACGACAGATGGACCACTGGACAGAGGAAGAGGGCGGAAAGATTTGGATTCATAGATTAGACACAACAGTACCAAAAGGGCTTAATTCAGATTGACGGCCCACTGTTGTCTCCTCTTCACTCGCTGATGGCTCTGCGGTGGGGTGGCGGGGAATCGAACCCTGCGCCCCCAGTGGGGGGGGGGGGGAGCACGGAGTTGACCACTTGGCTAGGGGAGCACACAGCCAACACTGGAACCTCCCCTGACCCGATGAGGTTTTAGTTTATTTTATTAATTTATTTTATTTTATTTTATTTATTCTATCTTATTATAATTTTAATCCCAAGGGAATTGTCCATAATAAGTTCTCCCTGGCCAATTTTCTTTTATCTCTCATCCTTCATAAAAAGCCCTTTGCTACTTTTATCCCTAATCTTTCTATGTTATCACCTAACCTTTTGAACCATCCAAAATGGTGGCTTGCTCCCCACCCATCTTATTTCTTGTTGCAGCTCCATGCTCCTTTGCTGGTCTTTCGCTTGGACCACCTGCCGGCAAGTAGGAACCTCTTCCTCTGGCCAGGGCTCGAACCCAGCCCTCCCGGATGGGGAGGGGGGAACATTTTCTCATTCCACCAAACCTCAACCTGGCCATCAGTCAACTCAGGAGCCCCTGGACCCCACTTTATTACATTTAGTTTCTTCTTCCTTTTTTAGCCAAATTTAAAATATGTTTATTTATTTATTTATTTTTTTGGTTTAATTCTAACAGATCAACAGGCCAGAGCAAAACAACAGAACCCTGACTACCCCAACCCCAACCCTAACCCAACCCTCCCCTTCCCTGCCCTAACCCTAACCCCGTTCTCCCCTACCCCAAACAGGGTATGCATCCCGACCCCCACCCCAACCCTGACCTTAACCTTCCCCTCCCATGCCCTAATCCTAACCCCTCTCTCCCCTACCCCAACCCCCACTCAGACTTTCATCCCTCCACCCACACCCCCAGCCGCATTTTACCATTCATCTCCACCTTTTCACATAAAATAACCAGGTTGCATCAGCACATCAAACATAACTTCACCCACCTTCAGTCACAACACCCGGCCTTTCACAACCACAAAATTGTGTCAGCATTCTGGAAAAACAAAAACTTACAGGACATCTTGGTACATTCCAAATTCACTGACCATAGAACACATACACAGCTACAATATAGCACACACTACAGGCACAGGAAATTCATCATTAATACACACAGTGGAGCCTCCCACCCCATACTCGGTTCCTTTTCCTTCAACACTAGCAACACAGTCTATATCATTACATGCACCAACTGCAATAAACATTACATAGGTGAAACCAAACATAGCATACATACGCGCCTCAAACAACACATCTACAACATTGGAACAGGAAAACTTGACACCCCGCTAGCCCAACACTTTCAACAACATTCCCTAGACTACCTCATCATCATTTTAGGGCTCGAATCCAATGATACCCCATTATTACATTTTGTTTCCCTTTTTAGCAAAATTTGAATAAATTTATTCATTATTATTTTGTTTATTTTTACCAGATCAACAGGCCAGAGCAAAACAACATAACCCTGAGTACCCCAACCCCAACCCTAACCCAACCATAACCATAACTTGCCTACCCCTAACCCTAACCCTAGACTGCCTCTCTTTTAACCTACCCTAAACCTAACCTAACCTAACCTTAAACCAAGTCTTCACCCTAAAATTTAATGGTTTACGTTATGGGTACTTGCATTTTGTCCCCAAAAGGAAGGAAGGAAGGCAAGTCCCCACAATGTGAATGTGTTAACAGATTAATGTCCCCACAAGATCAGTAATACATGTCCACACACACACACATACACAGACTGGTTTGTATGTTTCAGTCGTCACCTCCCTCCACTCATTTCCACACCCTTTGAACAAAGCCCCGCCTCAAATCCAGCCCTCTTCCGTGTGAAGGGAAATTGCAATAATTTGTCATTGTAATCTGCTGGGTGGCACAGGGGGGAGCAGCGGGTATGAGGAGGCAATCAAATAGGAGGTGGGACTTGGGAAAGGTGAAGAACTTTGATTCATTGCTCTGTCCCAACAACAGAGATTAATATTTGAATGTAATTATTACTTCCCTGGCTATTACTGACCATACTAAATGAAATCATCTATGTAAGAGAGAGAGATTGCGTAAGACACAGGTATTTCATTAAAGCTTCAACAGAACTGGAGGAGGCCAAATGAAAGAATGATTGGATATGTTGAGCGGGTGAGGATAAGGAGGTACTGAGCATCCTAATGAGGACAAATATCATTATCTTGAGCAGGTGCTCTGTCTGCGATTCATTTGGCCACTCTGCTATCATTTGGCTAACATCAAATGAGGCATAAAGCAATAGCAAAGTGGAAGATTGTTTTGTGTGATTGAATCAGATTTTATACAATCACTTCAATCACTTCCTAAAACTAAAAACAAACCAAAATGATGAAAAAGTGAAAATGTGTCACTTGATCATTCTCGGAAAGCTTTTAAATCTGTGGAGCAATTGACATCGTTGAAATCGTATGCACAAAGCTATTCAGTTTTGCCACAAAAGCCCTTCTTAATATACACTAAACAGTTAGGGACACTGCATTTGATTATCTTGACCTTAAATAATAGTAAGATTCCCTGCTTGGATAATCTTAAGACCACCCAACCTCCACATAATATTTAATATTTCCCCATTGTGGTGTACATGAAAATTCTTATTGTAGGGGATTTCAATCTCTGTTTTCTGTCAAACAAACATTTTATGTATGTTATTAAATGTTTTAATCTCAGACTGTGCATGTGCAGACATTTTGGGGGACAGACCTGTTCCCCAACATTTGGGATCAAATCATGACCCTCCAGGTGTCCCAGTCATTGTCAGTTTGAGTGTTTAAATCTGCCAGTAGGTCTTTGGAGTCCGTAGATTGAGACCCCACTCTCTTTCTTCAAGGAGAGCAAACAGTCAGAACATTCTTCTTGGTAAAAAGCAGTTGCACCAGGGCGATTCCTTCATCTACCCTTCACAGGTAGAAATTTGTGATGCTGCCAGCTGTAACCTTATTCAGGATCCTCACACCTGTCAACAATCTCAAACCCTGTGCAACTTGTAAGAATACGAAGAGACCAGCCCTCATCTACGATCCATATCCTGGTCCTTTACAGAAACATCATTCAAGAATTGGTATTTTTTGCGACTTGACGCCCCTACAGTTCCTCCTCATGGACAGCTGTACATGTCCAAAAATGAAGTCCAAACATCTTAAAAGAGCTGCAGCTACTGCAGTTGCAGAAAGGGAATCATTGCTTGAAGTGACTATGCATGATGACTTTCAGACAGCCTCAAGAGATCCTGGTGAACACGTCAGGCAGAACTTAAGCTTGTTTCAGTAAGATTAGTGAATTACAACTCATCTGTTCATTACTCAAATGAGGAAACCATTTGCATTGCATTGCTCACTTACACAAACCACTTCCACATATTTGAGCTCGTCACCTAATTGAGTCTGCAATTGTTGTGCATTAGCAACATATTTTTGTGGAAATGTAGCACAGTCTATAGTAGGTTTTTCTTTAACCTACTAAAATGATCATACATGTTGAATGTAAAGTAGAAGCGTGATTAAACTTAAGTAGCTAAAATCACTTGGTTAAGGTGAGGGAAAGTTCATACTCATGGTTTCTTCAGAAAAATGTTGATGACATTATAGTATAAGACAGGACGTAAACCCCAGATGCCACTCCTAAAGGCAAGCAGTTTATATGATCATTAGCATTCCAGTCACATATCACTGCTCCTTATGAATGTCACACTACATGCTCCATTGGCACTACAGGCTGTCACTGAACATAACTCACTGATGCAGAAAAGTTGCATATGAAACTAATTCATAGGAGACAGAGCTTCATCAAACTGTCACAGCATGTATGCACCAGTGGAAATGCAAACACAACAAACTGATATAAGGGTATTCAGTCATCTCAGTGTCCAGTACAGCACTACTGTCATTCAGGAACACACACAAACACTAATGGCATCCACTGTGCTGCTGTGAACACAGAGGCAGTCACTGGGTCATAGTGGAACTTCATCCCTCTCTTCCTGCCCTCCTCGGCTGAGCTCATGTTCTGTCAGGATTAATGAGCTTGTTGAGGGTTGACTGATGGATCAGAGCAGAGCTGCAGGGAGCCTGCTGGATCCAGCTCCACCGCTTAACAGCCACTAAAGGACTCCTGAATAATGAACAGAAACTCAGTTTCAAAATGTTGTTTTATTTATGCTGACAAACACACTGTAAGTTAATACGTTGAAAAGAACTGTTCCTTTTGAGAAATGCAATATTTGCCAGTTTAATTCAACAGTTGCTCTGCTCTCACCAAGGAGCGACGCTACAATGGTGTTGTGTGGAAGCCCGTACCCCCGTCGAAATGTGTTTCCCTCCTGTTAGAATTGTGTTTCCCGTAGCGTTGGCCCTCGGTGGTTAGGGGTAGATTCAGCCGGCATCCGCTTTTTGCCTGGACTGGCTGTTTTCCCAGCAGAACAACTCTACCATCTAGCAGTAGCTTATTTAAACCATATATTTATATTTATAGGTTACTGTATAGAGTCTGTGGTTGGTAAATGCATGTGCTCTAATCGAGGGGCGACAAGCTATTCTGTCTATTTAGAAAAACGTCTTTCCCACTTTGAAATTAAACACAAATACGCCGAAAGACCAGATGTCACAGTTTTCCACCAGCACTTAAACGCATCATGCATTTACGACTCTGTGGAGCTGGGACCAGCGTTAAAATAGTCTCAAAATCCCGAAAGCGAAAGTAACCTGATCCGTGCGTAACATGAGACATTTGTATGCGCAGGAAACTTTTTGAAAGCGAAAAGGATCAGATCTGAGAAGCTGAAGTTAAAAGTCTGTAAGTAAAATATTTTCAAATTGTTTTTTTTTCAGTTACAAATCTTGTTTTTCAGTTACAAATTTTTTTTTCAGTTACAAATCTTGTTTTTCTGTTACAAATCATGGAATACACATTCACAAATAATATTGAGACTATTTTCACTCCATAAAGAACCAACCAGCCTGTCTGTTTAGAAAGCTTTAGAAAGCTCAGCACCTCCATGCTTTCCTAAACATTTTTTCCCCTAAAAAAAAAACAAAAAAAAAAACCTTCCCTGTGGTTGTTATGTGTACAAAACATGGTTGCTTAAAGATAGGCATTTAGAGAATGTGTGTTTGTGTGTGTGATAGCCATCTTATCACAGCGGTTTTTGTGAACATGTATGCATGTGTACATTTGCTGGGGCCTCCTCTGTGATTTTGTATGTGTGTTTCCTGCTCCTTCAACCAGCCACCATTCTTGTCTCCCCATATCCAACAAGTCAATGTCTATTCACAGTTCCAGGCTTGATTTATGGCCTGCTATTGTTGTTCCTCTCTCATATTGTTGAATACAGCAGACTGTGATTGCCTCTTCAGACCCCTTGCCACTCTGTACCCTGTACTGTCACCGCAGGGCCCCCCTGAGGACCTTACATACACTCTAATTGGTTTGGGAAGGATTTGGCAGCCTTTGAACTAAAGAGAGACAGAGAGGGAAGTGGAGAGTGAGGCAGAGAGATAGAAAGAAAGGGAAAGAGTAAGAAGAAGGGGAGAGGTGGAGACAATGTTTGTGTGGATGGGTATGTATTTTAATCTTGGCAGTTCTTTTTCCTCATTCCTGTTGTGCGAAAAAAAACGGAAACAAAAAAAAAAACATTCAGCAATAACACTGACATATTAAAACAGTATTCATTTTATTCTTGAATAAACAATACTGACATGCGCAGTAATGCACGTCGCATGCAAAGTAGCCCTCAAATTGGACAGATCGGGGTGGAGTGAAATGCATTCACATGTGGACACAGAAGGGGCAGATAAAACGTGTCAGCCAGACAGAAAACTGTCAATTAAAAATGATCTCTGAAAGCCAAAGCTATTTTGAAGTCAGACCTACTACTGCCCTCTCCCAATGTAAGTCTGATGAGCAGAGTTAGATATGAGACACAAATTTATCATTGGAACCTTTTAAAGTAATATAGAGTAACAACACATTATAGGAGAATTAGTTAAACTCAGTTACATGACCATCCTAAGCAGTCTCCAGAAGACTTGTGAATGTGATTTCATAGACAGGGGTGGCAACAGACATTTTGAGGGACAAGGCTGGTGAAATGCCACACAGTCATGCTCAGTCTGGGTGTGTCTCAGACCACTCCCTGCTTCACTGAACAGGGAACTGACCATTTATTGAATCCAGTGCCAAAAATCATACTGGATGTTCAGCTTCCCAGGGAATTTCCAGAATGCAGTGAGAGTCTTTTTAAAGAGGTCCTAAAGTAGGTTCAGTAGCTTCAGGAGGTAAGTCAGTAAGCACAGTGAGCACTTCTGTTTCACTTCACGTCAAACAGGCCCTGTCACAGTCACGCACAAGTGTACACTCCAACTCTGGAACAGCACTACCAATTTCTAATGTGAATACATTGCTCGTGCCGTGCACAGCATAAAATCAGCAGACTTAAACCAACATGTGTTTGTTTGGCTGCACTGTAAACACATACATGTGCTTTTCTTCTTTTGCATTTCTGACAGAGTAGCAGATCAAGGAGTGTTTGCTGCCCTTTAGAATTCTGAATGCTGAAGCGTCACATCAGCTTCAGATCAACTTTGGAATATTCTTTTGCTTAGAATGAGGACTGTGGATTGTGTCCCCTATCTCTTACTTACAATGGAAGCCTGTTATGAAGGGATCTCTTAATGGCCAGCATGAACAGGAGGAATGATAACAGCAACCAAAAACAGTTTCAATGTACATATGTGAGTATTGTTTTAAGACACACCTGAACAAATGTGAACCAGTCCTTTAACTTATTGCGGGTGGTTGTTAGAGCCTTATACAGCCTGAGAGGAGGACCTGGAGAAAATAGTGAAAAATTGCTTAATCCCTTTTTTTTTTTTACAGTTATTTTTCCAAAAACATGCTAGAATTAAACATGAATCAAACACAAAGCAGTAAGCACAACCTTATGTTTGTAGTAAAGATGCAAATACTATTATCTGTCATCACACACTAACCTTAGTGCAGTGGGGTTAGTGCATTAACAATACAGAAATTTACATAGCATTATTATTATTATTATTATTATACTTCATTATTATGGAAAGCATGATAATCTATTTTATTATCATTTGTTATTTGCTAGTAATGTACATGAATGCAGGATACAATATATATTTCATTGTGCATTATGCAACATATAATTGTGGCCTTGTAGCCATTCTGTTATGATACAGTGCAGGTTGTCTAGGATGTTACAGGTGCCTGCCAGTCAGTTGCTCAGCTCTGAGAAAAGAGACACCAAAGTCCACCATGCTCCAGCCACAGTGGTAGGGGAGGGGGGGCAGGTCTTAGTGATGGATGGCAAAGCCTGGCTGAGCATATTGCTCCCTTAATAAAAGCTACCCTGCAATCCACACGCAGCTAAGGGTGTATTTTCTCTCTGTGGCTCCCTCCTCGCTCCACCATCATTTTGAAGAGCGAAAACTGGTTTAGGTGTCAGAAAGAATGATGCCCCTCGTCAGACTACGACTCACCTCTGAGCGGTATCCACAGCTATATTCACACCAAGTGGCTCTCAGTTGGTGTGTGCTGTTTTCTTTTTCGCTGCTGTTTTTACCAAGGGCCCAGAACAACAAGAAAGACAGAAGACATCATCAAACTTTCACCTGGTGACTTCAGACCCAAAATTATGTTTCAGTCTTTATTTGGCTGTTAGCAGATGGGCAGAGCCACAGCACTGCCTTGAAAATAATACATGGTGAGTTGGCAGTCATGAAACAGGAAGGCCCTTCCCTGTTCTTTATATGTGGAGAACTGAGTTATAGTTTAATTCGATTGTTAATGATCTGACATAAGCCTGCATTTTTCACTTCTTCAAACCTGCCAACACATTGTAGCAATGGCCCTCATCTCCCATCATGCTCAGCTCTGAACTGATGAGCTGGATACGGTTGCTGTTCATAACTGTTCTAGAATGTAAATGTTTGTTCAGACACTGTAGTTGGAGTTGATCCTTGTTGCTTGCTGCTGTGTTGAATTTCTCCCCTGCATTGCTTGTCATTACAGGGCTGACATTGTTAGAGCCTGCTTCTTGCCTCATGCTGCTTGCTACAGTATTTACACTTAGCTGGACCATGACCAAGATTTTTTAGAATTGAGCCCCATACACAAAATCCTTATCAGATATACGTGACTCCTTTCCTAAGTGAGGAATTCACAAAATGTTGATTTAATAACATGTTGTGAGAATTATGGAGAAATCATCAAGATCTCATAGTTTAATTATCACTATTTATTTTGATAAATAGGAGTTAAATACAGTACCAATACATGGTAAAATAACTTTAAAAAAGACCAATCCAAATTTAGCTGGGGAAACTATAAAGCCAAAAGAGATACATTCAAGAAGTTTGGCATCAGTAATGGCAATTAACTTTGACATTTGATGGAGATTTGTCTCTTAAACACTACATTGTACGAAATGTACCTGCTTCATAAGTATTACCTGTATACACGTGGTAATGAAACAATTAATAATGGTTTACATCTGAGTCAGTTTCATAAATGGGGCCCATCATAAGATTGAGTGCCTTTAATCATCTTTACCAGCTAGTTGGGCAGATCTCATGTCATAGTAGGAATGAGTGTAAGGTGATTCTGTAGCTTGAAATGAACTACTGTGCAGCAGTAACCAAGTACAATCATGAGATTGCTGATCATGGTTTCAAGTCTCTACTCAGTGTTGCCTTCATAAGACTGTACTGCTATTCAAGATAACTGCAATCAAGATTTACACATCAGTCCTTCAACTGCATGAACTGCAAGAACCAAAACTTGACTAAACAGTTGTGGTGGGAATTTTGTTGGTATTTAATGAAAGTGGGAATTCGTTGTATTGTTGTAAAAATAGGTACATATCTTATCATAAGATATGGTATGAAAATGTTTCTGTATGATATATATGAAATGAACGTGATAATACATTAAAACTCAATTTAGACTAATGTTTCAATGTATTAATTTTGCATGTATTGCATAAGGAAAACAGGAAGACAATGAACCCCAAAAAACAATAGCAGCAAGCAGGTAAAGTCATGCTATTCTGATTTTAATACAACCTGCAAGTACATGTTTTTTCTAGCCATTCCATAAAAGAAGAAAATCCAAACTTTAAATTGTCCAGTGATGACTCTTGATATACCATGATGAGACCATCTCTGGACATCCTAAATATTCCGTCAGCAGACAGCTCAGTAGACAGTGCAGTTAGCAGAGGAGCGTTGGGTACACAGGAAGTCACTGGTGACCTCTTTATAACCTCTGGCTTCAGTGAGACTACTTCCTGTTCAACAAATGACAGGAGAAACAGGTATGAGGAGCATCTGTGCACAGATGAAGACATGTGACAATGAACTCAGCATTAGTTAAAAGCTTTTAAAAAATTGAAAACACTTCACTAAAAACACTCATTAAAAGCGACAGATGAACAAATAACGCCAGCTTCCTCTCACATCTGGGCATCTCTGGTTGTGAGACCAGAGAACAAGTTCGACCGGGCTTCGCTTTTGCTGCAACGCAATGTGACATCAATCAAATGTGCAAATGTATACATTGTAAATATATATATATAGGGTTAAATGTATACTTTGTAACTTGACAGTGTAATTCCACTGCTTGTGACCATCAAGACGGAGGATGCAATGAAACTGTAAATGTACTGATTCCTGTCTCACTGTTTTCACATCATAAATCTTAAAACTCATGGGTGTATCATTCAAATCTGCCTCACCAATGCTGTCTGTTGTCTGACAAACTAATCAGTGGACACTGTGAATAGTTAGTCAAAGGCTGCAATGGTTTAATCACAATATTGTTGTCTGATCTTACCTTCCATGAGGTTGTAGAGGTTGCAGTAGTTGGTGCCGTGGTCTTTAATGGCATACCAGGTCTCTGAGATGGACATGGCCTACAGACAGAGTAACAACTATATGTGTTAAATAGAAGACAAGGCTGCACAGAATCAGACAGGGAGAGTAACAGTTACAGGAATGATGACAGATACCAGGAAAGGAACAACTTTACAGTAAGAGGTTGAGACAGAGAGGACACAGATGGTGACAGAAACGGAGAGAAGAAGGAGGGATATGAGGAGAGAAAAGAGAAAGTGGTACAGAGAGGACATAGACTTAAGATAATGACTTAGAGGTGGATGAATACCTACCGAAACGTGACAGCAAGTGAAGAAGTGATAGGAGACCAGCCGGAAGTTGATGTCGTCCACATACCTCTTAAAGGGAGTGGTGTGTTTGGCTGCTATAAAGTGGACAGAGGCAGACTGCAGCTGCAGAGAGACAATCATTTTGCTTGTGTTGTTACTGTAGTTGAACCAATGTAAGAGCACGTCACAATTTACAGTGATATTCTCAGAATATTTTTATGTAAGGTAGCTGGTGGAATTAGTGAACTAGAATACAACAACTGGATTTTAATTTGAATCATAAACTTGTGGCGTATCATTAAATGGACCATCTTTAGTGGTGCACAATACCAAACAAATTTGCCATTAATCAAATTACCATAAAGTCATTACTACACAGACAAGCTGGGGCCTTCTGGTCAAATTTTTTTGTTAATGTCCTTACACCAAACAAACATGTTTGCACCGAGGTGGGAGGAGAGGTGCAGCCTCAGCTCTTGTTAAGCTATGCCATGTGGTTCTGGTGCTCATTTTGGCATGAAATTTAATTTACTTCTCTTATCACAGAAGTAGGTCACTTTTCTTTAGTTAGCAGAGGCACACACACAGACCTAAATCCAAAATCACAAAACACCTTGAATTTAAGTTTTGTCTTTTTCAATTAACTTCATATTTTATTCATTACTGCAGATTTATTTGTGCATCGAAATCCATTTTTTTTAAACATATTTTTACATCCACATAAGTGTAATCCAGTGCCCCGTAGTTCAAGTATAATTCCCACAACAACTTCTTTCCGTGCAGTTGATTAAACACCTGTAGTCACACACAGCAGAAATGATACGTGACTCCTCAGTCATGTTAAAAAATTGCTTTTGATTCACAGATCAATCTACAGTAGATGAATAAAATATGAAGTAAACTGAAAAGGCAAAACTTAACAAAAACCACCTCGCACTGGAAGGAAAATAGAGCGCTAAGAGTTTATAGCCATGCTAGTGGCTCTGTGGACTAATTGAAGTTGTGACCTGATGGCCACATGGTGATGGCCTAGATGAAAGGTTAGACCAAACTTATTGTAAATCATCCTCTGGTGACCATAAAAGTGAGCGACTGTGGCTCTCTCACAGGGTTGGTGGTTCAATCTCAAGCTCCTCCTGGCCACATGTCGAAGTGTCCTTGGGTGAGACACTGAACCCCAAATTGCTCCCGATGGTCAGACCAGCGCCTTGCATGGTAGCATGTTGTTGGTGTCTTTCTCTGTGTGTGTGTGTGTGTGTGTGTGTGTGTGTGTGTGTGTGTGTGTGTGTGTGTGAACGAGAGGCAACTTATAAAGCACTTTGGATAAAAGCGTTATATGAATGCAGCCATTCACCTCAGTCACCTTTTAAAAGTACCAAATTTCATGGTAATCCAATTATGCAGATAATAGAACAACAATGTCAACCTGCTGGTGGCGCTAGAGGAAAAGACAGAGGATCACCAAAGTCAGTAGGATACAACATCTTGGAAAAAGTTCCATGTCAATCCATCAAGTAGGTGTTGAGATATTTCACAGAAAAAGTGAAAACCTTGACCTGTTGGCAGCACTAGAGGAAAAGTCAGAGGATCACCATAATGAATATATGAATTTCATGACAATCAATCCAATTGTTGTGAAGATATTTAAGTCTGAACCAAAATGTCAACCTGCTTCTGGCAGTATGTGGAAAAGTTAGTAGGATTCATTCTCTAGGGAACATGAGTGAATGAACATTTTCATGGCAATCCATCCAGTAGTTTTTGAGGTATTTCAGTCTGGACCAAAGTGGTGGACTGACTGATATTGCCAGAGTCATGCCCACAGCAGGGCTGAGAACCTACACAGGTTTACTCCTGCTGAGTTACAACATTACATTTTAGTCAGCTGTGCCCCTGTCAAGTGGATTAAAGCCTGTGACAGTTTGAGGAAGTGGGAGAGGCATGCACACCCACATGTGCACACACACACCTTGTACAGGCACCTCTGTCCTCCCATGGTGCAGCCATCCATGGTTCTCCACTTCTTAATCTGTGAGACCAGGGATTCATAAACCACTTGACATGGTATCCCAAAGTACCTGCATGAGAAAAACAAGCACAGTCACTGAATGTGCTTTAAGGTCCAACTCAAGTGGGCATTGTCAATGAAACGGTGCCATCTAGTGGACATTAGAGTGCTGTTCTTGGACTACATGGCAGTTTTCTGTTGTCTTCATAATGAAGCCTTTGAAAGGCTGACTTTTTATTACTGCTTATATTACAGCAGTGGTTTAGTAGTAGGATTCATTACAGCTGAAGGAGAGTTTTCCGTTCACAGTAGAAATGACATCTCAGTGACCTGCTCTGTGATTTGACTGGACAGCTAAATTCATTCCAGGTAATAAGATGATCATATGATTTAATATTCTTTCTCAACACATTCCCAAATGCATACACTGTTATTGTGACAGGAAACATCAGAAATGTCTAAATATTTGAAGTTGATATGGAAATTAAAATGTAAAATAGAATGCCATCTAATACAATAGCAAATTCAACCACAGTGAGGGTTAGGAGGTGTTGTTTATGTATGAAGGTGTCAGAGAGGGATTGATTCCACTCTAACATGTTGTCAATGTCTTTTTACGTTTTTCTTTGATTAAGTTTGCCTTTTTGCTACATCATGCATTAACGACATAAGAATTTACTTTTATCCATTCGTGTAGCTGCTTTTGTAACTGATTACTTATAAGTTAGTGGTGCTTTTTGCTCATGAGATGAGATTTTCAGGCAATATTCATGGTCTATTCATGTCCTCAAGCGCCTTATTCAGGCCACAACTTCCATTGCCATGAAGTTTGCTGGCATATATCCTTGCTTTAAATGACCTCAAGGCCTTTCCTGTAGTGCCACCCACTGGACAGACTGGCTGTAAGAATAGCAGCATGCGGCAATAGTCAGCTTGTGGGTAGTTCTGTTCATCACTTTGGTATGTAGAGTGTGATGACCTCTGTAGGGCTTCCTGCTGGGCTTTAATCTTCTTGTTCTTGCCTTTGTGTTATTAAATCCACCCCGTCACAATTACAAAAGCAGCCATGCATGTAACCATCATATGAAATTTAATACATGTGTTCTGACAGTCATTTGACAATTCACAGTGAATTCTGTCAGCACCAAGTAAAACGCTGTAGAAAGAGCTGAGACAGTTGTACATTTATGATGCACCAACCACAGGCATTATGCAAAGATGTAATGTACCAAATACAATAAAACTGCATTGGCAAAGCGGAACAATGATCATATGCAGACCCTCACCAACACTTATGGAATGATGCATAACAGAATATTCTTTTACATTCTTTTCATTCAGTTTTATTTATATAGCGCCAAATCCTAACAGAAGTTATCTCAGGGCTCTTTTTATATAGAGCAGGTCTAGACCGTATATTATTTACAGAGACCCATCAATTCCCACCATGAGCAAAAACTCCCTTTTAACAGGCAGAAACCTCGAGCAAAACCACAACCAGGCTCTGGGTGGGTGGTCATCTGCCTCGACCGGTTGACTCTAACATGGTTAATGTTGTCAATCAATATCCTTTTAGGTTTATTTGCTGAAGATCACTAGAACCTGAACCAAAACCTCTGAAACACACACATCAAATCCTCAATATTTTAAGCTTGAGAAAGGCAGAACTTACTCCAGGAGTAGTATTGGATTGCATTGCATTATAAAATGTTAAATTGTGCAGTGGTGCTAAATTTAAACTCAACAACCTGGCAGAGAAAGTAACCTCACCAGAGTGGAGTACAAAGTAATTATAAATACAGTGAATGAAATTAATTCTAGCCATAAAATATAAAGGCAGCAGTAAAAGAAAATGCATACTTTAGTACATTTAAGAAATAATTATCTGTAACCAATACTTGGTTACAATATGTTTTGTCATGAAAACCAAACATAACACATCTTCTATCAAAGTATGTACAACAGAAATACTGTAAAACATACCATTCTACTTTGCACTGGGCATGGAGAGGTCCGGCACAACAAAACTCAGAGGTGCCAACTGCAAGGAGAGCTGCAAGGAACCAACGGACTGGATGCATTCCGCTCCAAACTGCCTCAGCAAAGTTCAGTCTGGACTTAATATTCACACAGACAACAGCTCCAGTGACTGAGAGACATAAACAAATACGGCAAAAAAATCACAGGATGATCATGTGCTTTCCTGAAAAGGAAACAGCCTAAATTCAATTTACTTCTGAAGAGACAGTAAAGAGAAGTTGAAAGATATTTGGTTTACAGAGACACCTAGAGGCAGTCTGTGATAGAGCAGAAGAGACACACACTGCTCTCTCCCTCTGTCTGTCCCTCCACTGCTGCTGCTGCTGCAACTAAGGGCATTTTCACACCTATAGTTGGTTTGCTCTGGTCTGAATCAGGTGATGAGTTTGTAAACTTCACACAGAGAAAAATCCAAGTGAACCACAGCAAACCACATGAGAACATTCACTCCGCTTATTGGTCAGATGTGTCTGGGGCGGGAGCAAGAAAGTAAATACAGGAAGAAGGTCCTGTGTTCTGGACTAGTGCATATTTCTGTGAGATAAACCTTGCTGGTTTGTTCTCCAGCTAGCTGCTACTATTAGAAACAGTTTGTTGCAGAGTATATCGCGTAGTTGGGTCGGACCGAGGTCAGATCACGTTCCCACCACAAACAAACCGCTCCAGACTTTGTTTGGAACTGGACCGAGACCACCTCCTCTAAAGGGTCTTGGTGTGGTTGTGTTGGTCCACACCCGAGTGCGATTACTGTGTTCACACCTGCCCGAACAAACCGCACTAACCGGGTAAACTCACCAGGGTTATTTTGTCAATCCTTTTCCAATTTCACGCTAAATGTTATGCACAGTTTGCTAACTTCTTTGAAACATCTGATTTGATCAAAGTATAAAGAAACATTATTCATTTAGCCTGTTCCACCCACTGTGCTCCCAAGAGAGCTTACAGCTTCATTTCTGCTTGGTTGCTCAACACTCTTGACAGTTGTGTCTCGACAAAAAACGATATGTCACACCCCGTCTCACATTTATACCTCAGCAACTGGAGGAAGTAAGAGAGAAATAATGAAGCAGAGTGATCACACAGTTAACCTCTTCCACCCTGTCAGCTCTGGACATACTGCTGTCTTTCACTCATGGGTGAGCACAGACATAAAATGTACAATTTCATATCTACAGTATCTGTATGGGTCTTCTTCCTTCTTCCACACTGCTTTTTGTAAAGTAAGTATATTAGTTTTAATAAGATTGCATTATTTGTTACCACCCACACATTTACTTCCTGCTAGATGCTGCCATTTATTAATGAATGTACAGTAGATGCGCAGTGGGAAGCACACACTCTGTAGGTATCAGGGGCAAAAATGAAAAAAGGACACCCTCTTCTGTGAAGGGGGTTAGGATTAGGATTATTTTTGAGATCAAGGTCACAACAGAATAGCCCTGAACTAACCAGGTGGGCAATTGGAGGGCTGTAGAAACTTAAGTCCACACTTCATTCAACCAACATCTTTCAGCACAGAGTCTTCATCAGGGAGTAACAGCTCATATATATACTACAAGATGGCTAAATCTATGTTATCCAATCAGAACTAGACACATAAACCAAACGATACTTTCCGCACCACTAAGGGTCTGTGTGATGTGGATCTCGTCATCTGCCCATGTCTGTCCTCCACGTGTGACGTCCTCCTGCCAACATTTCCGACCTTGCAGACTGTATGCACTCTCTGTAGATTTGTGGACACATACAGGTAGTATTAGTATTCACAGAACTGCATGATTCTTGTCCCAAGGCCCTATATATTGAATTTTATTGAACTTTATTGGACAGATGTGGCTGCATGTGTTAGGGTGCTTTGCTGGTCGCTAAATTAGTCGCTAATCCTAATTCTTTCCAATTTAAGCCACAATTGATCTATGCTCCAATTGTTTCCTTGGACTATCAGTCCAAAATAATTTGTTATCAAACTGTGCTATTGCATGTTAAACTCCCAATTGAGGATCTTACAATTGCTGCTTCCTCACATACTGTAGGCCATCTGTCAGAAGTCAATCAGAGGACTATTAAGGTATTGTATCTGTTTTATGTCTTTTTCTCTTCTTTTCGTTGGAGGATCCCACTTTGCTCTCCCTTCCTCCACTTGATTCTCTAAATATCTATAGCCTTATGTAGCCTACCCTAATGAGGGCTACACTCTTCTATCACGAGGGCTTCTTAGGCATCTCATATTCTTTTCCATCCTATCAGGTATCCCTCCTCTCATTTAACCTTGTGGTCTTCTATAATTTGACCCTGCTGAAGGCTGCAATGCCCGTGAGTCATCTAATGTGACTCAATCAGGCATACTGTTTGTTTCATTTATCCCTGACAAAGGCCCCCAGCATCTTCACTTCCAATCAACCCTGTTGAGGATCTTTTTCATTTCAGCATGCTTTCTCATGTAAATATTTCCTCTCTACGGAGTGGAGCAGAGAAGACCCCTGTGTTGCAAAATGCATCATCCTACATTTGTGAAGTGATGCAAACAGCTGATACCTACTGAACTAACAACATCCAATAAAAATGTCTGTTCCAAGATGCCAGCCAGAATTATGGTGAAGTGGGCAATGTCCCATGTCTCCATTACAACAAACTCTGTGCTAGGATTCAACACCTTGTAAGAGACAAAATCATGGGTGCTTTCCATTCTGCTTATTGTGCTACTACCCATCCTCGCTGCTCCGTTCTCCGGCCTGTGACCCGGAAATCAATCGAGGTCCGCCATCATCGAGGACGTTCGAATCCCTTAAATTTGTCTGGAGATGAGGAGAGAGAGAGGAACCACAGGTGTATCCTAGGCAACACCCCTTCAGTCTGAATCTGTTTATTGATTGGTCAGCTGATCTGATGGCAGTGTATACAGAGCGGCTGGGCTGTTGTGGAAACGGCTTTACTGTAATATTACTGTAATCATGTTGCATGATTTGTAACAGTGTAGATTAGGTAAAATACCTGTGGAAATAGGAATGACAGCACCAACGGCATCTCTAACGATATTCATGTTGATTCATAAAATGAAAATGATTACATGTGTAGAATCTCAATCATGAATGAATCATAAAAAGTCTTTACACTCTTTGTTTACACTGTCACTGAACTTGCACTGCACTATAACATTAGCTGAAATGCCCAGCACAAAAAGAAGCAAACATTTACCCCAATTCAACCAGCTAATCTCCTCATTTTGTTGACTTCACATGAGGCTTTACAGTGACACAATTACTCTCGTCTATTCACTGTCCCACAGTAATGCAAACTCCAACATTACTCCAGTGTGTGATCAGCCACGTTAACAAAGCAAAATGCTAACGTTACATTAACACACTAACCTGCAAAATGAACTGTAAAATGGCATAACAAAATGGGAAGACCTAGAGTTTCCAAGTTTGTCCATGGCCATTGAGGATCCATCACTCCTTGATCACTCCATCACATGACCCACAGTTTAGTCCACATTGACATCTGTCTGAACTTGTACAGAGAAATGTGACTTGTACGGGTGTTTTTTGCATGAGGTCCATTGTCTCATCACATTTAGGAGCTGGAATGTCAAAGGGTAAAATCATCCAACAAAATGTAGGAGTTTTTAAACATATTTGCCAACTGGAAGCAAAAACAGTTGTTCTACAGGAAATGTACTATACCCTGTTGAAAGGTGTCTGGGGCAGTTGGTATTGTCACTCCCAATTCCAAAGAAAGAAAGCATACACTGCTGTAGACAGTACATTATACAGATGTACAGAGTATGTATTCATGGTGCATAAAAAGCCAAACATGCATATGTGCTTGGTATGTTTATTTGTCACATTAGTGATATGAATTCATAGTTTTCAGAGCATAAGAGCAGTGTGTGTGTGTGTGTGTGTATGGGTGTTGCTGAGGAAATATTTTGGTAAATTAGCAACCAGGGACTGAGAGTGTTGTGATACACACAGATGGAAGACCAATCCCATTACACGTTGACATCACCAGATACTACACACATATACAGTATATACAGTACACATAAAACTATACAACTATTTATCAAGTGTGGCTCTTTGAACATAAATATTCACATAGTTCAGAGCTGCCTTAAGAGAAACATGAAAATGAAAGGAGACGGATAGGTGGAAATAGAGTGAGTTCTATGGACAGATAAAGGGAGGGTGGCAGGGAAGTGTGTGTGTGTGGGGGGGGGAGTGAACAAGAGACTACTGGCTTTAGCATAAAAGTGAGGCTGGCCATATAGCAGACCACAGGGGAGAAAGAGACACATAATCTGCTGCTGAGTCAGCTGTGAATGATGGTGGTAAGAGAGAAGCAGAAGAGAGACAGAGTGAGACAGCTGCTATTGTGAGTGCTCCTGCAGGATCACAGTGGCCTTGAGGGATGAAGAGCAGGGAGGAGGAGGGGGGAGGAGGCCAGCATTCCTCCTGAACACGACTGCTGAAAGCTCCGCAGCACCTCCAGCCTCCAGTGGGACTACAAGCACTGTCAGGGTTACAGCCACTCAGGGGGGAACAGCCTCTGGGTTCATTCCTCTCCTGGGAAACAGTGCTCT
Organism: Macquaria australasica; assembly: GCA_005408345.1. Taxonomy (NCBI): domain Eukaryota; kingdom Metazoa; phylum Chordata; class Actinopteri; order Centrarchiformes; family Percichthyidae; genus Macquaria; species Macquaria australasica. The sequence goes on from SEMN01000386.1 coordinate 429,863, forward strand.
GCTCTCCACACTCATCCACTGACAGACGGAAAGCAGAGGAGAGCACATCAAGAGCCACAATGACAGAACAGACATCTAAAAAACAGGGATTTAAAAAGTGTCGGAGTGCCACTTTCAGCATTGATGGCTTCAGCTTCACCATCGGTAAGAGACTCTTTGTAACAGTGTGGTATGATGTGTGTGTGTGTGTGTGCATGCATACATGTGTGTGAGAGAGAGGGAGGTTTTGCTTGGTGTTATTGTGTTGCTGAACAGATGGTGTTCTTTACTTAAGGTTTATTTGAATTGTAAGGGCTCACTCTCCTGTTACATTTTCCTCCATCTGTAGCATGTCCTCCTTTGCTTCAAGAGAAAAAAACCTGAAAATATGTTTCAAATTGGCTGTGTTCTGTACGGACAGCTTTAACATATCTATAAATGTTATTTCTGCTTCATGCAGTCTAAAGTGTCCATATCCAGATCTTTAACATGACCTCTTTAAATTTGATGTCATATGAATGTAAGATGCAGTTGAATGTGAATTAGTCTTAGTGGCGTGTCCAGACTTTTTTTTACTGGGGTGGCCCAAGTGGGGCACTGACTTATGCAGGGGTGGCATGAAGTCTAGCGGACCTCGGACCCTCTAGGGGGGCCAATCTTTCCCCCGGGAAGAATTGTTTTTATATTTTAAAGTTGAAAGCATCAATCTGGTGCAAATTAAGAGCAAGATTAAGAGGCTAGATCTATGAAGAACGTGTGCTATTCTAAACAAGTTTGAGGTCTTGTAAACAATTTAATCATCTTTGGAGGGGCCTGACCGGAACCAATGGATTAAACCAGCTAACTGTATATAAAGTAGTTCAAACTAGCTCCACCTCCAGCTATAACAGTAACATGCTGCTTACACAATCATGTTTCAGTATTAATAATCAAATGATGTCATGTATAATAATATATCAGTCAGTGGGACAAAACCACTACTTCAAGCTGATATACTTGACCTATGTAATAATACTCCAGAGACGACGACTTTAAACTGTGTTGTCCACTCCGCGCCAAGCCCTTTTCTCCGAAGTTTCAAGAAGCTCTTTATTCGCATTTCATATCAAAATCCTTCTGGTCTGCAAAAAATCTCGCCAAGCTGTTCAAACTAGGTCCCGCCTCTGACTGGGCAGTAAGCCAATCATAATTTAGGATAGCGGGGTGGCACCTGTGGTGGCCAATCAGATTCCAGGGGTGGCCCGTGCCACCCCCTGGACACGCCCCTGATTAGTCTATATACTGGGGTCCATTAGAGTCCTTACATTTTTGTGTTCTGTAATACATTATATGGTGAAAGTGGACACCCCTGTCCACATACTTAGTGTACGTTTGGTTTGTATCTGTTATATGTATGGTCCAGCATACAGTGACATTTTAGACAATAGTGTTCTTCCAACTTTGTGTCAACAGTTTGTGTTTGGCCATTTCCTGTTTCAACGTGACAGTGCCCCCATGCACAAAGGCAGCTTCATAAAGAAATGGTTTTCCCAATTTGGTGTGGAAGAACTTGACTGGCCTCCACAAAGCCCTGACCCCAACCCCATCCAACACCTTTGGGATGAACTGGAACGCTGACTGTGAGGCTGGCCAGATCACCCAACATCAGTGTTGGACCTTACTAATGCTCTTGTGGCTGATTGGGAAAGCCTGAAAGCAGAAGAGTGGAGGCTATCACAGCAGCAGATTAATGACCATAGTTTTTGAATGACATGTTAGAAACTACAGTACTTTGTTAGTATGTCCACATTGTTTTGACCATGTGTATAGTGTATAGTTTATTTAGATCCCTATGTAGCACCAGCTGGAGAAACTGTATGAGAGGCTCTGACCTCTTCTGTTCAGAGGACAGAGGAGGTCAAAGGTAGATTGAACTACAGAGCAGAATTTTAGTTTTTAGGCTGCTGGAGGCCCAAAGGCCCTTATACCAGCCTAGCTACCATGGGCACTTGTGAAGAGGGTTGGAGGTCTGGGCTACAGTAGCAACTGTATGGCCCCAGAGGTGGTTAGTTAATCTCTTCAATTAGTTAATCTGTCCATGTTTCTTTGGTTTACTTGCCTCTCTGTGACAGTTGCGGTCCAGGATGGTTGGTACAGCAGGAAAGGAGACTTTAATAACCCTCTGCTTCCTGAGAATTTTTTCCATCTATGGATGGCTCCACCTCCCTACATAGTTCCTCAGACATAATCCTGTCTAAAGATTTCATGACAATGAGACCGGATGGTGTGAGTTCTTCAGCAAGTGTTCTTGGAAGAAATTTAGACTAGAACCCACCAATACTGGATTTGTGAGGCTGAGACCGATTTTGATATTTGAGGGTTAAAAATCAGATGACAATATACTCCATAGTGTGAATATGTACAGTATATTGTGTTACTGTCAAAAACATAGCTCTAACATCAACTACAATAGTAAGCTTCTCTAGAATTATTAGTATTATTCTGTTGTTGTTGCTGTTATAAATGGCTAGGAAGTCAGGGTTCTCCTTAATAGACAAAACAAAATGTATAATAGGTACTGAGCTAAATGAATTGGCCTGTCACCAATGGCACCAATTACCAATTATTTCTATCTATAGGATGCAAGCTACAGGAAAGGACTTTCCAACCACTATTTCGTCAACAGATTGAACGTGATGTTAAACACATGCCATCTTTAATGATGCAGATAACTGATACAGTGACTGAGAGTTGATGTTACTATAGGTCTTGTCAACAATATTGATATTCCTTGTGCTGTATCGTATATTTTGCTGAAACTGGCAGAGATATCTCTAATTGGCAATGATTCAAAGCTGCTAGGATCACCATTATTGTGTTAGGCTTATTAAGTAGATGTTGGCACACTGTTACAATCAACATGAGGGACCCAAATGGACACAGGTTTTGAATGAATAAGAAAAGTGATTTATTGGCAGGGATTCCGGGGAGTGGAGATGAATGAGGGGTAAGCTGGCAGGCAAGGCAGAGGAAGCGTGGCAGAGCAACAATGATGGCTGGAAGTGAGCGTGGCTGGTAGTGGCAAGCGTGGAGATAGCAGGCAGGACTGTTGGAGTGCAGAGCGACAGACAGATAGACAGACGGACAGGCAGGCAGGCAATGATCCTGAGGCTCAAGAGAGACAGGGTTAGTCAGGAACCAGGAAAATACACACAAGAGAAAAACTTGAATACACAATTGAAGGAGCCGGAGACGCAATCTACCTACCAGGCTGAACAAAAATCTGCCGATGAGTGGATGAATGACCAGGGTAGCTTCACCAGTGTTCTTGTTTGTATCAGAACAAATGTGGGAGGACCCATCAGTTTGTATATAGTTGAAAAACCATGTTTCTTTCTCTGCTATCTGACCTTTTAGAACTTGGAAAGGGCCACTAATCCACAGTAAATTTAAAACAAGACCCCGCACCTATATAACAAAATAGATCTTTGTCATTACCATCCAAAATGACCCATGTGAGCATTCTTTGATCTAACGGCCTGCCACTGTTAATGCTTAGATGTGACTGTGATGTTAAAAAGTTCTTATGGTGATCATATGCTGCTAAAAAGGGTGCCTGTATACAACCAATGGTGTCATCCTGGTTAGCCTTCATGCAGCGTGCATCGAAGTGCTGCGCTCATTAGATATTTTATGATTGATAAGCACATTTAAACCAGAGCTGTTGTATTGTTTAGTGTGACACAAATATAAATTCAATGTGTGTATATGTATATATATATATATATATATATATATATATATATATATATATATTCATATACAGAAGGCCATGTACTTACAGTGAGTGCGTGTGTGTGTGTGTCTGTGTTCACTGACTGCTGTCTCCATGGGAACCAGAAGAGATGGGAAATGACTGTGACATCATTTTGACTGGTGCAAATAAACGTGTGTGTGTTGTCAGTTGTTAGGGTGCTGAGCTCAGGGAGTCATTATCGCTAATGAAGTGGCCTCTGTCACAGAGCGTAATCTGGCTGCACTTTATCTCCTCCTTCACTGCCTGATTCCAGCCGTACTTCCCATTCCCCAATCACTAACACACACAAACACGCACATACCCACACACATATTAATCCTTCACTTTTTCATTAAAAATGGGAAGGGTCAGTTGTCCTCTTGGGTCACAGATTCTTCTATATTTATCCTGGTATAGAACACATTTACTTGCTTACTTTTACTCATATGCGTTTGTTTGCATGTGCAACACGATTTTAGGATACTGAATTAACCAGATGAAAGCTTATAGGATTTCTGTTACAGTTTAAAGTTGCAGCTTTAATTTGTGAATTCAGTCACACACGATCCTGCACACCCACATGGGTGTTTTCAGGTACTCTGGCTGATTTGACCTCCCACAAGTTGGGCAGTGGTATCCTGGGAATTACATAAGGTCACCAAACTGAATGTCCTAGTAAAAATAATAAAGGTGCAGGTTATCCCACTTTAAGGTGCAACAGAGAGTATGGGAGTTGTCACTCAAACACAGTCTGTACACTCAACACAGTAAGTAAGTTTGGCTGCTTGAGGCCTTTAAACATATGAATTATATTACCAATGAGAATGTAAAATGAAACATATTCTAATTCTTCTCTTTATAGTTGCCAATGAGGCGGGAGAAAGCAACCACCATCCACTGGCCCGCTTTGCACGTGAGTTCACCAAAGTTCACCTTTTTTCTATTTCAAGTTCAACTCTGGAAATTCAGGAGTTATCATGAGGTGTGTAATAGAGGAAGATATGATGTGGTAGTGTGGTTGAAGATACATGTAAAAGCAAGCAAAGATTGTTCCTTTGTGTGAAAATTGTCCAGGCTCACGGTCCCAGAATGCCCTAGGCACCGCTGTCACAGCCGGCACTGGCATCATTGACCACAAAGGAATTCTGACCGACCCGCGCAGCTCAGAGGAGATCCTGGCTGATGAGCTGCCAATCCCTGATGCACCCGATGCCGTGGAGAAGACTGCTATCAGGTCACACATGCACACAGAAACAACACACATATACAGAAACTCCTGAAGAAACACAAAGTACAAACTTAAACTTGTCTTTGTTTCTCCTTCTCATTATTTATATCTGCTATGTAAATGTATCATACACAGTTGCCATATGAAGATGTGATAAAGGGAAATGTGTTGCAGCCTAACACCTCCTGGGTTAAAAATAAGGAATCATTTCAAAACTAAGACGCTACAGACAAGCTAGCGGCTCTGAGAAGCAGAGCAGTGTTCTGAGCTAAATGCTAACATGAGCATGCTAAAATGCCCTCACTGACAATGCTAACATGTGGATGTTTAGCAGGTCTAATGTTTACCATGTTTACCATCTTAGTTAAGCACGTTAGTACAGCCGAGGATCTTCAAAGTCATTAGAATTCATCCTCTGGAGACCATTGTGACACCCCTCCCACTGTCTTGGAGGCTGTCCTGGCCAACCCCAGTAGTCAATTGGCTGACATGGGAGGGTCCTCAGCTGATTAATAGTGATGGGATAAAGGTTAAATCCAGCCTTATTGTGACAAATGAGGAATCGTTGATTGGTATGTTGGTGACCGATTTCGTTTGTGACCCTTGTGGTTTGTGAATGTTAAAATAAGTTTAGGTGCTTTTTAGCAGTGTAGATTAAAGTGCCTTTGGTATTTATCATTGTGGGTAACATTTTTTGGAGTATCACGCAAGGTTTCCTGTTGTTTAGACTGGTTACTTTTGTGGAGTTTGTTTTTGGTGGATGTTGGAAGGGAGCAGCATTTGTCCCCAATTTGTTTGGTTTACAAACCCATTTGTTTGGGATCTCAGTTGGTAAAAGCCATGATCTCAACAGGAGACCAACCAACACTCTGGCGGAGAACATGGGTGAAGGCTGTCTTGGGAGCATTTCCCTGGTTTCAGGAGGGTTGCCAGTTTCTGGTTGCCTTTTGGTTCTGGTGGAATCAGTGCATAAGTACCAACCACCATCTGTCTGAAGACTAGGGTTGAGACTAGTTAGTTAGTAAGTGGAATTAATAAGGAATCGGGAGCTTGGGCTACCTTTGACTTCACCATTGCACAGGTTCCAATACGTGTATTTATTTGTTTTTTTGTCTTGTGGAATAGCAATCTTAAACATACAATGGCTATTATTGTAAAATAAAATTGGTTCCCTTTGCCTGGTCTTGATATATTGCATTATCAACTTTGTTTGAGCATGGCATGCCTTAAGATGGCTAGGCATGTGTAAAAATATATTATTTTAATAAATGTTATATGCATTCTATTTTATTCCTATATTTATAAAAATCTGCACTATTTCTTTGTCTTCTGTCTTAGATTCTCTTTTTACTTGCGTGATTTGCTTTTTATATATTTTGTATGAGCATTGTTGAAGGGATCCTGAGAACAAAGAATTTAATTGCCAATGACAGCTTCACTGTAACTGTTGTGCATTTGACAAATAAAGAATTTGAATTTGGTCTGGTAGGTGAGGAACTAAAATATTGGCGGTGACACAGTTGTTAACCACCATATGTTATGTTAGTGTCTGCTACTTGGTAACTTGGCCTGGTAATTTTGGTAATATATATAAGCACAGCAGCTCATGCTTTGTTCTGTTCTGTTGTGAGCTTTGTTGTAGCTTAGTTTCTTCTTTGTGTTGCACATTTTGGGACAACTTGTTTGTCTAGTGAGCCTTTGCTTAGAGGAAGCTTTTGGTGTGCTACTTTGGTTTAACACTTATGCTTTAATTCCAGTTTTGAGCTTATTGGGTTTCTGGAATTTTGTAAAGGCAGAGTATCTTAAACTATGTTTTGTCTAGCTGCCTGTGACCTTATTGGACACTTGTCATGTGGTGCTCAATTTGAGATCAACATTGTGGTGTGTACTTTGGATCATGGGTTGAACCTCAACAGTTGCACATTTGCATAAGCTTTCACTGCCAAAAACAAGCATTCTTTAAACTGGATTTATTGTTGATGCAAGGGGTTGAAGGCAGTCCCATTGTAGTTCAGTGTCAGATTTCACCTGTTAGCACTAGGCAGATGTATAGTACATGATCAAGCCGTATGATACATTTTCCATTTTGTCATTCACTGTGACAGACGAGAGTGATCTCAATAAGCAGAAGGTTTAAAGCTGAGATGTCATTGTTAGATGTGTGTTTAGTGAAAGGCAACAGATCAGAGCCTTTCTTCAACTTGTTTGATATTATCTTCACTCTCAATAATTTCTACCAGCATCAGAAACTTATAGGAGAAAAAACAACCAGCCCAAGCTGACCAATCACAGTTATTGTTGTCTCCATGGTATATTACTACAGTATGTAGTAATGTAACCCTTCTAACCCCTTAACACAAAACCATAAATTAGCCTTTAGCCACATTGTGCAGTGTTAAATAGCATTACATGTATATGCCAAATGAGATACTTATCTTATGTGCAAAGTTGACATTTTGCCTTGATGGTGAGTCAGTGAGTGAATTAGCTCACTATTCAACTGATGTGGCACTACAGGAAAGGTCAGGAGGTCACCAAAACACTCATCCTCTGGATTTCAAAAATATTTCATGTGACTATGTCTTGCGGCTGTGGAGATAACTTTGCTGATGACAGATGGACTGACATGGCAATCCTTGGATCCTGGCTGTTTTGGGTCTGCATGTTTCCTCTGTCAAGTGATGGAATTATAAAACTGCTCTGTATTTTGCTTTGTGCTGAAATGTGTGAGACGCATCATTAATACATTTGGCTTAGTTTCACTACGTTGCTTCAACATTGCCAATTCACACTGTCTGCACTGACACTGCGTTTCCCTCGAGGTGCACACATTCTATTGCCAACTTGGTTTTAATTAATCCCAAACTATGTGTGGGAAGTGGCCTTGAGATACAGATTTTAGAAATGAGCTCCCAGAGGAATTAATTCCATTTTAAAGGATAATTTTGAATTTAAAGGTTAACAACTTATGGTTCCTAACTCAAAATCAATATACTTCTGATACACTGTTATTACAATTTCTAATAATGTCTATGTCTATTGCTGTGATTACAAAACAGATTATAGTTAAAATATTAGGCACTCAAGATCTTTAAGTTATGGATGTAAGGCCAAAGGTTGAAGCCATTATGTCAATGTAAGGGACAGTTGTAATGCTTGTAACAAGCTGTATGTTTCCTTCTCTCCCTGACTTTTGATTTTACACCCCAAATCTAGCATGTAGCATTGTTTAAATGAACTGGTAATGCTGATGTTGGTGTGATGGCTATGTGTTGCAGGTTGCGATGTCTTGTAAAGCAGCTGGAGAGAGGGGAGGCATCTGTGGTGGACCTGAAGAAAAACCTGGAGTATGCCGCCTCAGTCCTTGAGTCTCTATTCATTGAGGAAACCAGGCAAGGACCTTTCAGCTCAGTTATGCTTTTATCAAACCATACTTAAATATGTGCTGTGTGATACCAAAAGTTCACTACAAATTCTGCTCTTAAATGCTGCTAGGTCCTGTCATGACTGGTACATAGACTTTTGAGCAGTGGTGGAAGAATTAAAATAATAAAAGAAGCTCTTTCTCTGTATCTTATTGTCTCTAAATGTTGCACTTAAGTAGTTGAAGTTGATGTACTCGCATGATTCTTGCAATTCTTGCATTTTATCCACATGGTTGAATGCACTTATTGTAATGTAATATAAAGTACTCAGATTCTTTAATCAAGTAAAAGTAGCAATACTATAATGTAAAGATTCTTCATTATATATAAAAGTCCTGCATTCCAAAGTTGTTTTTTGTAAGAAATTCTGTTGGGTGAACAGGTGGAGTCCAAAGTCCATAAGTATTATCAGTACTTAAAGTATCTAAAGTGTAAATACTCATCTTGCCAGATGGCCCCTTTCAGAACGTTATATTATTGTATTTACCATTATAATATTGGTTTATTAATACTGATACTTCAATTATGAGCAAAATCTTAATCTTTCAAGTAAGTAGTACCTATAGCTGTCAAGTAAAAAGTGAATTATTTCCTCTAATTGTAGTACAGTAGAAGTACAATGATGCATAAAATACTTAATACCATTGCAGAAGCTATCTGCAATACCATCACCAGCTCCTGGTGGTCCAAACCTCAGAAGCAGACCATTTGCTTGGGGACACCAAGATGGGGGGAGGATGGGCACCACAGCTGGACAGGTTCTATGGTAATGATGAAATGTAAGGAGCGAATGTAAACACCACAATATGAGACAGAGGAAGAGCTGGGTCTGGAAGCACCTCACAGAGCCCAGAGCACTCAAGTGGTGTCAGCAAACTCTCCCAGCATAAAAACCGAGAAGAGAAATAACAGGTGGCCTCAAACCTGCAAGACAGCAGAGTGGCAGAAGTTCGATGAGGATGTGGACATGGTGCTGGAATCTACAGCCAAAGGGGATGTGGACAGGAGGTTCCAAACTATGACCTCATAGTGAAGATGGCGGTGGAGAGGTTTGGCGTGGAGGAGGAAAAAGGAGCAAAGCAACCTTACTCTGAGAACCAGAGGCCAACCAAGATCCACAACATAAGGACAGAACTAAAAGCCTTGAAGAAACAGCATAAGGAGGCAAGGGAGGAGGAAAGAGCAACCCTGGCAGAGCTGTGGACCATGCTCAGGAAGAGGCTCCACAGAGCCGAACAACACCGGAGGCAGAGGACGGGCTAGGATAACCAGGCAGCTCCTCTGATAGAGATGGTGGACACCTAACCTGTCCAAAGGAGGAAGTGGACTGTACCTGTACAGCACCTTCAGCAAGACCTGGGGAAGTGTGCAGCAGTGGTTGGATCCTACCGAGAGATAACCAAAGCCTTTGACCAGAGGGATGCACTACTGAGGGAAGTTGAAGAAGTGGTGAGGAAGGCAAGGTCGTATTTAGCACCCAGCACCAAGCGCATTTCCTACAAGGTGTAGAAGCACTGCCCAAGACTACTGCACCGGCTCTGGAGGATCATCAGGGTGATCAGGAGGAGAGGCAAAGTGGCACAGCAGAGGCAGTTTGCAGAAGGTGTGTGGATCCCTGAAGAGGAAGACCAGTTTAGCAAAATATCGCTCCTCAGTGTTGAGGGAATGATCTTTTTCAGCATTGTGGCTAAGCAACTGACAAGAGTTCTTTCTCAGAAACTGTTAGGATCTATTGACACCAAAGGTGGCATCCCCGGGTTGTCTAGAGCATACAAGTGTGGTCACACAGCTGCTCAGAGAAGCCAAGGAGAACTAGGGCGACCTGGTGGTGCTGTGGTTAGACCTGGCCAATGCCTATGGCTCCATGCCCCACAAGCTGGTGCTGGAGATGCTGGAGAGGCACCCTGTTCCAGCCAAAGTCAATGACCTCATCCTGGATTACAACAATGACTTCAGGTTGAGAGTGCCAGCAAGGACAACAACATTAGAATGGCACAGACTGGAGTGGAGATTGTCACAGGGTGCACCATTTCTGTGATCCTGTTTGCACTGGCTATGAACATGCTAGTAAAATCTGTGCAGAGGCCCCAAGTCCAGATCTGGGATTCGCCAACGACCAATCCGTGCTTTCATGGATGATTTAACAGTCACCACAGAATGTCTTTCAAGCCCACTAAATCAAAATCTGTGGTACTGAAGAAAGGCAGGGTCATGAACAAGGGTTCCGGTTGTCCATCATGGACACACCAATTCCAAGCAGAGCCCAAGTACTCTATAACTGTGTTTAAGAACAGTGCTTGACTATGTGTTCTCCCACCACTGTTTTTGAGTACCTTGAGACTTAAAGCTCCAAGCCTCATGATGTCATGAATATAATTTATGATACAGTTACTCAAAGTTCATAGAGCCCAGGGAAGTTAGTCACCTCTGTCTTTTGTTCATTTGTTGTTTTTCATTATGGCACACAATGTATAAAAACAAAATCATTCACAATTTTAAGGCAGGCAAGACAAGTTATAGACTATATACTATATATTACATATATACTATATGTCGCTATACTGCTCTCAGATTTTTTACCACTTAAACGCTATACATACTGTGTACTCAGCTTCCCATTCATAAACTCAAAATCATGTGTGTTCAAGTGTGATAAAGTGTCATGTGAATGCCTCATTAATTCCAAGACTGTTGACAATACCTGGTAACCATACCTGTTGTAAGCCATGAGAAATTTCTAAAAACTAAATTAAAGGTTTTTAATTGAATAAATAGTATCTAATTTGAATTACGCTTGATTTTTTAACTAACTGAATAGTGAGTAGAACAATCAAATAACACTGTCAAACATGATAATGTCGACAAGATTCTATATGTATTAACCCTTTGGGTCTATGGTAGAAATGTGTGGATTTGCTGTGGAGAGAAAGTGTGATAAATAAACAGTGCAAGTAAATAAACAGTGCAACAGCGCAAAGTAGGATGATCATTTGTATGTTCATACATAAAATAGCCCAAAGAAACAGTACATTGTATGAGTTTTGGGGTTTTCTATGAATGTGCCTCTCCCTGCAGGCGGCTGGTGGATCCAGAGGATGAGCTGAGTGACATCCAGTCAGACTCGGTGCCATCAGAGGTTCGTGACTGGCTGGCTTCCACTTTCACCCAGCAGAGGGGCCTGTTGCTGCGCCGTAATGAAGACAAGCCACGCTTCCGCAGCATTGTCCATGCAGTGCAGGCTGGCATTTTTGTGGAGAGGTTTGGTTTGTTTGGTTTACTTTATTTTGGCTTTGTTGGGTCTTGTGTGGTTTGGTTTATTTGATGTAACAGTCCTCTGGGAGAGTTGACATAATTTAATCATGATTTATTATAAAAGAATGTCATTCTCACATTAACCTACTGTTAATGTTAATTAATCTTCTAATGAGTTATGTCAGATAAGTATAACATTTTCAATTACAGTTGAAAGCGCAGTTAACATATATGACAGGGTTCCATTCACATCCAGTGTTTTAAGATCAAATTCAGTTTGCCATCCAAACTGAAATGCAACAACAGAAAATTGATTACATTATTTATCCTTCATCGTACTCAGGTTAATGGCAGCAATCAACAAACTGTGCATTATTGTAACCAGCCAGTAAATTGAATGGTCGATCATGGCAGTTTGACAAACATGGCTAACTACTCTTTTTGGCCTCAACATGATTAAACTCCATTCTGTCCCCTCAGACTCTCAGTGTGACTGCTTATTTGGTGTTTAACTATAGCTGGTCACACAATACAGGTGTTGTTGTCATTGGCATTTCCTTTTGTTATCAGGTTACTTTAGAAGAATAAAAATAGTCATTTAAACAAGGGTCTCAATACAGCAACAGAATACATCTTAATGCAAGTCGAACCACTTGTGATCAAATTTTACTTTCTTGCTCATATTTGAATTTTCTGTGGAAAACTGTGACAGATGTTATTGAAGCTGGTATTACTTGCAGCTAGTAATGACTAACGATGGGCAAAATCATACAAACACACTAGATTGCTAATACAAACACAAACAACACCACGAGAACATGATGATATTATGTCTCCTTAGGTTTGGTGCATAACTATCAAAAATAGCATATTTCACATTTAAAAAAATACATGCTATGTGGCAGCGACCCAAGTCAACAGATATTAGAGGCCGGCACGGTGGAAAACACCAATACCAAAACACACTTATAGCCTACTCACCCAATTTTATTTAAGTGGCATCCGGCAAGCATTGCGCTGTGCAGAACCCTTAAAAATGTCCATTAAACCATTGCCATTCAGTTTCTCCTCTGCCATGGTGCAAGTAGTTTTCAATTTGCTTTAACTTTGAAAAGGATGTCTCTGCTGCTGCGACAGTAGAGAGATAACTTCATGAACAATAGCAGGGCAGTGCAAACGTACATGTGACTGAATGGTGATCCACAATAAGCATTTGTTGCTTGTAGTGAGGTTACAACTTGCGCTGCTTTTCATGTATGTTACAGCCACGGTTTCATTTATTTGCACAGGGGAGGGTCCCGCACCAGCTATGCTCGGGCTTCCCATGCTTGAACTTGCTTCATGGAACTTTTTTGAGGGAGTTGTGTCTTATTTTATTATTTTGTAAATATTATGTTCCAATTCCAAACCCTCGTTGCACGTTTAAGAGATAGCAAATCATTTCTTCAAAGAAAAGACAACAGAAACAAGTTCTTATTCTTAGCAAACAAGCCAGGCTAGCATTCAGTACGTGTTGGCTTGTTTTGACATCGTGTGTGGTATGTGTCTATGTGTGTGTTATATTTCCGTGACAGGATGTACAGACGAACCTCCAACATGGCTGGTCTCAGTTATCCCCCAAATGTCATCACTGTGCTCAAGGTATTAATGTGTGTGTCTGTGTGTTTGTGTGTTGTGAAAATATCACAAATAGCATTACTTTTATCTTGTACAAAGGTTTTATTTCCCAACACATGCTGAGTTTCAATAATGGATTAATTCATCCATGAGTTCATCCAGGGCTGAGTGAGGGTCTACAGAGAATGGAAGGATGAAAAGAGGTTGAGTTTGAAGGGTGGGATGAAATGACTGATGATAAGGGGATGATTGTGGATGGGTAAAGGCCGGAAGGTGTAGTGGCACTGACCACAAGGAAGCTAAAATCACAATAACTGCATTTTACAAACAAGACCATGCCACGTATGTATGCAAGTTAATTTGGAGCAACACCTCGATGGAGCATCGTAGCTTGATCTTCCTCCCTGTAGGTGAGAAAATACAGAAGGGAGCATGAACTGGTGTGAAAGAACTAAACAGCAATGACGCATGCTGCAGCAGGGTGGGTAGGTGCTTATATGACATCTCAATACAAAGAGGGAGAAAAGGAGAATACTACCAGAGTGAGTATCCTCGTTCATGTTTGCAATGGAAGCCTTAGTTGGGCTGACACTTAGGTTAGGATCCACTGTGGGTATTATGGAGGGCAGTAGGAGCAGAGTGAGATTGATGAGGTTACCTGAAATGATTGCTGCCTCAGGAGGGTTGAACAAGGAAAAGGAAGTGCATCTGATGGGGGCCAAACTGGGGAATGGCAGAGTTTAACGTAAAAGAGCTATTAGCAGTGGGGTTTGCTATGGAATGGCTGGGGGCAGGCAGCAGGAGGTGCTGTAGGGCATGGAAGTGTGTTGAGGTGATGGGGAAGGGTTGTGAAGGGAGGGGAAAGGGTAGGTCAATAGGAAAGGGAGTAACTTGGTGCAAGGAACAAAGGTGGCTTGCGCAGCTGGGGCAATCTGAATGTCCACTAAACATTAACAGTTTAATGGAGAAGTGCATCATGAATGAAAGTGTCAACACTGCCTCTCAATTGATTATTACTACTGTGTCAATATTTCTGTTGGTTTTATAAAACACTGAAAACATGAGTGCGTCTAGTATATTTTATTTCTTATTTTGTATATGTTAATATATCTATGATGAGGCAACCATCTGGGGGCACACACACGTCAATACACTTTTTGCAGGTGCAGCGTCACAATAATCTTCTCAATAATCTGCACAGAAGAACAAAAAAATACCTGCACATTGCTATCTTGTTCCCAGTTCTTTAATTCTACATGGACATGGCAATATTTCAACTGAAATGTCATGGGTATTTTTACATTTTCTTATCTATGATACCTTTAAAAAAAAAAAGGTACCATAGCAATGAACAGATGAAAGGGTATGTATGATATTCATGTGCTAATGAAACTTGTTTGTCTGTATCTCTTCCAGCATGTGGACATGTGGTCCTTTGATGTGTTTGCACTGAATGATGCCAGTGGAGACCATGCTCTGAAATTTGTCTTCTATGAGCTGCTCACCAGATATGACTTGATCAATCGTTTCAAGGTATGCCAACAAACTTCCATTGCTATTATCATTCACTTCAGATATGTGACTGTGTGTCATCATGTATGTATTATTCCTTTTCCAAAGATAATTTCCTATACCTGGTTCAAATTTGTCAAGGGGGAAACTAAGTTGTAATCACTTTTGTTGATAAATGGTACTAAAATTCTGTCCTTTATCCTATCTAACTTTATCCTTTAAGGTGATGTAACCATGGTTCATTTACATTAATGCTGTAAATAACTTTCATATTTGTTATTGTGCTTCTTTGTTCTGTTGCCTCTATTTCAGGTCCCTATTTCTGCTCTCATATCTTTTGTGGACTCATTGGAGGTGGGCTACAGCAAACACAAGAACCCCTACCACAACCTGATGCATGCTGCTGATGTCACACAGACCATCCATCATCTGCTCCTCACTACTGGCATGGTGGTAAGTCTTGTGTTGTGTTAATGCAAACTGGAAAACATTTTTCAGAAGTGAAAGAATGCAGATTTTCTCAGTGAATCCTACACGTCTTGAGAAAGTCTTGAGAAAATAAATGACTGATGATATAATAGTGATGTCATCAGAGTTATCTTAGTGTGAACTGGGAGACATATTAATGATACTGAGATATCATTAATATGATAAATGAGATAAATTAATGAAAGCCTGCATGACAAACTGGAGGTGTGAAGTTTGAAAGATGTGGGTGTTTACCTGGCAGGGAGGGTCTAATGAAAAGGCTCTATTGAGCTGCCTTATGGGAAGTGTAGGATCCAGAGTTTTTAGAGCCTGACCCATATTAGGGACTAAAAGTCAGGATATCTGTGCCTCTGCTTTTGACCATTCTTTGAATACATCTTTAGTGAGTCCCCCAACTTTTTGGAAGTACAATATTAAATCAGTGGAGTACCCCTGTAAAACATCTCTAGACACATAACTGCTAAAGCAGCATGTTTAAGTTTTGCAACTTTCATTTTCACACTGTGGTGTTGTGACAGCCAACAAAAACAGATAAGAGTTCAGTAAAGCAAGACAAAATCATGGATTTAAAGCATTGTTAAAACCTATAGGTAAGTGAAACTGCAGCGTAGACTCCGTCTCTGGTAACCACTGATCATGGGGTGAACCATTCCTGAAGCTTGACCTGTATGTCTTTTGTGTTACAAAAGATCACATCTCTCTCTCTCTCTCTCTCTCTCTCTCTCTCAGCACTGGCTAACTGAGTTGGAGATCTTTGCCATAATTTTTGCAGCTGCCATCCATGACTATGAACATACAGGAACCACTAATAACTTCCATATTCAGACCAGGTAATTTCCACCCAGCATCATTTGTGTAATTTAAATCTCTGCGGTTGCTGATGATATTAAGGACAGCTTAAAATAAGCTTCCATAGTTAGAAAGTGAAGAGATATATGGAGAGTAGATTATTCTGCACATCAAGTCAATAAAACACATTTAGAAAATGATGAAATTGGAGGTTTTTCCATTTTAAAAAGTGTTTTGAACAAGATGAGCCTTATGATGAATGTAGCTGTGTGGGATTTGCAGGTCAGACACAGCCATGTTGTACAATGACCGAGCTGTTCTGGAGAACCACCATGTCAGCGCTGCCTATCGCCTCCTACAGGATGATGATGAAATGAATATCTTCTCTAATCTTTCCAAAGATGACTGGAGGTGAGAGGAGAATTTTTTTTTATTGGCTATAAAACAACAAGACTAAAGAGTCACAATGGCAGCTCAGTGAGGCTGCCTGCAAATGGTGCTTTGAGCTAAATGCTAACATCAGCATGCTAACATGCTCACAGTTACAATGTTAACAAGCTGATGTTTAGCAGTCTTAGTTTAGTGTGTTAGAATGCTAAAAACTTCCTGACATGCCAAATAACACTAAACACAACGTATAGCTGAGGATGATGTGTCATTATTTTCACAGGTATTTGGTCAGAAACCTGCACCTGGGAGGTGTCATGGAGACAAAAAAATAATAATTTGTGCTCTCGATTTAATACTTTGTGTGCACGGATTACTTAATTCTGAAGTATTAATTGTTTTGAGAGTTTTTGGATAAATTAATCTCAAAATTTTAAATGGACTTGCATCATGGTACTGATTGAGGGCACTTCCCCATAAGGTCATCAGATACACGACACTTTCAAATTGCACAAAGCCATTCACCAAATTTGAATATATATTTTAGAAAGAATCTAGCCAACCCTGCTGCCTGCACAAGTGGGGCTCTCCTGTGTGTTAATCTGCAGCAGGGTACAGCCACCAGCGATGGCTTCTGAGGGGCTTGAACATCGTAATATTTTACCCCACCCTTGGATTCCACATACTAATACTTAATATGAACAAGATCCGATGGTGTTGCCTGAGATTAGTTGTCTGTCTCTGCGTGTGAAGTCTGTGTGTGTGCCTCCGCCAACTAAAGCTACACAAATTATGGCTTTTCCCTCTGAGATGAAATGTGGGGGGGAAAAACCCTGAAGACAGACGTTGTCCTGTGTGAACCGATAACTACAGTATATTTTTCATTAAGGGGTGGATTTGTGACTTTGTTTGGGCGGTGAGAGAGCGATAGACAGAGCTTCATTCTAAAGGGGGCATGAATGTTCATGGCAATCTATCCAGTAGTTGTTGAGATCTTTCACTCTTTTTCACTCTTTCAGAGAACTGCGGAATCTAGTGGTGGAGATGGTGTTGGCCACAGACATGTCCTGCCACTTTCAGCAGATCAAAACCATGAAAAGCCTCCTGCAGCAGCCTGAGGCGTGAGTAGTGGATTTCACTTAGTCACTCCTCCAAAAGTTGACCAAACTGTTTTAGGCGTTCCATAAAACACCACCTGATAATCAAATGATTCTACTTAGCTAGCATGTGACAGACTGATGAGAACACTCATGATACAAACCTGAAGTTGACCAAATGATGTCATAACTAGTGCTGTGAAAGGTAAATCTAACTGATGAAGAAATACACCAGCGACATATTTTGGTGTCCTTTTGTAGATAACAGTGTTTTTCCAACTTTGTGTCAACAGTTTGTGTTTGGCCCTTTATAACATGACAAGGCCCCCGTGCACACATTTCCTCGGTTAATGTTATATACCCATTAATAGATCATGAGTCATTTTACACTGTGTGGACAAACAACTGAGCTGTTTATGGAGAAGGCCATATTATAATATGGGTGTGGATTTGTATTAAAATGCAATATGCTTTTTACAATTTGCTTCATCCCTTTAACATTGATGTTTTTAATGTAGGTGTTTTATTTTAATTAATATTATTTTATTTGCTTGCTGAATGTTCTGTCCTATGTATTCTCTATAATTGTAAAGTATATTGGGATCATGCCGCAAGGTGATTCTTCACTTTAAATAAAAATTGATTGATTGACATGAGCTACCAAATTTGGGCACGAGCAAGTACTTTTCTTTAGCAGCTGGACAGCAGCAGGTTGTGTCGTTGACAGCAGCCCACCAGTGACTAACTAGACTGTATTTGCAGGATTGACAAACCGAAGGCCTTATCCCTGCTGCTGCACACTGCCGACATCAGCCACCCAGCCAAACGCTGGGACCTCCATCATCGCTGGACCACATCCCTGCTGGAGGAGTTCTTCAGACAGGTAGTCACCAAAAAACTTGTCTCCTACTTCCTTCTTTACTGGCCTGGGGCCTGTTAATAAAGGACAATTAGTGGGTTAGCAAGCTAACTTTATTTGGATGTTACTCAGGCTTCCTATTATCAAAACATTGGCTCACTTTTAATCAGTTTTCTGACTTTAACTTCTTTAACTTTAAGTTCTTCCACTCTGGGATTTCAGAGGGAAAACTGGCCTTATTTACAGTCTCTGCTGACTGTTAATTGGGGCAGTCCTTGGTAGACCTCATCCAATCATGTTTTGGTCTGTTGATCAAAGGCAACTAAGCATTGCTTTTATTTGAGTGTAAGTTTATGGTACCCAAAAAACACAGGTCAATAAGCAATCACTTACTGACATGTTGATATTAAAAAATGTAAATGAAAGATGAAATAATGTGTAAGTAAACCTGCCCAAGTGAACCTGTGCTGACTGTACCTTGTGATGTACCTTGAATTTGTTTTCAGGGTGATAAAGAAGCAATGCTGGGTCTACCTTTCTCCCCTCTCTGTGACCGCAAATCCACTATGGTGGCCCAGTCCCAGATCGGTAAGGTACACAAATACAACTAATGCTGCTCAGTATGGGATTCACTAGGATTTCAATTCAGTATATTCAACACCACAAATCCAGTTAATTTATATTTAGTCCTCATAGTGTTTCTTTTTTATGAAAGCAGTTTTACATGTCCAACATATTCTCCTGGTAATGTTTAGCCATGATTCATTCATTGTCTGATGAAGTTATCATGTTTATAGGGTAGACAATCATACTGGTGAAACTGAGGATTTGCCTGAAGTCTGCGACCTGAGGTGAGGTAGAGCAGTAGGACCTGCTCAGGATCAGTCCAGGGATTAAACCTGATCACTTTTGAGTAATGATCTGGATCTGTGCTATTTATTTAAGATTTGAAGGCTCTCAGCAGCTTTGTTAGAGACAAACGCCTTTGCTTTAATCTTAGCTGCCTGTGGTGATTCCAATGGCACAACAGATGGTCTTTAGAGAGATCTGAGGTGTTTGTGTAGTAGAGACGGTTAGTGGGGATAGTTGTCTGGAGGTCGCTGTTGTCAAGTGGTGAAAAAAAGCATGAGGCTTTTATACATCTCAACATTAGGAGCAACAGTGAGCATGTCTGGATTTGTTACAGGACCAGTCTGGAAGGGTCCAAGGTGAATGTTAATCTGGCATGGTTCATGTGCCCTGCAGGATTCATTGACTTCATCGTGGAGCCAACATTCACCGTGTTGACGGAAATGATCGAGAAGATTGTGACACCGCTCATTGAGGAGGCATCTCGCTCTGGATTGACTGGCTTCAGACGCTCAAGGTGACACACACAAGACCCTCATGTCCTGTGTGACACTCCTCATACTCGTGTTGTTAGATAATACTGACATCCTGAAAACATCAAACAGCAGAGCGCTCCATAACATAACAATCAAGAATTAAGTACAACGAAATGCAAGGTACACACCTATCATATCACAAAGATTTGTTTAACAGAGTTATACTGGAAGGTATGAAGAATCACTGAGCACAGGTAGTCCGCAAAGGCCCCTGTACCTCCATCCTAATGGTAACTCATATTCACCATAGCGGGGGGGTGATACATCACTGAGGATTGCCCACCCTTTCCACACCACTCGGGACTCACAAAGCAGCGTCCATACTGTGTTGTTGTTGACCCGCAAGCTTACTAGACTTATTAAGTTTGTTCTTGTTAACTATAGTTAGTGAGAAATACCAGGCAATAAAGCAGAAAGTTAGAATATTCTCCACAAATGAACAACAAAAAAGGACCAGTATATGTCTGGCCACTTCATTACATTAATTACTGTCCCTAGATATTTATATTCATTTACAACTTCAGTACAGTCACCATTAATAGCTACATGTTAGTGTGTCCTTCTGCTTGCTCTGAAATCAAAAATAATTTCCATAGTTTTTTTGGTTTTTAGCTGAAGAAAACTGTCCTGACACCGAATCAACAAACTCAGGGTGAGCCAGTTCCATTATTAAAGGTGATTCCAGTTATCTTGGCTGATTATAGCTCTTCTCAGGACTATGTGGGTGTATACAGACTGTTTTTGATTGACATCTCCCTCACTCTACTGTTGATTTTGTTGCACCTGTAAGTGTGGGACTAATTACGCCTTTAACCTTTTTAATGGTACATTGAGAAGATTAGTATATAGCTCATACAATAGTATTTGTTTATAGTATGTAGCATAGACCTGCAACATATAAAAAATGCTTATAGATTGATTTAACAGTTTTTTTCCTGACTGACATTTTTCAGCCCAGCATGTATTATCGTGACACATGTGTTAGAGTTAAACAATATAATGGGATTTGTGTGATTTCTCTGACACACACACACAAAAAAAATACATGTATAATTTTGACACTAGATGTCAGTGTGGGGCCATGAGAAGAGACCCGCCTGTCATTACTTTCATCAGATTTCTGAATTACAGATGAAGATGATATAGACAATTTAGTCTTTATGATTAAAATATGTACAGTTGTAAATGTATGTACTGTACAGTAGGGCTGGTGAGCCAGTAAAGGAACACTGATACCACTGTTGATGGAACTATATGATCAGAGCCCTTTAAATAATCACACCACAAGAGGACATACATAAAATCAAGTGAAATAAAATATCATCTGCTTCACTGTCTTTTTAATACTATCTCTAGGAGTCACCAAAAGTCAGAAAATGTCAAATAGTTTCAAATGAATATTAAAAACATATGTATAATATAGTATATGACTGAATAATATAAACATGTATATAACTGTATTCAGCTGGGATTGGCTCCAGCCCCCCCGCGACCCTCTAAGAGGATAAGCGGTATAGAAAATGGATGGATGGATGGATAACTGTATTCAACGTTTCAATATATTTTAAATCCCACTGTGCAACCCCATCACCATACTCCACATTTCCTTTTTAGGATACAGACACAAAGATGAAAGTTAGCGTGGAGAGTGAAGGACATGTCTTTATGAGGTTTGCTAGCAGGGAGGGGGAGAAAGAGGAGACTTCTCATTTCATTAAGGAAGTCATGTGAGTCTCAAACTCCCTTTGAAATGTGGTGCATCAGTATTATCAGTAGTGCCTAACTCTTTCTCGTAGAAAAATTCACTCCTCAGATCTGGGTTGTGACAACATGACACCTTTATAGCCTGAGAGGTGAGAGGCCAGATTTGAGAACTGGATAAGGAACTGTGGCCTACAAAAAACACTAATACTGTTCTTAGAACTCGGCTGTCAGGAAAAAGGGAGGATTTCAGAATCACAATGGAAGTTAGTCCGAATTTTAGAGTATATGTCAAGCCACAAGACCTCATTTATCAACATAGCATCAAAAGAAAAAGAAAGACCTCTATCACCTCTGCATAAAAGGGTTAGAATATGCATACATATGAGAAAGGAATTCATCAACTCAATGGAGGCAGTGCAAGAGGTGGAGAGCATGCATAGACTTTTCTGTCTGCTATGGACCAGTGCAGTGTAATCCAGGCCCTTCAAATGCATCAAGAAATGCAATACTTAGCAATTTGTACAGATTAATGTCTCAGTGTTTGTATGTAAAACATAATTTAATTGGTGGCCTAAAACCAATGCAATCTTAATTTCAACTCTATGTAACTATCATGCTTAAATGTATTTGTTTATGAATAAATACCACCTTAAGAAAACTAGTACTTTAGGCCACTATACCATTATTAAATTCATACATTTTAGACATATTTAAGCAAAAAATATTACAGCTGCATTATTGTTTTAACTGAACAAGCTAAAAACAATATTTACATATTATTAGCTTCTGTTATGGTGAATGTAGTATCATTCAGAAAAATATTTATTATATCAAGAAATCACAAAACTATTGAGGCATTTTTCCTTTAACTAACTAATGTTAATCCCTTCTCCATTTGGTGCATGTAATTTCATTAACAGTTGTGTTTGACCAGTGTGGTCAGCAAGGCCATATTCTTTTATTTTAATAATAAGATAATAATAATAATAATAATACATGTAATATGAAAGGTGTCGCCCAGAGTGACAAGAGACTCCAGCTCTGCAGAGCTTTTTAGCCTCTTTCAGCCTATTACTTTGGTTTGATAGCCCAATCATTTACCCGTATGTGAAGATTCATATCAAGGTGTATCTAAACTAGTGGATAGCCATTCTCTAGCCAGTCAATAGCGTCATAGTGGTGACTGAAGCCAGAGGATCACCACAGCACTCCTTATTTGAAAGACTGTCACATCTTTGATCTCCACACAGTTGCATGTGCATGTGTATGACTGAATGTTTGTGTGTGTATGTGTTTGTGTTTGTGTTTGTGTTTGTGCTCATGCATGTCTACACTGTCCACAGTGTCAATAGTATTAGTGGCAGTGATGGAAAGCATTCCAGCGTGAAGAGTACAGGCTCAGAGGGCAGCTGCTCTTTGACCACAGTGGACTTCAAGAGCTTCAAGGTCGCATGGAACCAAGACATTCATCACAACAGGGACACATGGAAGGCCCAGGCAGCCAAAGGTAGCCACACTGACCTCTTACACATCTCTCATCCAAATCAGTCAATCTTTACAAGGCTCTTTCCAATCTTTATCAGATGTTAGTAGTGCTGGTTCTTTTTCCAAGGCTTTGGGCAGATATAGGCATGTTGCTTGGCGGCATAGCCTTCTGTTTGAGCACAGTAGCTCAACACACATGCACCACAATTGCCACAAGAAATAATGTTATGTGATAGATGTTGAAGAAATTATTAATAGTGTGATGTTTAAATGGACAAATAGAGGTGTGGTGTGTTTGTACATCAAAGTATGAGGTTTATTAAGACAAGAAGAGAGAGAGAGAGAGAATGAGGGGCTGTGTCTTAGCTGTCTCTGCTGAGTGTGAGGAGGATATTGTAGTTGTAAGGTGAAGATAACAGGGAGTATACCAGAATTGAACTTTTATCTCACAATAGAACTACTAAATTAACAGCTTTAGTTTACAAAAAAGCATAGAAATAGATGAAATGGTCCCTCAAAAGCAGTCAAGAATTATTTCTTTTTCTAAAGCATTCTCAGAAAAATCTGATGGATATTCAGTTTAATTTGTAACGTTTCCAGTTTTCTCTACTCTGATTATTTCTCCATTCATCTAGAGGCTTATGTGATTTATAAACAGGAGTAAACTTATTTTTTGTATAAAATTATTCAATTATATACAAACTGTTAAAAGCAGAGCTAAAATCAATGAAAAGAACACAAGCAAATGTTTTTGGTTGTTGTAGGTGTCCAGCTATTTGGTTCAGCTAGTCACGTCCTCTGTCCCCCTGCGCCATTTGTAAGCAAATTGTAGGGGGTCGAGTTGATTCCCTATAGAGGACTTAATATGGATGCTGACTACTCTCTCCATGCACTTAGCTAAAAGTGGAGTGAGTGCAACTGGTTGAAAGTCTTTAAAAGATGTTGCTCCAGAGACTTTAAGCGAAGGTCTTATTGTGAATTCTTTCCTCGAGTGTGGAAATGTATATATTGTCTGAACTCAGTAGTAGCAACCGTCCACATAATTTTGCATGTGAAAAAAAAGCAAAGCACACAACTATGGCATAGCTATGAAGGCGTATTGCTTTGGCTCCATTGGTATGTCACCAGTATGCCTTAACATAGAGGTACAAATTCAGCCACCCTGTGGCAGCATCAGGACGATGCATCAGGAAACATCAGTGTCTTATTTCTTAAAAAAGCAGCAACTTGATTCGCTCCCTGTTTCAGCACCTACCCTGACTTCTTCTTCTGACTCTTTGGCTCATCTAGTGTGTGTGTGTGTGTGTGTGTGTGTGTGTGGGTGCTGGTAGACCTGGACGAAAATGCCAAAAAGGAGGTAGAGAAGGGCGGCCAGGAAAAAAATAAGACAGAAGAGGGGACAGAGTCAAAGAGAACTGACACAGGAAAGGAGGAGATTAAAAAAACAGAGGCAGAGGGACAGAAGGAGGTGGGGAACAGGAGGCAGCAGGAGGAGCGACGGTCTAAAGAGGAGGAAGGAGAAAATAATCCAGGAGGGGCTGCAGGCTCAAATTACACGGACAAGAAGAAGCCTGACGGCCACACAGAGATGCAGCAGCAGTATCCGAATGGTACGCACCCCGACAACTTTTTCACTTGGACACCTGCTGTGGGAACAATTATACAGTGTAAATGCAAAGTACATTTACTCAAGTACTGTACTTTATTTTAAGGTACTTTACCTGAGTATTTTCATTTTATGTGACTATTCTTCTACTCCACTACATCTCAGAGGCAATTTCTTTTTAATTCACTAAATGTATTTGACAGATATAATTATTAGTTAAGTACATGTAGTACTGTAGTTTCACTGAAGTCAGATTGTGAATGCAGGGTGTTTACTTAATGTAAATGGAGTATACTGCAATTATAGACACACAGTTTTTCAACTTTTAAAGTTGCTTTTTCAAGGAACAATATAGCAGGTAAAAAAAAAAAAAAAAATAGAAATCTGAGGAGACCTGCTGTGCTTTGAACAGTCACACTGTAATCTGTCTCTGATGCTCCTCAATGGGATATAATGTTGGCTTTTTGAGAAGTGTCACAGTTAAAATATGACTTTATAGGACACACCCACACACACAGCGCAAAGCCTAAAGACTAGAATGGGATTCCGTGCCAACTTAGATTTTACTGTCTCTGCAGACCCCCAGCCTGAATGCCCTCTGATCCATTACTGCAAGAGACCAAGCTACTGTGCCAGCTCCTATCGGCTGGTCAAGTCAAAGGTCACTGAGATGCGGCCCATTGATGCCAGGGGAAAAGCCAGGAGACTGCAGCGCATCTCCCTGCGTCGCCGAAAGTGACCTTATATAGAGTGCGACGTCAGTGTGATGTCACATCATAAGATATTATCACATGATAATCAGTCTTTGTTTATATTTGCATATTGCAGCCTTGTATTCCAGTTGATCTTCTGCTTCATTTTAATCTTGCTAATGCCTACTGACCTGTCACTTCCTTTAAATCTCCTCCTAAACCTTTATTTGTAAAATATATTTTTATCAATCATTTTTTAACTGTATTTTTGTTTGATTATTTAAAGGTCCATTGATACTTTTTTTTTTTGCAGTTTTATGGTAATACTCTATATTGTATTGTGTCTATAGGCTTCCCTATTCCTTTCACTGCATGTTATTTGATGAAGTTGTACTAATGTTTTTAAAGCTCATTCTCATTGTGTGTTTTTGCCTATTTGTTATGTTTAGGGCTGACAAGAATGACAATGTCAAGGCACTGCTGAATCCTTCCTACCAATATTTTTCCTGATCTAAATCAATCACAGTGTTACTGGTAAGACCTATATGGAGTTGCCAGGTCTGTGTGCTATTTTGAAGTGTAACTCCCTCTCCAATTCAGCTGGAACTCTCTCTCCCAGCAGTTTTAAAAAATGCGAGTGAGGGGACAACAACTGTAGGAGGCGTGGCCTCGTGGCTATGTAATGTGTGGGTCAAGGGGACACAGGGGAGACTGACTGACACTGATTAGAGTCTTTTTTTTAATATAAACTTCATGACGTAGACAGGTCCCAACTGGCTGACTCTATGTCAGCATTGGCCTCACAGGTTCAGGGCTGATTTAAAACAGCAGATGGCGTGTTGAGACATTTTCAACCCATGAAATGCAGAATTTTATACATTTGGTAAGAAATGTCAATATTAACACCAGCACTGATGTGTTTCATCACAGTACAGTCATATCATTTAGTTTACAGCTCAAAAAACATGTTTAAGTGTGCAGTACTTCTTTAATGAAGAGTGAAAGAGTATGGGGGATACCTTACCTGATGATCTGGTAAGCCGCTGTACTGCACACTGTCGGTCACTCCTCTTCATCCCAAAGGTGTTAGATGGGGTTGGGGTCAGGGCTCTGTGGAGTCTAGTCAGGTTCTTCCACACTACTGGGAACACCAATCTTTATGGAGCTGCCTTTGTGCACAAGGGCATTGTCACGTTGAAACAGGAAATAGCCGAAGTTGGAAGAACACTTTTGTCTAAAATATCACTGTGTGCTTGAGCATTAAGATTTCCCTTCATTGAAACTAAAAGGCCCAAACCCTGCATTCCATGTTGTTCAGATCCAAGCTGAATAACTAAAGTACTGAATTATCTCCTCCCTGAACTTTAGGTACAATCTGTAGTGTAAAATGCATAACAATGCTATGATATGTGGATTCATACGCTGGTCTGTTCAGCTCAAATGCAGTGTGCAGGGCTGTTTACCCCCCTCACCCCTTCTCGCAAACCTGGACCTGAAACCGTGTTCGTGCTCTCTGACTGAGGTAACGTTGAGTGTTAGCTATCTTGCTAGCCGCGATTGACTCGCGGGCTTGTCCCTAATGTGGATTAGGCAGCAAAGTGCATTTATTCAACATTGTTTTGACGGTGGAAGAGTCAGTAATGTGTGTATTACGTTTGTATGTGCGTTAGTTTCCATGCCGTACCAAAAATTCCGTGTGTGTGTGTGACTAATGTCGTGGTGACAAGTGAGAGTGATGATTTTTATAATAATATCCTCTCTGTCATCTACCTCTGTGTCTCATTCAAGGCATGGTTTGTTGTGTTCTTTATCAGTAGATGTAGATGTTATGGCATTTCATGATGTATTTTTGTAAGTTTGGGTCCCAGGGAGAAACCAAACTTCTCTTTTGGGTCTCAAACTAAAAAAGTTTGGGAACCCCTGCTTTAGTGCTTCAATTCAGGGCTTGAACACATTGAGGTGTAGTAACCATAACTTACTAGCAGGAGTCCTTCTATTCAGCCTTAAATCCCTACTTTTTTAGTCTAAGACAGTTGAATGTGGCATAGATTAATGATCAATGACTAGAATGGACTACTTTCATATTCAACACTGAATGGGGCCCTTTGTTTAAAACTTTATGAATACATGTGTGCTGAAAATGGCATAATTGTAAATTTTTTGGGGTATGTCCTGCAGTCATACAATGCTTTAAAGCTGTACTCATTATTATACAGCATCTCAAGAAGTCTACACATGTCAGCATTTGTGTAGCTAATTGTGAATTCAGTGTGACCAAGGAGATTTGTGTGTGGCCGGTGAACTAAAGTATGTGTCTTGTCAAAAACATTAAACCTGTTTTCTTTCTTTGTTCAATCACAGTGAGGGAAGGGAAAAAGCAGCAGAGACATTGTGGAAATCAAATGTTTGGCCAACATTTAATGAGACTGTGGACATAAAAAGATCTATTGACAACAAAATAAAAGTTAAAGGCAGGCTTTAATCCTTCACATCCTTTTCCTCATCTTCTGAGTAGACCATCCGCTTCTCCGCCTTTAGCAGTCTCACTCCTAAAGAGAAGAAAACACAGGCTGTCAGCTTTAAAGTGATGTTTGGTTGAAGAGGCTTCCTGTTTTTGAGGTGAATGCAGCAGGAGACAGATGAGGACAGTATAAAACTACAATTGAGTTACTTGAGTTTTATTTTCTTATCTTCTTTATGATCTTAGGCCATCGGTTCCAACAGTTATTATAAGACCAACTCACAAAGTACATAGCTGGTATCTGGGAACGTGGCATCATCACTAAAAAGAAGTGCGACAGGTCAAGAACCAGGAGCAGTCAGACAGCATACAGGGTGTAAACAAATCGCCAGGTTAGTTCAACTTATTTGAAAAGAAAACGAAGGTTTATGGTAAAATGATTGCCCAAGCTGTCTGTTGAAAACACCATGGTTTAGAAAGCCACTTCCTGCTCCATCTGTGACCTACTGTGCTTACTGTAGCTGTCCGCTCACAGTTTTCCTGTGCAATGAGGGATTATTAGCTAAATGCTGGCTGCACACACTTTCAGTTGGACCTCTGACCACCTGTTATCAAGCAACCAAAGTTCCATACTTAGGTCACATGATAACAACTGAACCACTGTCATTAGCTGATGACAACCAAAAGATGTGGTTGAAAGCCCCCCAAAAAAGCTAGTAAGTGAACCCTGATTTAAAGCCTGGGCCCTATTTTTTTTTTCTAAATGACTAATACTTCCCATTAGTTTTTGAATTGGTCCAGTAGATCTCCTCCGCTGGCATCTGCGAATGGGATGCAATGGCTGCAACGTAATCCTTTGGGGCAATTGCGCCTGTGAAAAGTCCGTCCACTAAAAGTGCTTGTTTTTGCCAATGACAGGCTCAGATTGTTATTCGAAGTGTCTGATGACATTATGGAGAGGATCCCTACAGAGACTTTCTGTTTGTGGGACTCTTGGCATATCAGAAAATACTCAAATGAATCAGTTTTGTAACGGTCATATCGAGGGGTGAGAACCAAAGTGGAGAGATCAGAAAACACTCATATGGGTTGTTTTGGAAGCTAATGATAAACCCTCTGTATATGTAATACTGTAGACACAAAGCTCCAAAAGGCATCACAAAAGTATGATTTCTTTAATTCAAAATAAACATACCATTCTTTAATGTACACAGTGCATTGATTTTGACGGCCTTACAACA
This sequence comes from Macquaria australasica, assembly GCA_005408345.1. Classification (NCBI taxonomy): domain Eukaryota; kingdom Metazoa; phylum Chordata; class Actinopteri; order Centrarchiformes; family Percichthyidae; genus Macquaria; species Macquaria australasica. Next base: position 458,846 of record SEMN01000386.1, read on the forward strand.
TAAACATTTATATGCTTGAGTTCCAGTTCATTCATTAGAAAATCATGGTTAAGCCTTATATGTGTGCGAGTGTGTGTGAGCGCTGACCTGGTATATGTGGAGGAGAGTTGAGGACGGGTGTGTCTTTCCTGCGAGGTTTCTTCAGCTGGTCTTCCTCCTGATTCTCTGCGCAGAGTGCCTCCTCCTCCTCCTCCTCCTCCTCCTCCTCCTCTTCGTCATCCTTCATCTCTGACTTTCTGTCCACAAGGCTCTCCACACAGTCTGTCACACAGCCAGACAAACTGTTACATTGTCGACCAACTTCACCATACCTGTCTCCATAGAAACAGACTTGCAAAAGAAAAGACCTTAAAGAACAGCTCTGTTTTCGGTTACCCATTCACACCAGTTACATGTGGATGAAACATGGTGCAAACAGTTAAAGATGTTCATTCAGAGGATTTCTGCCCTTGGAATAGTCCTGACTAGAACAGTTAATGCTGTCTGATTTCCTAATATATATATATATATATATATGTTTGTTTGTGTCAGCTGGGATTGGCTCCAGCCCCCCCGCGACCCTCTAAGAGGATAAGCGGTATAGAAAATGGATGGATGGATGGATGTTTGTTTGTTTTTTACCCACTTATGCTACTGTATCTGGACATGCAGATAGTCATTTTTATATCTGGCAAAGTTTTGAAAATTGTACCTATGACCCAGTGGTTCCTGAGCTGGTTACTCCACAAATCTTGCTGTGAAGAAATAATTCAATTCAATTCAGTTCAGTTTTATTTATATAGCGCCATATCATAACAAAGTTATCTCAGGGCACTTTTTCATATTGAGCAGGTTTAGACCGACTCTTTATATTTACAGAACAATTCCCACCATGAGCAGCACTAGGCGACAGTGGCAAGGAAAAACTCCCTTTAACAGGCAGAAACCTCAAGCAGAACCAGGCAACATAACAATGTCGTTGTGAGAGACAACCACACATTAAGCCTTTTGATGAGTGTAGCCTTTTTACTCTGATGCCACCGTGCCAACTATTGTCTCAGGACAAACTTAGATTCTTACAATAACTATTTAGCCTGTAAGAACAACAGTGCTGCCGTTCAGCAGTGTTCTATCCTAAAGCTTTGTAATGCACTGGCAGAGCTGCAATATTGCAACGGCTAATAAGGATTGTTATTTTCATTTCTTATTCTAAACCAAGGTGAATTTATTGGTGTCAGAACCATTTTCTAAAATTTATGAAAATTATAATAAATCGTACAAAATTATCGGTCAGCATTAAAAATACAATTTGCAACAGCAGCACTTTTCGACTTACACGTGTAGTGACGGATGTACAGTACAATCGAGCAGCTCTTTTGCATTTTTGCCTATAGCTTTGCTCATCACATAGGATCTTTACTGTAAACTGATCCATGGGGAAATGAAATCCAGATGAAAATCAATGTAAACTTATTTTTTCATTGAAATTTAAAAAGAAAATTAATAATTATTTTAATTAATTTTTGATTTTTGATTATTCTTTACTTTGTGCCATTTAGTATGTTTCTTTATCTGAAGCACAATGTAAGCTGTGTTTGAATTAAAACATTGTATTATTATTATCATTATTATTTGAAATAAAATAGGCAGAGCTCTGTGCTTACAGTTTTTGCTCTCCTGTGTCATCAGTCGATGTTCAGGCTCCACGGTCGACCTCATACAGCCAGTCGTCATCTCTGAGGCCCTCTGGGCTTTCTCCACAGATCACATAACACACACACACACACACACACACACACACACACACACACACACACACACACACATAATCCATTATTCATTAGTGGACCTTATGACACTAACAAAGGATAGAGCACTGGGACTGTGTGTGTGTGTGTGTGTGTGTGTGTGTGTGTGTGTGTGTGTGTGCGCGCGCGCACATTAGCTTCACTTTTAGACAAATCTACATCAACACAAGCTTTGATCAAATCACCACATTCAACCAGCAGTTCTTTGTGATCTTCATCATCGACGTTTAGACTTTTATACCTTTGCCTTTAATACCTTGCTTTTATATCTTTACACGTTTAACTTGTCCAGATATAATCACACGTGTGTTTTAACATTTTGTCATGTAAGCAGTGCAAACGACAAGGATGACAGACAGCACATAAAAGAGACACTGGAGGAAAGCAGAAGAACTAAAAAGAAACAAAAGTGGTGGAGAATTTGGCTGCGAATAAATAAAGAAAAGCTAAGAAAAAGAAAACAAAAGCATAGAAAGCTTCAGCTGAAAGAGGAATAAAAACTAAATGAAGACATAAAGCAAGCAGCAGATGAATAAAGAATCAAAGTGTGTTCTTACCTCGTTCTCAGCAGTGTCACACAGACAGAATGGAGCAGTGTGACTCTGGGTTATGAAGCTTGGAGGAGGAGCATCCTCTCCCCCCACCCCCACGGGCTGGAGAGCTACTGGAGGAGCTGCTGAATATCAATAGATGTCTACTTTGCTCCTCTCAAGACAGTGACCATCTGAATGCACCCTCACATTCTACTTGTAAATCTAGAATTCAAATTTTGCCTGAGAGGGAGAGACTCAACATAAAACTTCCTTTAGAATATTCAACAAATCCACGTGCTTTCATTCGCTTTGTCCATGACACTCATTTGAGCAGAATAACACATTTTAAAGGTATATGCTATCACTGCTATGCAGATGATATTCAACTATACATCTATTTATACCTTCAAAACATTAGACAATTGTCTATTTTATATCCTAAATACTAATAAAAAATTGGAGGCTCTTTATCCTCGCCCCTGTTGGCCTTGTCCCTAAGGTGCAGGAAAGCCTTGGTTCCTTCTTCTCCACTGTTAAATTCCCACTAACACTCACCACACTGTCTAGAGTTTCAAAGCCTGGGGCTTCACTCTAAGGCCCCCCGTTTGGCCCTGGCTTTGTTTAGTTGTATGTTTAATGTTTTATGTTATGTTGTATTTGTACCTCTATTGTATTTATAATGTATTGTGTCTGTATGTTAGACGTTGCTTTAGTCGCTTATTGTGAAGCACTTCACCTCAACTTTACTTACTTTAGAATCATAAAGCAATCACATATGTTGCTGTATGTTTGAATGACAAGTCTTAAACTATCTGTCCATACTTTTGTGTAAAATGGTATGGTGCTTGGTCAAGAAAAGACACACCATTGAAATGTGTGGACACTATCTTCCCTGGGCAATACATCATAAATATCATGGTATTCTCTGAGGTTTTGTTTACTTTCTGTTAGTACCTGATACCTTTAAGGCCAAATAATGAGAGCTTGGGGCGGGTTGTGGACACCTGGTCAAAAAATAAAAGCCTAGCTGGACCCAGTAATGCCTTATGTCTTAATAGCCAACTATAGTGGCGAAGACTGAGATAAATTAGTTACTAAAACATCCAAGTCCAAGAGACTATACAACCAAATCAAGACACATTCCTTATTTATTCCAATACAACGCATGTGCATCATTACACTCGCCAAGAATCACAGCATCTACATCAGCAAACTGGTGCTCCAAATGGCCCCAAATGTACGAAACATAAGAGACCTTGGTCTCTTTGCATGCAAGAACAATGATGATGTGAATCCAGGTAAAATACGTTATCCATTCAAATCCATTATAGCCTCTTTGTCTCATTAGGTATATACAAGTCACAACAGAAGAGATGTAGATAAACAGTTTAATTTCAGGAACATATCCTTTATATATTTCTTTACATTTAATGTATTAAGAAGCATTAAGAAAATAAAAGCATATAAATATTATATATTGCACAAGTATGTAACTTTTTAATAGGCAGTAGCATTGTGTATGGAAGTGAACAGGAGCCAGAGATTGTTTCTGGTCATGTTCTTTCTATAGCAGGTGAGTTATATAAGCTCTCTTTCCTACAAATAAAACACTTCTGGGGCTCCAATCAAACCAAACCCTTTTGAAGTCTTGATGAGGGATTGTACTCTGGTAATTAGTATCCATCCTACTCTCAAGTGCGGGCTGTACTTTGTTGGAGCTATTATTCCAAACCTCCTCAGCAGCACGACGGCCTCAATGTGTTTTTAGACAATACAAGAAAGACTCATAGAGAACATGAACATACAAAAACATGTTTCACTGTTCTAAGGTGTATTGTAGTGGTTATTCATATGAAGCATTGTGCTTTCACTGAGCAGAGACCTAGTGTGTATTAAATAACTCATATTTAGATTTATATTGACATATTTACCTTGTAAATAAGCATTTTAATCAGTTATTCAGCCTATCCTATGCTGTTACAGTTGCTTTTGTTTAGGTCCTGGGATTATACTATACTATTATTTTTCTTTCACATAAAACTCAGAAGTTGAAAAGATAAGGCATATCCTTCAGTGAATGGAAGACTAAGTTCAAGTTCTCGTCAGTCAGATGCAGTTTCATGCAGCGCCCATGACACCTGAAACACAGGGTGATATAAAAGCTGTGAAAGAAGCACAAATCAAAAAGCAAAAAAAAAGCACAATAATGCAAGACACAAAAGCAAATAACCTAACATTCTGGATTCTTTGAGGGTATAAATTGCAATCATTTTTAGTAACACTGGCAATTGCCATCTTGAGCTGTCCGATGGTGTTGGGGTTCTATAGCATTTAATCTAATCTGAATCCTCCAATGTTAATTAAGTTGCAGCTTCCAACATTGGCAAGTAAGTTCATTACCTTTACATAACTTCAACTCCTGTGCACCTTTGTTGGTTTAAAAGACAACCTGTGGCTACAAGTGACGGTTCTTTTCTGTCATAATCTTTGACAGACACCGGTTTGCAGAGAGCACATTATGTTGTTTTACGTGTTTTATTTGAGTTATTACATAATTAATTACTACCTTGGGGCCGTTTCACACAAAAGAAATTTTGACTATGGCTTAATTCAAACTAATAGTCAGACTTCATTGGTTGCTCAAAGCTGTTTTGCTCTTGACTATCTTAAGTAGGTCTAATTTTCCAGGAATTCTGGGTAAATTAAGAGTTGTTTCAAACAATCAAAAAATAGCTGCCAAGGGTTATAAACTGTGCATAAAAAATATGGTGGCGGAGTGTGTGCTACAGAGAGATATTATGAATACTGACTTTGAAATAATATGGCTACAGAGTCACTTCCTATACTGTAAGCCTATTCTAGTTGATTGTTGTCATAAGCCACAGAGTTTTAATGTGAAGAATCTGGAAAGAATATGTGAAACTCTAGATCTAGTGACAGATGACAAAGCAGCTGCTCATAAATCAGGCTGCTTTACGTCTTCATTGGACCAATATAGAACTTAGAGCTTTAATAGTTTTAATAGATGCTTACTCAGTGGGACCTGTTCTGAGCTTTGGAAAGAGTCTAAAGTCATACTGTTACCCAAAATGGAAAACCAGCTTTTACTGGCTCCAAATGTTGATAATAAATCACTTCAACAGTTTCTGTTCAAGTGCTTGTAGCTGCATTATTCTGTGTGTTCAAGTATGAAAAACATGGTCAATTTAAAGGATATCCTGATGTGACTGCTTGCCTTCACCTCAAACTTTAGACGAACTGCTAAACATAACTGGCCATAGGGAATTAATTAATTAATTTTATGCTTACTCAGTTGTCCCCATTAAATTAGGAAAAGTCATTAAATTTGAACCAAAAAAATGATGTCAGTCATTTATTTAGAGACGTTAAACAATACATTTTACTTTTACTTGTTGGCTAATTAGGTACAATATTTGGCATGTAGTGGGTCATGTATATGAGCATGAATTTTAATGTTCCCTCCTCTGTAGTAACTGTTATTATGTAGAATGAAGGGTAGTGTAGTGCTCACAGCTGTTCACAGTATAGTAGTACTTACTACTTTTAATTTAATGGCCTTTTTGGTTAAACTGCAAATAAAGAATATTTAGTTAGTGTAAAGAGAAACATCTTCTGCTGTATTTTAATGTATAAATGTATACACCAGCAATTACAAGTAACCAGTAAAGTTTAATAAAGAAGTAATTTCACATTACAATCAAAAATATGATACTGTATTAATTAATGTGCTAATTTATATATATATATATATATATATCACTGTGATATATATGATTAAATGATTAATGTCAAGAATAAGAAAATAAGAGCAGTTGTTGCAAACTCACCTTTTATTCCAGTGAGTCTGTGTTCACAGAATGACGCAAAGACTCTTTCAACTGGAAAACAAGACACACAACATTCAGCATTTAGAAAGTATTATGATTCAGATACATCTGAAGTCAGTTAAATGATATGTTGAGTGATATCAATTATCTATATAGTAGTTGCCATCTAGCATGATATTCTGCATATACTGCACTCACCACTGGAACATATTTTTCTGTTTTGCAGTTGGCCTGTATATCTTAATGGACATTCATTTTCTTATGGAAAAACAGGGACAGTTGACCACAGAAATAATTATGTGTTCTTCTATGCTTGTATATGACCCTCGGCGTAGTATATAGTATCATTTTCTCTGTTTATATATGACCTCGGTAACAGTAAGGGTTAAACCAGCAGCTAAATATAGGGATGTTCATTGTTTGGCCTGACTCTTCCCTCACTGCATGAAAAGTAACTGTTGTGGTTATTGTGTATCACATGCAGTCATCAGTTTCCATATTTGGTAGGCAGGTGGGACATCTTGATTTCAATGAGTGGACATGCTAACAGTCAGGTAAACACACCCCCTGCCTGCTGAGCTTGCTTCAGGTTTGATGACCTACAGCCTCACACAATGCACACTGACACACTGAGGCATAGTGGGAAAAGCTGTCTGAGCACACCAATTTACCTGTTAATATAAAACGTTTTTAAAATTGTGTCATCCACTTAAATGATATGTGATGTCTTAGTTTCCACCAGTGACAGCAGATATAAGAGCTCTCCTGTTAAGAGCCTGACCTCGAAACAATTTAAAATATATTGTCAAATCATACAATACATATAACAAATTATACTCTACCTCATTGTGGATTGTAAATGCAAATATGGTTATTGTGCAATAATTATTGTGTTGTGTGCATTATTAAACATACAGAAGCCCTGACACAGAAACATGTATTTTCTGTAATTACTATCTGTAATTATTTTGCTCAGAGGCCCCTTGCATCAGTTTCTGTCTCCTGTTGAATTTCCTATTAAGCCAGTACTGTCTTAGGATTACATTATACATTTTAATATCTCCAGTCTTAAAGGTGGCAGGCAACAGCAGATGATCACTACTCGTTTCCCTACAGATCATAACGTGATGTTCTTACTCTCTGGAGGAAGCCCACTATGTCCAACTTGTCTGCCTTAGTGGGAGAATAGCCCAGGCCCTCACAGATGCTCTCTGATCCAGGAGGTGACTGTCTGGGGGAGTCCACCTTCAAGGTGCTCCCGGAGAAGACCTGGCTGCTCTGCGCGTCACCCGGAGGGATCCAGGGCAGCAGGCAGCACTGAGTGGCTACTGTCCTGTTGGGGGCGGGACTCAATGATGTGGGCTCCGTTCCAGGTAGAAAGACTCTGAGTTGAGAGCAGAGCAGAGACTGCTCATCCAACAGTCGGTGCATCTTCTGCTCAAAAGAATAATAATCAAAGAATAATAATCAGAAAACATACAGTGAATCAAATCAGTAGTAAAAAAGAATACTAATTTATGAACAAATAAAAATGCAAAGGTGGCGTGTGCTGGTGGTCGAATGGTTTTGTTCCCTGTCTCTTTGTAATGTAGTATCAAATAAAGACAAAGTGGCATAACAAATGCCAACGTGTGCATTGCTTTTAAAAAAAAATTACCATTTGATAGTGTAAAATTTCATTTCATTTTCAATTTTCAGTTACATATAATGACTTTAATTTATCCCAGTACATACTGTCTTAATCATATTAAAATGTGCATCCATTAGCTATATCTGCCTATCCTCTTCAGCAGGCTGCGGGGGGGCTGGTGCCAATCCCAGCTGACATTGTTCAAGAGGCGGGGTACACCCTGGACAGATGACTAAATATATTCCAAAGTGAAGGAGACAATAGTCAACATACATGAAATGTTTATTTGTGATTTGTGTCTTGATTTGTGCAACTGCACTAATTAAAGCCACTGAACCTGTCTGGTGTGTTTGCAATAAGAGCTGGTAGAAATAAAAGTACAATTTCCTGGCAAAGTACTAGTGACTGCATTTGCACTACTACCAGCTGTGTCCCTGCACAAAACTAAAGGCGGGCTTATCTGAAAAAACAATGGCTGAATTTGACTGTCTGGATGACATTTGCTGTGGATATCCATGTTTAATGTGTTCATACATGTTACGGCCGTAGTGCCCAGAGTGTTTTTGTTGTTGTGGTTCTGCTCTCTCTCTCTGCTTCTCCAGGTACCACCCTCCCTCCTACAGCAGGTGATTGTGCACGGCTGGTCTCCACTTACTCATCAGGATCAGGGGCAGGTGTACAAAGGCCGGGAGAGGAGAGGCAGACGAGGCCAGTGAGCCATTCTGCAGACTTCTTTCAGACAGTCTGTGTACTGGGATCAGTAGTGTTACTCCTTTCTTTAAAGGGAGGGTGGTTTTTCTGATCATTATTTGTATCTCGAGTTGTGGTTACTTTGTGTGTATCCCTGCTCCTAGCGAGTTGGTTTTCTGTTGTTCATTGTACTTTTTTTTTATTAAAGTTGAATAAATCCCTTGGTTGTACCCATGCTTTCGTTTCCCTGATTCTTTTTCCCCGGGTTTCTTTTTATTGTTACGTCCCCAAAAAGTCCAGGGGATGAGGGGAGTAACAAGACAATGCCACTATTAGACAGACATTTACATTACACACAAAATATTACAATCTAAAGGGACAATTTGTTATTAGTATTGCTATTATAATGTTGCTCTTAGTGTTGTTTCTGTTGGTGTTAACATCAATGCCATTACCATATCTATGCTGTATTGAGCTGCTGTATGTTCTCTTTCCTCCTGCTCTCTCTCTCCCGCTCCCCCCTTCCCCCTTCAACCCAACCGGTCGAGGCAGATGACCGCCCACCTTGAGCCTGGTTCTGCTCGAGGTTTCTACCTGTTAAAAGGGAGTTTTTCCTTGCCACTGTCGCATAGTGCTTGCTCATGGTGGGAACTGTTGGGTCTCTGTAAATATAAAGAGTCGGTCTAGACCTGCTCTATTCGAAAAAGTGCCCTGAGATAACTTTGTTATGATATGGCGCTATATAAATAAAACTGAATTGAATTTGCCATGTAAGTGACTGAGTTCAGCCATGTTCCCCAGAGGATGAACCGTCTTCATTTTGGACATTCTACTAGCTTTCCTCTAGCGCCACCCTCTGGGCAAAATGTCAGGCCACCAGGGCACCCATAAACTTTACATTTCTAACTCCAGGGAGTAGCAAAGTCCTCAATATGTTCTGTTCAACACTTTTGTATTGTGGGGTGTAATAAATATTGTTGGGTCCATTACTGTAGTATCAGAATAATGATACATTATTTGATAACTAGCAGTATTTATAACATTTTAAGTGTTATAGTTTACGAGAGTAATCAGTTATCATCAGTGCATTTTGTGCAGTTTCTTTTCACACATCTTTTCTATAGGGACTACTCTCCCAGCAGACAGGTATGAGTGTGTTAGTGTGGCTGAGTGTGTTACCATTTTCAAGCTGTCATCATAGTGATGGGCCAGTTCATTCAGCTGCATCTCAAGTACTCCAGCCTCCTGTTTCACTGTTCGCCTCAGCTCCTCTATGTCCCGTACCTTCTCCCTACACACACACATACACACACAGACAGACACACTTATTGTTTGCCGTGATTTTAGTATTTTTACGCACTTTGAAATAAAGCATCTTCCTTATTGCAAATACATTTCAAGAGAATGATTTACTGTTATAATGTGTACAGATTATTTGGTTCAGTAAAAGTGTTTGGGAGAACAGACTGGCTCTTGATCAGATTTTATACACACACAGACACGCTGTACATTACCTGGTAGTGTCCCACACCAACCAAATCTTAAATTTCACAAATATACTTTCAGCCCACTGTTGATGTTGACTGTTGAATGAGTGAATACTGTTCACAGCTGAGTTTTAAAAACTGAAAGAGATGAGTGATCATTTTTGGACTTGCAGGTGCTATTGGAAGCTATTGTAAAAGCAGAGAGTTCACCTTTAGGTGCTTGTGAGGGGGTGCTGTTTAATTTGTCTATATTGTTTCTGAGGAAAGAGACAGAGTGTAGCATCCTCCTGCTCTAATATCTGTGACAGAGGCTCCATGTACATGTCAGGCTCCGACTGCCTCATAAACTGAAGCCCAATGTGGTCCCAGTGTAAACTAGTTACCTAAGAGCATATGGTGTCAGAATGTTATTACTTATTAACATACTTAATATAACTTATTATTTAAATTGCAAGTATCTAGCATACAAGTGACAAAGAGCTTTACAAAGACATAAAAACAAGAGAAATTACAAGATAAATGATAAATTAAAGTAGAATTGATACAGTAATGTTGACAAGCAAGGTATGAATGACTAAAACAAGTAAAATACAAACAGAAGCGTAACTGAATAATAATTCTGAAAAGGTGTGTTTTTAAGAGATTTAAAAGAAGAAACAGGCTCTGTCTCCTCTGGTTTTTAGCCTTGACCTAGGAATTACTAACAGACCTCTGCCCCAAGGATCTCAGGCTGCAACCAGGCTCGTAAAGGGTTAGTTAGCCAGTGATACAATCAGGGGCCAACCACAAATGTGGTTTAAAGAGAGTGTCCTCCCCAAAAATACGGCCGTATAGGTCGTCTGAGGAGCAGCTTATTACGACCCATATTTGCATTTGTATTTACAGTTCTCTGTAACCTCTAGTGGCCATGGTAATTATGACGGGAGCAAAGGCAGAAGTCCAGTACAGCAGTATAAAGAGCAACAAAGTCTGTGTAAGGAGGAGGGATGGGTCAAACACACACTGGACTGTTCGTGTCCCATATGAAACCAAAAGTCAACCTTGACTTATCTGAACTTGTGCACTTAAGTTAAGTTATGTAATTCAAGTGACGTAACTTAACTTACTAAACTTAACTTATCAACGTACTTATTAAATGTACAGGTAACCAGTGTAGAGATGCTCAAATAGGCATTATTTGGACGTTGTGAGTAGTCTTGCTGCAGCATTTTGAAGTAGTTGCAGTTTGGAGAGGTTTCATTGAGTGAGACAGCAGTTGGAAGTTGTCTGCATAAAAATGGAAACTGATGTACTTATGTAAGATTTGACCAACAGGTATAAATGGAGAATAACAAAGGGCCAAGGACTGAGCCTTGAGGCACTCCATAGAAGAAATGGGAGATGGAGGATTTAAAGTTGCCAATGGCCACACAGAATTTCCTATCGGAAAGATAGGAATAAAACCCAATGCTTAAGACACTCAGTTAAAATCACATGGCCAATCAAAAGCTGCAATAAGATCTAGAAGCAATAAAACAGATGTTTAGCCATTGTCCGCTGCTAAAAGAATATCATTAAGAACTCTAAAGGCCAGTTCAGACCAAAGATTCGCGATGAGACCAAACCGTTTTAGAACATTTCAGGAAAAGTTGCAGTGGTGTGAACTGGCCTGTCTCAGCTCGACTCAAGCCGGCTGATGGTGCCTGTGTCTCAGCCTGTGTCTCAGCCTGTCAAGTCGCCAGCGACTGGATTTAGAACCTAAGGCAAGTCACCTGTTTCAACAGCCAATCAGCTCGCAGCGAAGTCAGCCTGTCATCTCAACCCGCAACTGTAGCAAGTAACTCACTATCACTATCCTCATTCATATTTTAAGACGCTACAGATTTTATCCAGCTACAAAAAAAGCCTGAAATGCCAGCAGTCTGTCTTGTCTAGTCGCATTGGTGTAAACTGGCAGGTTTCAGAACGTTGCAGACCGGTGCAAGTAGCTGCAAGTTTCAACTGGTCTCATCGTGAATCTGGTCTTAAGAAGTGCTGTCTCGGTGCTATGACCCACCCTAACCTGACTGAAATTCATCAAAGAGCCCATTGTCATTCATATGATCAATGAGCAGCCCTGAAACTATTTATTCCAAGACCTTAGCCAGGAAAGGAAGTTTAGATATTGGGCAGAAGTTATTTAAAACAGATGGATCAAGAGATGGCTGATAATCAGGCACTTGACCAGATAAAAGTGGATAATGGTTAGGACAAATGAGCAGACTGAAATAAATATTTCCCTTATTGCCCTTATTGTGTATTAATTAAAGTGGAAGCTGCAGCCAGTACATGTCAGGGTCCAAACAGAGCTTTATAAAGTAGTGTGTACCTGTCCTGGTCAGAGAGAGAGCTGTAAACTGCAGCCTGGTCTTCAGAGAGCTGCTCCTCCATGTTGCTGAGCACAGAACGAAACTGCTGCAGACACAGCATCATCTCCTCCAACTCATCCAGAGAGTACTGTGGAGAACAAATTATAAGAGGACAGAAGGTGGGATGTGGATCAGAACTTGTGGGTTGACCAGCACTGTTGTATTTCTGTATCTGTAGCTCTCCCATACAAGTATGTGTAGTGAATATGTTGAGTTTCATTTTGCACTTGGAATTACTCTGTGCAAAAAACAAAACAAAAAGCCTATTGAAGCATACTGCAATATAGTTACACTAACTGTAATGATGCCTGTTGTTAGTGATTTCTATAGTCAGTATATAATGAGTAACAGTGTTACAGAAAAATGCTGTCAGTGTTCTGGTACCAGAGTTGATCCTGAGATGTATGAAGTGTTTTGCATTGGTATTATTGCATTTTGCATGTGAGATGAGCTGATTTGCTGAGCTGCATGTCGGTAAAGAAAGTTTTGAAAACATGATCTCGTACAGATAAATGTGACTTAGCAATTGTAAAAAAAAATAAAAAAATAAAAATAAAAAACATCCCTGTTATACGGTTGGTTGCAAATCAAAATGTAGGCTACCATGCAGTCTGTAAAAGCTTTGTCTGTGAATAAGCTCTGTGTAGTCTAAGCAGTGTAATTTAATCCAATATACCAACACCAGGCTCTTTTGCAAAATCAACTTTCTAAGAAAGATAATTTATTGCAGGCCTCTTGTATTACATTGCATTCGATTGTAAATTACATTTTTTTTTTTTTTTTGCAGTTCTTGCATTTTCAATGTATACATTGTTTTGTATTAAGAATATCCCTGTACAACTCAGTGATATGATATTTTGCTGTGATATTTTTTTTATCCTGACACTGTATGAAAGAGTGAAAGTTAAAGATGAGGCTAATGAGTAGCTCTAATAAAATAAAAACAAATTTTTTTTTTTGTCTCAGAAGATGTTGTAGACCAAAACAAAGCAGAGTTTGGTGGCAAAACAGGATGATAACATTGCTTATTACACGGCTTTATTGAATACTCGATTCTGATTGCTCAGTTACGGCATTCTATGGTCTGTTATTTCTGAATAGCAGACCACTGCTGTGAATAACAGACCGTTGCTATGGACGCAGCTCTGATCATAGACTGTGGAGGACCACGTCCAGTCATATCAATCCACAGAAAGAAGTCAGTTAAAACTACAGCAATTATTATGGAAGAGAAAAAAATGTGCCATTACGGTGATATATTTTATTTGATGTACAAAAGATGAAGAGTGCAGAACAAAGAGATAATCTAGTTCAAAATCAGTTCAAAAAAGGATGACTGCAATTCTATACTTGTTTTATGTGGTTAATATTACATGGATTTGTCTGTGTTTAATAGAATGTTTTGCATTTATATTAGATTGCTGTGTTTAGTAAGGCCTGAAGACCTAAATGCCAAGATTATGGATACATTGATGATGTAAGTGGGAATAATGATGACCTAGTTTATTTGATTAATTCAGCATTAATGTAATCCTTTGTTTACTTCTGATTTGTAATGAAGCTCAGTGTAAGTTTAATCAGGAAGACTATCTTTATGCCTCATTCATCTCTCTCTCTCTCTGCTGATCGTGGGCATTTACACTCTCACTTATCCAACCAGATTTTGCGACGATCTCCATCAGCCAATCATATTTCTGCTGTCGAACTTTAACTCTGTCATTTCATTGTGGAATGGTTGCGACCCTCCTCCGCCCCATTGACCTCCAGTTCACCACATTCAGTGTCAGGATCGGGGGGGGGGGGGTAGCCTATACTCACGATGGGGTCTAATCGCCAAAGACAATAAATATTTGTTCACTCATACTGAAGTCTCTCCTGACTGAAATATTTTCTTTGTAATATTTGTTTTTCATGTATAGAAAAAAAAATCCATCCAGCCATACATCCTTATTGCTAATGAAACTGTTGGAACTGCTTTCTTGTATTTAAATGCTCCCCACAGTAGACGTTCGGTGAGTCAGCGCCATCACCATCACTGTTCTTTTTACTATACTACTTACTGCTTTTTTTTTTATATTGATCTTGTTGATAACACTTTAACTTAAATAAAACACTTGTAATGTTGTATTTTTATACAGCAGTATTACTAGCCTACTTTCACTTGCACTGAATGGTTTAGGGCCAAAGTACATCTCTGATCTGCTGCTACATTATGAATCACCCAGACCTCTCAGGTGGTCTGGGACAGAGTCTGCTTACTGTCCCCAGGGTCAAAACTAAACCTGGACAGGCAGCATTCAGCTTCTGTGCACCACATTCTGTACGTGGAACAAATCAAACCTCTAAACAACGCTCACTTCTTTAAAATCAAGGCTTCAAACTGTTGTGTTTGCCACTATTTTATTAATTTCACTTTGGGGCTATTTATATCTCTCTCACTAAATATATGTACAACTTACCAGGGCTCAAGCCCAGGGGCCCGACAACGTGAAAGGGCCCACAAGGACCGGGGGGGAATTCACAGGGAGAAAAAAAAATCTTGACTTTGTGTGGTACTCAGTCCCGACTGGTGTGTGGGTGTGTGTGTGTAAGCGCATATGCGCGCATTATGTGTGAGCTGGCCTGTACCTTTTTGGTGACGCAATTTCTGTATCCAGTGTGCGAAATACGGGGGTCTCAGGGGGCCTCGGACCCCCTAATTAACAACTAGGACCCCCGAATCAAATTTTGAGGGAGTCACAAAGTAAGCTAATTACTTATTATTTATCTGTATTGTAAAATTTGTTTTCAAGTTTAAATATTGAAAGGTAAGGAGCAACACAGAAAATGCAACAGATGAACAGGCAGCTGATGTAGCCAGCAGCTGATGACGTGGTTACCGGTGCCGCTTGTAATTCTGCGGCGCAATTTTACATTCTGACTCTGCTATTCATGATGTCGCTGTATAAACTGTGAAGCTTTCAGAACAGCTCACAGAGTCAGAAAAGCTCACAAGGTCAGTTAACAGTTAAATCCCGGTGAGTTCATGAAGGTATCCACGCTGTGCCAGCTGTGTGTAATATTACGCATAGTTTTGGAGAGGTGTGAGTGCATGAGCAGGAAACACAAGTGATAATTATTTACTGAAAACGTGGAGCTTCTGCCTGTTTTTGATTATGTATCTATTTATTTGTTAAGATTTATTTAGTTCCTCATTTTGCGCTCTGACATTTTTTGCCTGTAATCGGAGCAGGTCACCTCCTGAGAACGTTTTTAATAACATTTCTTTTTTTTTCTGTTGAGAATTAAAAATAGTGTGCGGCTGATGTGTATGTGTATATATGCCACGAGACCCCCCATTGTCAAAGAGTATTTTGCACACTGTATCATATATGTATATGGGCTTATAATGATTATATTTTAAAATTAAACAGCTGTCACGAATGATTGTTGATGCATTATTACTGTATGCAAATTAAGTGTGGCTGATGTTTGTGCAGATTGGACAGGGCGATAGTTAATTGTGATGGGGGTGGGGCTTGATAAAGTCGTAGCCCCAGGGCCCATGGTACTTTAATGCAGCTTTGACTGTATTCCATTTAAGCGTATGTTTACCTTCAATTTTATTTAGTTCTTTTTAAATCCTACTTATACATGCTTTTTATATCACCCTGTGTTTCTTTTATATCATGTCTTAAAGCACTTATTCTGTACATGTAGTCAACATTATAATATTATTTTCCTGTTCAGTAGCAACATTACTGGACTTTCATGGACTGGGTACCTGATCGTAGAGAACTCCCTGTTCTCTACAGACATTTATATTGTAGGAATTGTATGATGGTTCAAGACCTATCAAAGGCTGTAACACAGGATGGATGTAATGTTAAAATCAATCAAAATAGCGTTCATGTTTGATATGTAACATTTTACACAACTGAAGAGGCACCACTGAAACATTTCAACACAAGGGAGATAAAATAAGCTTTTGTCTTTTCTGTATTTCAATATAAATTCACCACACAGTTAATTTGGGTGTCATTTATGGATGTTACTGAATTATATATAATTAAAGAGAGAAAATGAATGAAGAATGGAGAGTAGAAGACAGAATGAAGAGAGAGCTCCTCACTTCACATGCAAATGAGACATTCATGTGTTAATATGGCCCTGGCTTTGAAAGGCCTCCAGCTCAAGAACTGTGGTAACATGACAACAAATATACTGTTTATATCAAAGTACAAACATCGTGACTCATTTGAAGATGGACACGCCATAGCTCACTGCTCACTCCTGTTTCTAATATTGGTGAATACACAAAAACAAGATCGGTAGTCAGAAGAAACTGACCAAAATTATGCTGATGGGCTTTGCCGTTCATTTGTACAGTCAGAATCAGGGTGGCTGTTTTAAATGTCCTAAACAGGCTATATTTGGCATCCTGAAATCTGATGCAAATGTGAGGTAAATAAACATTGTTTGTTCATGGGAAAACTGCGTGTGTGTCTGCACCATCAGAGAAAACTAGACATGCATTTACAACTGCAGCCTGTCTTTTTGAGATGGTTTGAGCTTATAGCTTATACCTTCCAATAACTATACCACCTTCAATGTTTAATTGATTATGTTCACCTGTTGTTTTCTCTTGCTCAGACTAACTCGTTGCTCAGACCTCTTCAAAATCCAGCTCACTTTACACACAGCTGGCAGCGTGGATACCTGCATTCATTAGGATTTAGGATTTAGCAATTACTGACCTTGTGCTCTTCTTCAACCCTCATTTTGTAGTTGTTTAATGATAGAAAAAGGACTGTTGAAGGACTTTTCTTTTTTTTTCCATTGGACAAGCAAGGACTGATATTTTGCATAATGGAGGAGCAGAACTGCAGAGTTTAAACCCATTAGCCTATAGGCTATTCATAGTTTGCACAACTAACCTATAACCGGTAGCACCATTATGCCACCAGCTGCAGTACCACCAGCCATACATCACCTGTCTGTTCACCATCAGTCATATTTTCTGTGCTGCTCCTCACCTTTCAACTTTTCAACATGCAGACCTGTGACTGAACCAGATCACAACTGGAGCATGACACACTGGGAAGCTATCAATGTGAATGACTGAATGCAAGTGAAATAAGTACACACTATGGAGAGTGTGGTATTACTCACAGGAATGTTTCCCAGAGTGTGTTGCTTGTTGCAAGTCTTCTGAGTACAGCAGGTACACTGATGGTCACAGGAGCAGCAGCATGACATGGTGGCTGTCTTATTGCCCTCCCAAAGCTTCTCCTCATCTTCATTTCCATTCCTGTCCACCTCTTCCTCCTCATCAGGCCACAGCCCTGTATCCACAGAGACTGACACATCACAGTAATTTCTAGCCATCCCAGGGAGACGGTCATGTGACTGGCAGCCATTAGACAGCAGAGGGAAAGATGGAGATGAGGAGAGGATCAGTGTAGGTCTTTGTGTTGTTTCTAAGGCACTCGTGGATACAGTCATTTCGTTCGGGACAGTATGAAAAGCCCCATGTGATAACTTCTTGGTGAGAGTGTTTCGTTGAATATGCAGGTCTGTCCATGACTGGACAGCACGGAAAGGGGTGGAGGTATCCAAAGGGAGAACACTAGGGAGAAGGGTGGGTTTTGAATCAGTCATGTAGGGAATATCCTTTCTGTGGACAATATGAGAAGATAGAGATGAAGACATCTGGACAGAAACAGAGTGGCTTGATGGCTTGAGGTCTGGGGTTACAGATGGGGATGGGAATGGAGCTAGAGTCAAGGAGGAGGGTGTATCTGAGGAAGCAGTTGCATTTCTTGAGGTCTGGTCAGTGTCCATTGTTGTTGAGGATGACAAAGGTAAAGACATAGCTCTGCCTGTAGATGGTAATGAATCAGCTTGGCTTCCAGGCAACAGAGAATTCCCAGGAGATCCGTCTGAGGCGTCAAAGCTGCCTGACTCTTCAAGCACAGGGGTTTGATTGGAAACCTGGATGGGTTCTGCCCAATAGATCTGCTCTTCAGTATCAAGCTGCTGAAAAAAGGCATCCACATCTTCATTTTCACCTTCCGAGCCATCCACTGAGGTTTGAAATACCAGATCTAAGCTCTCAATCTCGATTAGATCCTTTGGAACGTCATCATGTAAGACTAAAGATCTTCTGGATGATTCACTTTCTGTGCCATTGATTTCCATTTGACAGACTTTTCTTAACTCTTCCGGTTTGGTTTCAGCTGAAAGCTCATCGTGCAAACTACAGGAGGGAACCTGTGGATCTATTTCTGTTTGGTTACATACTTCCTTAAAGACTAATCTAGAACCTTCTGACAAACCAGCAGAACTCTCTGTATCTGAGATGTAAACAACAGCCTCTCGAGTCTGCACAGTGTCAGTATGTCTCTCACCCTCTACCTCTCCCTTTCCATTCCTCTGAAGGGTATCCTCTAAGTCCAAAGAGAGGTCATCTATCTTAACATGAATAACATCTTGGACAGGAGAGGCTGGAGAACATGGTCTGCACTGTCGGGAGATGGAGTGCTCTGTCAGGTCTGCAGCAGCTGGATCTATAAAACCATCCGGATCATGTGGCTGTGATGACGAGTCAGACTGACAAACTGGAATGGAAGGGTTAGGAGAAAGGCAGGGCAGTGTGGGACAATCCTTCTCAAACTTAGAGGAGTCCAGAATGAGACAAGGTGGAGCTGAGGGATTGTCCTTGTCCAACTGTAAGGAGAGAGAGGAGGGTGTTTCTTCCTCTTTCTTTTGTGCATTGGTAGGTGGATCAGAGAGGCCTATTCCACCTGAATCTGAGAAAAGGGAATCATTTTGATTGTTTTCTGGACTCTGTGAGAGGGACTCAATTAGTGGGTAGTCTTTATATGCTAAAGAGGATGGACAGGAGGGGGCAGAGGGAGGTAAATAGGGGGAGGAGGGAAGGAGAGATGATAAGCCACCATAAGCAGAGAGGGAGTTTTCATGCAAAGCCAGCTCAGACTGTTCTGATTGTGTGTCCCCTGGACTCCCAGAGGAGGAGTCAGACTGGGTAGAAGACATAGCAACTGAGGCAGAAAATGGACAATCCAAATTTGCAGAGAAAGAAGGAGATGAGGCAGGAGAAGGGACACTTGAAAAGGCAGAGCATGTTTTGCCTTCAGAGTCTTGAGAAAGAGTAGAGAGGTGGGGGTCTGGAGTATCCTTGTTCTCAGTTTTAATCTTCTCTGGCCCTCTAATCAATGAGGCAGGTTGCATGGGGGGAGATGTAGGGAAGAGAGAGGTAAAGGAGGCAGGAGAAGGGAGAGCTGGAGATGGTTCTGGTGAAGGACAGGCTGAGGAGACGGGAGATTTGTCAACACCAGGAGAGGTCAGAGATGAGGAGAGCAGGAGAGATGGGGAGGTATGAGGGGAAGAAGGAGAGGGGGAGCCTGGCCTCTCACTGCTTTGGGTGTCATTGCTCCCTCCTGGCATGGCTGACAGAGCCTGCAACCAAAAAGACAATACAGATAGTCAAACAGACAGACACATGATCTGTTCTATATAAACTGTATACCTTACTATACATCACATTTTAGTGGCGTTGCACATTCTGTCATCTAGTCAGTGTGAGTGACTTATAGGGGCACAGCAAGCCCTTAGCATTGCACTTCCATAAAGTTGGGGGCTTGTGAGAAAAGTGAGTAAGTGAGGAGACCTTGATGAGATCAGGTCCTGGTGACGCCTGCTGAGAGAGGGCGGGTATGAAGGGCTCTTCTAGAAAACCACTGCTGTCTGACTGGCAGCTGTTGGTCCGTATTACACCCCGCACTGCTCACACACACGAGGGAGGAAAGGGAAAACAGAGGGAAGGAGGGACAGTGCATTATTATTATAACTTAACAACACCCAGTGTATCCAACCCAAAATTACAATTTGTTAAGGTTTTAAAGCAACATTCTAATATTTTGTTAGTTGTATTCCTTTTTTCATATCAGTTTCACGTCTGTGTAGCCAGTACAGAGATAGATTCCAGGATGTGTTTTCCTTAGCTTAGCACAAAGACTGGAAACGGGGAAACTGCTGGCCGCATCTCTCTAACATCTAACTTTGACAGGAAACCAGTGACCTGCAGTGTAACCAGCAATGATGCCGATATGAAAATGACCTAAGCTTTGCATTTTAGCATCATGGTAGATTGTCCCATGATGTTGAAACTGTATACAGATGATTTACATATTCATGTGCCCATGAATTACATATCTAAAACTAACACTCTCGAAAGCCAAATAAGCTGCTTGTGTTGTAAAGGTTTCATTCAAGTCTCAGATATGCAGTTTTGTGATGAAAATGTTTGTTTGTACTTTAAAGTGATGATAGAGATTGCGTGAGATCATTCAATCTCAATAAAATAATTATATGCTTCATGACCCACCTAAATTTTCCGCTCCTCCTGTATAGCTCCCTGTTACACTACATTCATCAAAACTCTGGATCTGGAATGAGACATCAAAATAAAACAACATTAATACACTTTGCAGGGAAGTGGGTATAGTGGCTTTGGATTGGATTGCATTATATTAAGAGGTGTTTCTCATATTCTCCCCCTCTCGTGTCAACCCTGTCCTCTAGCAACTGCAGCAATATGCAGCTAACATGCCAGGAAATGGAAATAAACCAAATGGAAAATATTGATTGAGAATGTTTTGCAGATATGAAAATTTTGCATGTAGGTTCAAGCGAAATGTAAGTCACTGTGAAGTAGTTATATATGAATGCAAATGACATACATATCCTGCAGACAAACCACCCTGCTATGATAGTGTTAGTGTTGCTGTTCGACTTGCCTCTTCCATTTCAAATGATTCCCTAGCCTGCGCTGGGCTCCTCTTCCTCTGTAAAAAAGTGCTCACTGTCAGGGGTTGACGTTCCCTCAGGGGCAAGGGTCTGAGTGCTCCTTCATGGTCTATCAAAGAAGCAACGTGAGGCTGGGGCTGAGGGTCTGGACCAGCTCCTTGCTCCTCTGCCAGAGGACTCAGACACACATTCTCCATGAGTCCAGGTTTGACTCTTTTTAAGGGGACTGTCCCAGCAGGTGTGGTTAGGTCCTGGGATTTATGGTTGTGGATTTGGCTGAGTGACTTCTTTGATGCTCGTCTGAAGAGCATGCCCATGCGTCTCCTCCTCTCCCGGGCCTCAGGAGGCAGGTCTTTCCCCTGTGGTGCTCTGAGAGGGGAGGAGGAAGGCCCCACCAAGGAGGAGAACGCTGTAGTTACCTGCTGGAGAACCTCGAGCTGTCTAAAACGATCTGAAGGAGTCAGAGGAGAAGAGAGAAGACAAGGAAAAAGTTTGACAACAAATTTGAAACAAGTAAATTTCTGCTGCTGTTGTTGATACTTGCACAATAGTTATTACACAGCCAAAAGCTTTCCAAACACTGTCATATTTTCTGCCTCTAATTGTCTACCATAAATTGCTATATGATTTGTGTATGAGATTTCAATGTACTGAAAATTTGGATATTTCTGCCACATCATCTCCAATTACTTACATTAGTTGCCACATCTACCTTTAAAAGTGTTAACCTGTTGCTGGTCATGTGATGAGCAAAACTGAGGAAGAAAGGGGTAATTCTCATAAATCTGTAAGCTGTGTTTGACTCAATACATAAATGCACATGGTTCCACATAGTTAGTGTACGTTTGGTCTGGATCTGTTCTTTCCTGGTTTAGGCCTTTTTGTTCCAATGAAGAGAAGTCTTAATGCTCCAGCATACAGTGATAATACAGTGATATCCTAGACAATAGTGTTCTTCCAAATCTGTGTCAAAAGTTTGTGTTGGAGAAGAAATGGTTTTCCCAGTTTGGTGTGGAAGAACTTGACTGGCCCTGACCTCGACACCTTTGGGATGAACTGGAACACTGACTCTGAGGCTGGCCTGATCACCCAGCATCAGTGTTGGACCTAACTAATGCTCTTGTGGCTGACGGGAGCAGATCCCTGCAGCCAGGTTCCAACATTTTGTAGAACAAGAAATGCATGATGCCAGAATTAGGATGGCGTGGTACAATTAAACATGGCATACATGCATCAATTGTTCGAAATGCTTTTCCACACACATATACCACTGGTCATAGTGCTAAAACTTAGACTTACTGCTGACATCCGGGTTCTCCAGGTCGAGTCGGTTCTTCTGGGCCTCCAGAAACACCTGGAGGTTTATTCCTCTTGCCTGAGACTGATGATTGATGAATCGAGCAGGGATGCGTCCAGAGAGGTCAGGTTCGTCACAGCCGAAGCCCAGGTCCAAGAGAACCTCCTCCGGGTCATCGTTCCACAGGTTGAGTATGTCCATCACACTGCCAACAGGAGACGGGCCAATGGAGCATTGCACAGAACTGAGTATGTGTCACTAGGGTACACTAATAAACAGTTCCATCTGAAGTGTGTGTGTGTGTGTGTGTGTGTGTGTGTGTGTGTGTGTGTGTGTGTGTGTGTGTGAGGTAGTGTCTAACCTGAGTGGTCCACAGTGACCTGAAGCTGCTGAGCTGAAGCTGTTCCACCTACTGATAGCTGGACTTGACCTGCTCCACCTGAACAGGTACAATACACAACAAAGGGTTCACATTTCCAGTCGCAAGTATTTTGTTTTTTTCATGTGTTTATTTATGGATTGCTAATGTTGTAGTCTACTATCTTTTAGCCTCAGGGTGCATAACATCACATTTGTATTGATAAACTAGTTTAATGATTAAGTTCAAATTGTGATCTGCCTTTTTAATAAAATCCAGTTTAAGTATGTCATGATTAAAGGACGTTCTATTTATTTTATCTTGTCAGCTAATCCCATGTTCAGAGCCAAACCAGCAGCGAATGTATCCACTAATAAGTATTGTGTTTGTATCACAGCTTGATATCTCTTCTTCCTCTGAGCCATAAAAACTATTAAAAACACATCAGTGAGCCACACTGTTGTTCCTTCATCACCATGAACACACACTGGAATTTCTTGGGACTCAGTCCCACAAACACCATCCTGCTGCCTGAAATATTCTAGAGCAACACATTTCCTCCTGTTTGAGTAAGACTTGCTAAAAACTTCAGTGACCAGCTGTTTAAGGAAATTGCTGAGCCTTGTCTCAGCACTAAACTTTATATTTGTGAGATGTTTTTAGAGATTTACGTCTTCAGTAGGAACCCATGGGTTTGGGGCAGAGAGCTACAGGCAACATCACATGGTTTGTTTTGGTCTTTGTAACAATAAGACAAGAAATGGAGCCTTTTAATCTTAATCTTACTTTTAAATAATCATTGTGGGTTAAACCCACTCATAGCCATTTGACACAGGAGTGATATTAAATCAAAGTGTAAGATTAAAAATCTTTTGTGTTACTGTAACTGTGTTACAGGTCAGTTGATTTTACACAGTATGTTAACCAGGCCCACTTATTTCAATCACGTAAAACATAAAGACTTGTTATCGTTTGTTAATCAGTCGTCTGACTGATTACTTATTATAACCACTTTTAACTGACATGACCTTATTTGGACACTAACACATCCTGTGGTGCTGTATTTTTAAATCCCACAGTCAGAGAAACTGCAGCCTCCTATCTTCTGCGTATTTCTCTCCGTGCACATGAACAAAGAAGCCAAACACATAAACACACTGTTAAACAGGTCAAATTTGTAGACTGTAAGATTTGAATTACCACAGATCTTCAATACATAACATGCATACATATAGTGAATAACAGTTGTTGTGTACTCACATTTTGTTCCTAGTGTCTGTTGATCAGAACCCTGTCTAACCTGCTGTCCCTGATTTTTTATACTTATCCCCTCTGCTCTTAGCTGATTCATATTTTCTGTACAGCTGTCAAGCATTGTAATAACTTTCCTGATCCTTTCGCTTTCTATGCAAACTGTGCTGTGTGCTGTGCAGAAGGGGAAGGTGAGGCTTATTTGCCTGGTAAATATGACTTGTAGTTACGTGTTTGATAGTTTGATCTGTTCAGGGCCCGAAGCTGTTATCACAGCCTGAACCAATTGTCATTTAAAGACACACTGCAATGCTACATGGCCTTTTAATAGTGTTTAAATCTATCACAGAACATTTATTCATTCTAAAAAAAAAAAAGTCAGAGATGATTAAAAAAAAAAGAGTACCATGTCCTTTTCACACCTTCTATGAAGCTCACATCTGTAACACATTAGCCAGTCACCAATATTGAAATTTCTTCTAATCACTCTGCCCATTTTGCATAAGGTTATCAGGTCTTCTCAACATAATGTTGCTTTCTGTAACCAGATTATAGTTAATTCCTTTATGACAGCTCACTGTCTGCTGTGAATGTTATGTAAAATGTGTCTCTTGCGTGCTCTCTCTCTCTCTCTCTCTCTCTCTCTCTCTCCTTCCCACACACACACGCGCACACACACACACACACTTCTATCAACACTTTTAATCCTTGGACAGAAAAATTATTGCGTTGTGTTCCATTTATCTCCCTCTTTTATCAAAATATGGTCTGTTTGAACTATGTACCAAAGCGTCATAACCAATAAATACCATAGACAACTATTTAGCAATAGTAAACTCTAGACAGCAGAGACAGGACCAAAACTTGATGCACACATGTCTTGGATCACCACAACAACATGCAAGGAAGGATTACAGCCGGCCAAGCCGAGCTCATTTTGCTCCTAACGTACAGGACAAATAATATGATGATTGACAGCAAGGTAGTCAGACAATTCACACGTAAAGCTCACTCAAACAGTGAGTGGAGCCGATTAATCCGTTCCCACTGGTTTTGCTGGATTGACCTGGTTATACCATTTTCAACAGGTACTGTCAACAACTTCCTGACCGTTTTCAAGAATAAACTTCTGAATGGCTTATATTTGTTACATTTGGTGAAGTCTGTTCAGTGGACACTATACCTGCCTATAAACACATGACAGACAGTGAGCTGTCATAAACATATGATGGTAAGCCTTAACCAACACTCTCCATCCATTGTGGCTGGAGAGAACACTGTGATGTTCATAACTCCTTAAAACCTTTCATGCAAAACAGGGCGATGAACATGAGAACATAATAAAGACTGCTATGAGATTTTACAAGGTGTTAACCATTACAGTGTGTTATGATGGTATGATGAATATGTTATAGATACGGGCTTCATGGAAACTGTTGCAGAAACATCACAGCACAACAGGCTTTTGAAAGCCATCTTCCAGTCTCAGCAATGTTTAAGTGTATAAGTAGAAGCCTCAAAACCTGATTGTGTTCTGAAGGAATCTCCTGCCTCAGGTCTGCATAACGTGAAGTTAACTAACACAGCGTTCATACAGATTTTTAAGAGTAAAATTCAAGCACTTTCAAGGTACATAATCCAAAAAATTACAGACTCTCGAAGCCTTTATCTTCACACCTAAATAAACAAACAAATATGACAACGGGATCGTTTCATTTTAAATGTTACAATATTTTTGGTTTACATGAGTGATTGTGTAGATGATGAAAAACCAGATTATATTGAAAATCAAGCATTTTTCAAGGAGTATACTCAAATTCCAGCATATTCCTGACCTTGAAAACATAACGGTTAAAATCAAGCATTTTCCAAACTTTCAAGACTTTGTACGAACCCTGCTAAGAGCAGCAGAGAGAGAAAAGGTCCCATCACAGGGTTAACAGAAGACATTTGTTCTATTGACATGGAATATGCTTAGTCCAACTCAGCACAGATCACTGAACACAGCAGGAGTTGGTCACTTAGGAAGTTGTTTGTGTCAGAACATAAACTTGAGGTAAACCCTGCATCTCTGTGTTTTAGGATGGTTCCACCAACAATAAAGATAATCTGAGATTAGGGATTTATTGATCCAATCTTCAGGTAGGTTGTAAATTGGTGCAGGAGATGTCAAGAGTTTCACAGGCCTCTGAAACACTGCCATCTTTGCAAAATAAACCTGTTCAAATGACAGTTTAAAATGAATCTTCAATTAGGATTTAAATACAACTAGAATTGTGTTGCAGCCTGATTCAGTTTCAGTAGAAGTTTAAACTGCAGCTGTTTAAATTCCACCCTTCAAATTGTATGCATCATAAACAGTTACATCTTGATTTAAACTTACTGAAGCTTCATACTACTGAAGTCAGTTCATTTTCACTTTCAATCACTTGTATCAAAATATTCATACATAATTGCATTTCCTACAATGAATATCTAACAGTTGGGTTAGAATGAATTCCAGCACTGTGCTGTGTGATGGAGTTCAGCCTCACTCTACACTGCTAGCTGTGTGACTGTACGTTCTGACAGGAGATAAGAACAAGAAAAAGAGAGGCGTCCTTACCGCAGAAAGTCCTGGACCGTCCTCACTCCCTGGTTACCATATAAAGATGCTGCGGGGGGGGGAAAGTCATGTTATCTGGACGAGGAAGCAAACAGGGCATGTGGAGCCATAAATGACACAAGCAGAGAGGGAAACATCAGGAAAGGAGGAAGGCAGAAAACTGGGAAACATCTCCTCGACTTTCTGCTGGTTGAAAGTCAGTACATCCTGTCCAGGTCTGGTGTCAAGGCTCCTCGAGCTATATTAGGAAAGTGTTTCTCTCTGTCTCTGTGTCTCTCCCTCCCTCCCTCCCTCCCTCTCTCTCTTCCTCCAGAGGGTGTTTGGGTTTGGGTTTTGGCAGTCACCTCCACCTCCCTCTCTCAGGCTGGGACTCCATTTGATACTGGCATGGTTTCAAGAACAAAGTAGTCTTTCATTTCAGCCTCTGTACCGCCATACCTTGTGTTTTTTTTTTTTAATTCACACATCATTTTTGTCACAAAACTACTCCAACACCAAGTTAACCTGCAGGCATTTCACTGAGATATTTATCTGTTTCCTTTAAAGGCCAAAAGCCAAAAAAAAAAAAACTCCTCATGGCTGGTGTCTGTTCTGTTCTCGTCTACAGTGCTCTGATCATCAGGTCATTTGCTCTTACGTAAGAGCGGACACAGATGCAAAGTTTGGATGGCACTGGAGGACTCAAAAGGAGAGGCTCTCGTCAAACCATGAAGGTAATGCAGGTTGGATTTGATCTGTTGAATTTACAGATGAAATGTTGGCACTGCAGTTGGCTTTGTTTAAATTGTGAACTACTTATTCTCTTTGCTGTTGAAAGCAAGAAAGAGAAAGAGATTTAAGTTGAGCTCAAAGAAACTTTCCTCCTTCAGCAGATGAATGTGAAACCAGCCTGAAAGTGTCAAACTCTTTTAGGCTACTGAAACCTTTGGTGAAGGTTAGGAAAAGTGGTTTTGGTTAAATATTGAAAAACTTTACTTGCCTTTATTTGATACCAGTCAGTAGGTACTATAGGTAACAGGAAACGAAAGAATCATTTGCAGAAATGATCTTATAAACAAACAAAAGGTATCTTGTTCCAATCAAGACATTATCCACTAGTCGCACCTCTGGTTTGTCTAGTATTTGGTTTTATGAATATCAGATCATTATCTACCAAAGCTTTACTGATATGTTTATATGAAACATATTGGCTAAAACCAAATGTTTTCTTATCATTAAATGAAGCTTCCCCACCTAACTACATTAACTCCCATGCTGCTCGGGCCACTAAACAGGGTGGAGGTTTTTCTCTAATCTTTGAGTCTATTTTGAACTTTACCTCCAAACGGGAAAATAAATTTAATTCATTTGTAGCTCTGGTACTCTATAGACCAACTTACTCCCAATTATTAGAAGAATGTGGTGATTTTATTTCAGATCTTATTACTCACTCTGATAAGATCTTATTTATTGGTGACTTATATTCACAGCCTTTGATCCTCTAAGTAAAGTCTTTTTGGCACTTATTGATACTTTTGGTTTCACTCAGTTTTTACATGAACCTACTCATAGCAGTGGTAACACCCTGGACTTGATTCTCTGCAGTGGGATAGAGGTGTCTGTCCCGGTTGTTTCTTCTGTCTCATGATGATGTCGGACCACTTTCTACTTCAAATTGAAGCAACACTAGCCTGTCCTTCTAATGTTGACACCAATGTTTTTACTACTCGCCACATTGTCCTGGCAACTTTAATGGCACTTAAAGAACAATTGCCTACAGTCTTGGCTTCTTTCTCGACAACAACAGAGAAATTGTACTAGGTGACTTAAACTCAGCCCTTTCTATACCCTTCTAGATTCAGTTACACCTCTTTCTACCAAAAATAGACAGTCAAGGAGTCTACCTGGTTTACAGATGAAACACATGCTCTTAAGCAGGCCTGTTTTTACTTATTTATTACTTTTTAGCACCTTAAAGATTGGCATTTTTAATTTCGTTGTACCTGTACAATGACAATAAAGACATTCTATTCTATTCTATTCTACAGGAGATTGGAGCGTACATGACAAAAATCAAAACTGGAAGTTTTCTACCTTACATGACATGAGAGTGTACTGAACTACAGGCGTGCTCTTACTGCGGCAAATACAGCCTATGTCTCTCGCTTAATCAATAACAATAAGCACAATCCCAGATTTCTTTTTGCTCCTGTAGCTAAACTTACTCCAAAGCAGCCATCTGTCAGATGCTCGCCCCTTACAGCTCAGGACTTCTTCGATTTTTTTCTGTAGTGAAATAGATGAGATGAAACACAAAATGACCTCCTCATCTCCAGCTACCTCTGCAGAATCAGTCGTACAATACTCACATGCTGAATCCCAGCTAGTCTAAGTTCTTACCAATTTTGAAACTATCTCTCTTGAGACATTGTCTAAACTGGTTTTAGCTTCAAAAACAACTACCTGTCTCCTTGACCCTCTTTCAGCTAAAGATCTCTGCCCATCTCTGGCACCTATTCAATTCAATTTAGTTTAATTTATATAGCGCCATATCATAACAAAGTTATCTCAGGGCACTTTTTCGAATAGAGCAAGTCTAGACCGACTCTTTATATTTACAGAGACCCAACAGTTCCCACCATGAGCAAGCACTATGCGACAGTGGCAAGGAAAAACTCCCTTTTTAACAGGTAGAAACCTCGAGCAGAACCAGGCTCAAGGTGGGCGGTCATCTGCCTCGACCGGTTGGGTTGAAGGGGGAAGGGGGGAGCGGGAGAGACAGAGAGCAGGAGGAAAGAGAATACAGCAGCACAATACAGTTCCACATAGGGATGTAAGGCAATAGATATGGTAATGGCATTGATGTTAACACCAACAGAAACAACACTAATAGCAACA